>CAXITT010000199.1:901182-964362 GCA_964033795.1 Lymnaea stagnalis
GTGTGTCTGTGACATGTACTATTTCCCCTAGACGTGTGTCTGTGACATGTACTATTTCCCCTAGACGTGTGTCTGTGACATGTACTATTTCCCCTAGACGTGTGTCTGTGACATGTACTATTTCCCCTAGACGTGTGTCTGTGACATGTACTATTTCCCCTAGACGTGTGTCTGAACAACAACAAAAAAATAAAGAAAAAAAAACAATGAGAATTCTGCATGAAAATCAAGATTTGAGTTCTTGCATTTAACTTTGATATGTTATACAACCGACTGGAGCAAGCTCTGTCATTTCGGCAGTCAAATTCCTAAGGGTATCACTTGGTGCAACCCGCATCCCTCTAGAATTATCCACGGGCTTGTGTACCAAACCTATGCACCTGGCCAAGTTTCAAGGCTGCTAGTTTAGAAAGTATTTAAAGATATAATTTGGTAAATTATCCATCCATCCATCCATCCATCCATCCATCCATCCATCCATCCATCCATCCATCCATCCATCCATCCATCCATCCATCCATCCATCCATCCATCCATCCATCCATCCATCCATCCATCCATCCATCCATCCATCCATCCATCCATCCATCCATCCATCCATCCATCCATCCATCCATCCATCCATCCATCCATCCATCCATCCATCCATCCATCCATCTTACTCTCTCTCTCTCTCTCTTTGTCTCTCTCTCTCTCTCTCTCTTTATATATATAATCTTTTTTCCAACATTAACATGTTTAACTCAAAGAAGAACTATCATAGTATTAGAGTAGAAATGACTTAGTAAACTAGATGAAAATTTGTCACAATTATTCATTGAAGCAGTAACTCAATCTAGATTGAATTTGGAAAAAAACAACAAAAAAACTAGAAACATTAGCCTAGGCAATTATATAATATACTAGACAATTATAGAAATAGAATACACTATCTAGACATTTATATAATACACGAGATAATTATATAATACACAAGAAAATTAAATAATACACTAGACAATTATAGAATACACAAGAAAATTAAATAACACTAGACAATTATAGAATACACAAGAAAATTAAATAATACACTAGACAATTATAGAATACACAAGAAAATTAAATAATACACTAGACAAATATAGAATAGACAAGAAAAGTAAATAATACACTAGACAATTATAGAATACACAAGAAAATTTAATAATATACTAGACAATTATAGAATACTCAAGAAAATTAAATAATACACTTGACAATTATAGAATACACAAGAAAATTAAATAATACACTAGACAATTATAGAATACACAAGAAAATTAAATAATACAATAGACAATCATAGAATACACAAGAAAATTTAATAATACACTAGACAATTATAGAATACACAAGAAAATTAATAATACACTAGACAATTATAGAATACAAAAGAAAATTAAATAATACAATAGACAATTATAGAATACACAAGAAAATTAAATAATACAGTAGACAATTATAGAATACACAAGTTGGTAATAGGCTAACCAATGTCAATGTCCCTGTTGTAGCAACATGATATCATATTTACGCGCCTAGATGTACTGTGCGCTTTTCCTCCTTTTGCGCGCCATTATGTCGCGGCGCACCAGAGTAAACCAGCAAGTCGTTTTAATTTTTTTTTAATTAAAAAAAATCAATTTTGCTCTTTAGAAACAACTTAATGGGAGTCGCTTAGTCACTTCCTTGTTTGGTCACGTGATGAGAGTAAGCCATCACTAGGCTGCTACACACAACAAAAGATACTTCATCAGTGCTTCCCCAATGTTATGTTACTCTCGACACCACGTGTTCGCCTTGAGACTTAAGGAAAGCGTACTTTTGCATTTGCTGGTCCAACAATTTGGAACGCCCTTCCTGTCGCTCTCAGAAACCGATTTAAAGACACATCTATTTCGCAAACACCTTCTGGGATGATTGGCTACCATATTTTCCAGTTAATGCATATTGGCTGTGTTGCTTAGGGTTGAAATGGCTAGAAAGACTTTGACATTGTATTCTTGTAATTAGTTTTTGTAGTGTTGCGTTTGTTTTAAATGTGGTAAATTATAGATTTGTTTTTTGTTGACTTTGTACCGCGCTTCGAGCCTTTGGGGATGAAGCGTGTTTTTTAAATGAACTTTATTATTATTTATTATATATGGCGGGAGTTGGCCCTTGGTGACATATGCTAAAAACACGCTAAAAATGGCAGGGAAGCCCAAATATTAGCCGGGGAAGGGGGGGGAGTACCCAAACCAAGTTAGACTCACAAGAACTCCTAAATGCCCCAAAAACCTAACAAACCAAACACATTAAGAAGCAAGTCTAATTAGATGACATGACGAACAATTCATACATCAAATCTCTTAGTTGGTCGTATTTAGAAGGAAAAAAAAAAGCTTTGCATTTTCACTCCTAGATTAAATCTAGTGCCACGAACTTTGACCCGAATAAAACATTCCCTTGGTTAAAGATAAATGTAAAAATAGTCAAATGACACTAAGACAGTTGGAGACTGCCGATCCATTAGTTAACTGATCAACTTTGTCCAATGACAAGTGTCATGAATAGATTATTTGTCCTACTGTCACTGTCTGTCTGCCTGGTGACTGGACAAAGTCGACCCGAAGGTTGCGTGTCGGATGGCTTTCACATGCAGGTAAGTCCCCGTATGAACACTTTGAAAAACAAAGTTTGGTCTGGTTATAAGAAGTCCAAAGGTCATTTTCAAAGTCTATCAGAAACGAATAACATCAAAGTCGTCGCATTTAAAAATAAATGAATTCAAAGTTCAAGGTGTGATCATTTTAGAAGTTAATTCCCCAACCACTTAGCCTCCAACTTTCTTCCTCCCTTCCCATAAGCCAGCTGGTGTAGAATTTTGTTTATAACTCTTAACCCCTTATTTTTACAAACCTGCATTTAGCTTGACGACCTATCATATGCAGCAAATCGGATAAAACAGGACTGAACTAAACATTTTCAGGTTGGTAACAGTTTTAAACCGAGCGCGTGCCAATACTGCACGTGCCAGGCTTCAGGGGACGTAACTTGCATCACTCTTGAATGTACGTATCCACGCTGTGAAAAATACGAGACGCCGCCTGGCGGCTGCTGTCCTGTTTGTGTTGATGACGTAAGTTGACCTTGATCTCAGTGGATTTTTGTTTTAAACCCCGACCCCTAATGTTTACAAAAAAGTTTAGTAAAGGAAAGTCGACAATTTAATAGATTTAAACACACAAGACTGTTATGTTTTGGAGGATTAAAATTTCTATTTAGTTTTTTTTATACAAAATTAACCAGTCCAAAAAAATAATAGAGAAAATAATTTGGAATGTATCTTTTAACAATTTTGATTGAAATTTCCAAAAAATTTGTACCCACTTTTATTTCACTCGTTTGGAGTAAAGTTTGCTTGTTTGTCGTGGTTTGAGTTCAATTGGACCATATGTCTCTTAGTGCCCCGACATGCTACAGTGCTTACATCTCATAAAAAGCTTAGTCTCACGGTCAAGTTTGAGGTATTAAGTTTTGACAACCCGATTTTGTATTAGTTTCTTTCCTCTAAAATGTTCGGTCTTTAAAAACAATTACATTATTAATTTTATAAAGGATTCTTAAAATTGTTTGTGACTTGCATGTATTTATTTCTCTATCTATCAGGGCCCATTAATCATAATATAACAGAAAAATAACGGAGAAGTAAGGCCAAGGTCACCAACGTCATCTGAGATGGTTTCTGTTTATAGAGTACATACAGTTCTGGAGATGACGTCATCGTAAAATATTGCAATGTCTTTCTTTTTTCTAAATTAAATGAAAATAATTGACACTGAAATTATTTGTAAACGGCTTTGACTCGTTGTTTATTATAATTTGTGTTTGTTAACCTTTTTGTGTGTGCCTTTGTGTGTGCGTGTGTGTGTGTGCGTGTATATGTGTCAGCGTAAACAGAAACTTTTTTAAAATCCCACGTCAAGGTGACGTAAGTTTTGGGGGTTACTCCACAAGAGTAGCTGATGGGCTGACAACTCCACCCAACCCGCTAATTTTCCACAGCTGTGCTAAGCCCGGCTAGTTGTCCACAGCTGTGCTAAGTCCGTATAATTGCCCACAGCTGTGCTAAGTCCGCTAATTTCCCACAGTTGTGCTAAGCCCGGCTAGTTGTCCACAGCTGTGCTAAGCCCGGCTAGTTGTCCACAGCTGTGCTAAGCCCGGCTAGTTGCCCACAGCTGTGCTAAGTCCGCTAATTTCCCACAGTTGTGCTAAGCCCGGCTAGTTGTCCACAGCTGTGCTAAGCCCGGCTAGTTGTCCACAGCTGTGCTAAGTCCGCTAATTTCCCACAGTTGTGCTAAGCCCGGCTAGTTGTCCACAGCTGTGCTAAGTCCGCTAATTTCCCACAGTTGTGCTAAGCCCGGCTAGTTGTCCACAGCTGTGCTAAGCCCGGCTAGTTGTCCACAGCTGTGCTAAGTCCGCTAATTTCCCACAGTTGTGCTAAGCCCGGCTAGTTGTCCACAGCTGTGCTAAGTCCGCTAATTTCCCACAGCTGTGCTAAGCCCGGCTAGTTGTCCACAGCTGTGCTAAGCCCGGCTAGTTGTCCACAGCTGTGCTAAGCCCGGCTAGTTGTCCACAGCTGTGCTAAGCCCGGCTAGTTGTCCACAGCTGTGCTAAATGAGAGACGGTGAACGCCGGAAGAATGGTATTACTAATGTTTATGTGACAATAGTTCAAATAAGTTGTAATTATGATTATTCATGGGTCCATTCAGTGACAGTTATTTCCAGGGGTCTAACCGCCCCCCTTCCCCAACTGAGTGGCAGAAGCCAATGCCCCTCCCTCACAGACCTTGGCCTTGGTCAATTCTGTGTTAGGGGTCATGTCCGTCAGTGGCGTGGTTAGGGTTGGTGTCACCCGGTGCAGTAAACTCATGGTGTCAACCCCCCCCCCCAAACTTCCATGATGGATTTCTTCTTGTTAAAATAAGTCCACAGCATAACAATGAAAAGAACAAAAACACATAAATTGAAGGTCATGGGGTCATTGTATTTAAAAACTGTAACAACTTAATTTATAGTTATTTTCACATTGAATTTACTTTATTTAAAATTTTCCTTTTCCTTGTCTTCAAAGCTGCAAACCTGTTCAATCACTTCATCAAAATCTAGGTCCTTCACTGTACCACTTTCAATTGAAAGCAGAGCCACGTCAGAAAGCCTAGACCAGTGGTTCTGAACCTTTCTAATGCTGTGACCCTTTAATGCGGTTCCTCATGTTGTGGCGACCCCCAACCACAAAATTATTTTCGCTGCTGTGTCATAACTGTAGAGTATATGTGTTTTCCGATGGCCTTAGGCGACCCCTTAGAAAGGGTCGTTCGATCCCCAATGGGGTCGCGACCCACAGGTTGAGAACCGCTGGCCTAGACTGTTACATGGTGGATCATAAATATTTCTTGGTAAGCCTAAGTTTTGAAAAGCTCCGCTCACATGAAGCCAATTTAAGGCTTTGCGAGAGCATTGGAAGAGATTCTAGGAATGCTCATTCGGCTATACATTTCAAATCATCAAAAACTGACAAGTATATGAATTTGTGAAATTCAATATCAGCCGCCTTTAGATGTCTTTTAAGCCTTGATATTTCTTTTAAAAGTTCATCTTCTAATAAATTATCATAGAGAGAAGTTAATTTTGGAACGGACACCAATAACTCTTCTTCACTTGCTGATACTAGATTCTTGGGTTGAACCAGTGCCGTCTTAAGGCATGGGCTCAGTGGGCACTGGCCCATGGCCCAGCACTTGTAGCTTGTAGGGGCCCCCGACGTTTCTAGGAGACTCACTCTTACAGAGGCATCATGCTTTACATATTTTTTAATGAACATTGACATATTTTGACAATTTTATTGGATTTAAAATTCCCAATTGCCCAATTTTAACCCACGATTTATAACAGCATATTCCAAAATTAATATTATAAGTGCGAATCAAAGTTGGAGAGTTTTGAAACGTTTAAAGGGGAATAACTCTGTCAACAAGTTTTGAAACGTTTAAAGGGGAATACCTCTGTCAACAAGTTTTGAAACGTTTAAAGGGGAATAACTCTGTCAACAAGTTTTGAAACGTTTAAAGGGGAATAACTCTGTCAACAAGTTTTGAAACGTTTAAAGGGGAATAACTCTGTCAACAAGTTTTGAAACGTTTAAAGGGGAATAACTCTGTCAACAAGTTTTGAAACGTTTAAAGGGGAATAACTCTGTCAACAAGTTTTGAAACGTTTAAAGGGGAATAGCTCTGTCAACAAGTTTTGAAACGTTTAAAGGGGAATAGCTCTGTCAACAAGTTTTGAAACGTTTAAAGGGGAATAGCTCTGTCAACAAGTTTTCCTTTTCCCCAGATATGAATCGAAAAAAAATCCGGTAATAAGAATCTGCTTCGCAGTACAATAGGACAAAAACGGTTGAACTGGCTGTCACTTATATGTGCATGGAGAATGACATCCTTAAGATCATTGACTTTAAACCAATAATAAAACAATTCTCTGCAAAAATATTACGAAACGATTATGTTGATTTATATGAAATAATCTATTCGATCTAATCAATTCTATCTGGCAATAATGATAATTTATCATCCTCTGTGATTATGGATTAGTTTATTTCCGATAATGTTTAAAAACTATGATTGATTGATTCTGAACGATTTTGTTTTTTTTTGTTTCAATCAATTAAATTTTCGAAGTTTAACTTTATTGAATGTTTATTTTTATTTTAAATTTTTATTCCTCTTGGTAAGTTGGTGGGGAAAAGGAACTATCTCCCCCCCCCCCACACACTTTTGAGCATGGGGTGAGTGCCACCCTGCCGAGGTGTGTTGTGTTGCTTGTGGGCCCCAGTGCATTGCTGTGCCCAGGGCTTCCTATTTGTTAAGACGGCCCTGGGTTGAACAGCCCCAAACATATCTGCTACGTCCTTGGTCGCTGATGATCTGAGCTGGAGTTAATAATGAAAGCGATCAATACACCCCAGCATCTCCCTACTGTTTTCTTCTCGCAGAAAGAGTCCATCATCTATTAATTGTTCTCCTGCCTTTTTCTTCTTAAACCTTAATCTTTTCTCCATTGAAATTCCATATTGGTCTTATTTTAAAAGTGCTTTTTCAATAGCATGTTCCACCAAGTGACGGCGCTTCTCGTGCAGAAACAATCTTATGGCCTCCAGGTTTGTCACCACTTTGTCAAGACTAAAACGTTAAGTCTGCAGATACTGCTGTGTAAGATTAACTTCTTCAAGTAGATCAGCCCAAAGCTAAAGGTAGTAGATAACCGTGAAATCACAGACAGGATGTAAGAGACCTTGCGCTGTACCTCTTGTATCAAACTTTTCAAGAGGATTACACAGAGCTTCAATCGTCGCCACGCATTGATCAAACTCATCTTTCACTGTTTAAATATAAATTTATTTTGGGTTTCAGGTGAAAGGTGAGATGCAAATTCTTTTTCTGTAGATGTACTCCTCTATTTTAATTCGGTGCTCTTATAGCACTTAGTCATAGTTCTTCTTCTTCTTTATTTCGAGTGTCCACGATCAATGAATTGATCATTCTGGCTCCTATTTAGATAGCATCTCAGCCATACTAAGAATTTTTCAGTGAAGATTCATCTTCGTTTTGGCCACGAAATGCCAGATTTTGCTTTGCAAGAACCAAAGTGATATCCAGCAACCTGTGCAAGTTATCCCTCCACTTTTTCTTCTCCCCGTCCATCACAGCAATACTTTCGGCATCAATTGTTTTGTGTATCCTAAATACTGCTGGATATGTTTTCCACTTTTCAAGGCAACATAGGTGCTCTTCCGATGACTCATCATTTTGTAATTTTGGGCTCGGTTTCCGCCACTTATCAAAGCCAGTAACAAATTTGGATGTTGTTTCTGTAACATTAACAGCAAACAATCTGCGGCAAAAACAATACAATTTCTGACTGACGAGTGAATAAACCATCCACGACCACAATTCTCGCCATTTTGCATCGTCCCGTAAATAAAGCAATTTATAAAGTGTCTCAATTATTGCTACCTCCCCCCCCCCCGGGGGGCCACCCAAGGTTTGCCACCGCACACTTTCGTTCACGCCCTGAACTCTATTTATATTTTAAAGTCCCCCCCCCACCTTTTTTTTTACACAGCAGATTTAATACATCCCATGTAAATTCAGACTATTTCCGTAAACAAAATAAAATATTACACTACAAACGCACAAGTAGTATTTTAAAGAATCTTACATAGCGCAGATTTCGCGAATTTTAGTTTGCGCACTAGTGAAAACACAATTTTACCATACTTTCTTTCCTACCTACAGAATTATAGTTATTGATTTTTGCTACTTTGGCCTATTAATGTTCGTCTTAATTTTTAAAATCTTTTATTAACTTTGCTTTTTTGCGAGTATTATAGTGACGAAATCTTCGGAAGGCTAAGTGACCCACTTCCCGTCGTCCTATCGAGCTGAAACTTGGCATATAGAGTCGTTGCCGATGACACCACTTCTATAAAATTTTCAGCCCCTTCTTATCCCCCCCCCCCCAAAAATGTTTTTCTTGCTTTATGCAAAAAAAGTGAGGGGGGGGGAAGGGGAATGTTAATGCTTTTCTTAATGCATGCGTGTTTTGGTGTGGAGATTAATTGTGTAGCTGTTATATGCTTTGTATGTGTGACGTATATAAAAGTAAAATGTAGTTTTGAAGAGGAAAATGAAGAAAATATGAAACGTGTTCTTTGCCAGAAGCTTACGCATTTACACAACCGCTTCTTAATAAATGATAAATCTCGTACAAGGACATAAATGATAAATCTCGTACAAGGACATAAATGATAAATCTCGTACAATGACATAAATGATAAATCTCGTACAATGACATAAATGATAAATCTCGTACAATGACATACATGATAAATCTCGTACAATGACATAAATGATAAATCTCGTACAAGGACATAAATGATAAATCTCGTACAATGACATAAATGATAAATCTCGTACAATGACATAAATGATAAATCTCGTACAATGACATACATGATAAATCTCGTACAATGACATAAATGATAAATCTCGTACAATGACATAAATGATAAATCTCGTACAATGACATACATGATAAATCTCGTACAATGACATAAATGATAAATCTCGTACAATGACATAAATGATAAATCTCGTACAATGACATAAATGATAAATCTCGTACAATGACATAAATGATAAATCTCGTACAATGACATAAATGATAAATCTCGTACAATGACATAAATGATAAATCTCGTACAATGACATAAATGATAAATCTCGCACATTGACATAAATGCAACAACAAAAAATCCATATAATGGATTTATACGAACAACTACTTTGTTTTTATGGATTGTTCAATTCTGTTTTATTAAAATCCTAGCCAGAGCCTTCTCGTACGCTATCAATATCAAAACTCAGCCAACTCTATTACAAGAACCTAAGTACATGTATAGGGAGAGGTGAAGTGATTCGGCAATTAGAATAGATAGAAGAGGGCAGAAGGAGATTGCACGAACACAATTGGCCTAACTCAAAAAATTATCTGTCATTAAAAGACTGATAAGCCAGCAGAGACATTTTAACTGATTGGAGATTGTAATTTGGTCCAGACGATCGTGAGTTGTGCCCAGCTGGTGAATCCCAGGGGAGTGTACCACTGGTTGGGTGTCATGAGTGTGACAGGAAAACGTGCACTAGCTTTCTCTTATAGTGTGAGTTGTAACAGTAATACTCTTGCCAGCAAAGTCTTTTTTTTTTCTGGATTGATATCGCCATCTTGTTTCTTGTATTTCAGGAGATAAAGAAAAGCACACGGCGTGGATGCGCCGCTGGAGATGATAATGATAACCCTCAAACGACCTTGTGCAGTTTGATTAAAATGTTTCCTGAAAACTGCATTGAACTATACATTGTATGAACCATCAGCCAGTGTTGCGGTGTTAGTACAAACAAGGAAAGCGCGTTTAAAATGAGACTCATTCTTGTCATCTCCCTGTGGATGTGTTATGTCGGCGCTGTGCATTGTGCATGTGTTTATAATAACAACATTATGATTCAGGTGGGTTGGCTGTAACGTGAATAGGGCGTAGTGGCTTTATGGGCTGAACGTTGTTTAAAATTGTTGATTGAAAACATTTGAATCAACCTTCAAACATCTACACCCCTTCCTCCTCTGACACTCACCCACCTCTTACCCCAACCCCACCTCTTACAACAACTCCATCTCTTACACCAACCCACGTCTTACACCAACCCACGTCTTACACCAACCCCACCTTTAAAAACAGCTCTTACATCATATTACATCTCACCCACCGCAACCGTTCCTCACTGGGGCGCCGTTCCTCACAGGGGCGCCGTTCCTCACTGGGGCGCCGCGAAGTATTACGTTATGTTCATAAATGTATGTCCATTTTAAGCTAAACTTGATAGGACGCAACATCTGACATAATCGTGTATCCTGTGCAAGCCAAGAACTGACCAGTGACATAGTAGTAACTGTTGGCTGAAGCCTAAGCGAATGGTCACTAGATGGCTCTCAACAAATAATTAAGTTGATCAATTGAAAAGTAATAAAATCAATAAATGCACATGCATTCATGATCCATTTAAGTAATACCAGTGCCAGTAGTGCCCATGATGTAGTGCCAGTGTCAGTGCTCCAACTGATATTGCTGCTCCTAAAGAGGATTATTTAATCGAGTTGTGTTCCGCATGTAACTAATTGAACTGTGGTATATCAGTAACACAATATTTTCTCTTTCACCGCCTGAGTGGTGAGGGCTTAAGTTCAAGTAATGTTAATTCCAATTTTATGACTACTGAATTGTGCAAAACTGGGGGAGGGCGAGTGGTGGGTGGCGGTCACAGTGATACCAAAGTATCATTGCGCACCTTTCAATGTGAAGACGGAAAACGAGAATGGCCGCGGTCAGTTGGAGTCCCAGATTTGAGAAACTCAGCAGTCTGAGCCACTGGACAGTACTGGACACCTTGATTTAGAATGGGAGAACAGCGTCTGGCAACCAATTTCTTAGAGAGTATTATGTCTTATAACTTCATATTTTTGTCCATCAGGGGGGTCACACTTAACTTACAATGTCTTCTAACTTGATATTTCTGTATTTGTGTCCCTCAGGAGGCCCACACAATGTCTGACAACTTGATATTCTGTCCCTCATGTGGGCCACACAATGTCTGACAACTTGATATGTCTGTCCCTCAGGAGGGCCACACAATGTCTCACAATTGATATTTCTGTCCCTCAGGAGGGCCACACATTGTCTGACAACTTGATATTTCTGTCCCTCAGGAGGGCCACACATACAAGCCATCTCCATGCGAGTTTTGCTGGTGCCAAAGTACAGGTCGTTTGACCTGTGCCATCCAGGACTGTGCCTTCCCACCCTGTCAGGAGTACCACACACCAGCTGGTCAGTGCTGTCCAGTCTGCACTAGTGGGGTAAGTGTCTAAACTTGTGGGGTGTCTATACTAGTGAATTAAGCGTCTACACTAGTGGGAGAAATTATTACGCTATACCGGTGAGTCTATATACTAGTGAGGTAAGTGTCTAAACTATACCAGTGAGTGTATACTAGTGGGGTAAATGTCTACACTAGAGGGGTTAATGTCTACCCCCGCTGGGTAAATGTCTATACTAGTAGGGTACGTGACTATACAAGTGGGGTCATTGTCTACACAAGTGGGTAAGTGACTACCAGAGGAGTAAGTGTCTGAACTTAAGTGGGGTGATCTACCAAGTAGGGTAAGTGTCTATACTAGTGGGGTATGAGGGGGAATATCCTTCATCCGAATCGGCGTCCCAATAATTATTATTTCCGAAGAGCGCCTGTACAGGCATGTGTGTTCTTCATGTAAACACAAACAAGTGGCCATATTGGAACACAGATGGCATAACAATAGTTTTAGTTAAATTGTTAGATCATTTTTTTTTAAATCGTGCATTAATAATAGTAGACATTATTGAAATTCTATAGAAATATGTAATGTCTGTTTCCATCATCTGTTTTTTTTTTTGTTTTTTTTTGTTGCTCTTCCGCACAGGTTGGTAGCCTTGGGTAATGCTATCATAGGAGTTGCCAAAAAGACTGACAACATCAAAACCTTAAGAAAATGCACTAGCTTGTTATTTATCAATAACATTCTGAAATAAATATATAATATAAATTATTATCACATTCCTTCAATTCCGTCCTGACCAACGAAGGTATTGATGTGTGGTGTAATGTTTGTGCAATCCTAAAATAATTGAATCTTCTAATTAACAGCCGAGAAATTATTACTCGCAACCATTTTCTGAATATATCCGGACCCGGTTTAAAAAAAAAAAATCCCGGTGAAGCCTCAGTCTTATAGGTTTGTATGCAGTTCTGAAAGGTTCTAGTTTTAATTCTTCCTCTGTACCGATTGCTATGGTGTAGATACTGTGGGCAGGGTCAAAGGTTACCAGGGATAAATTTCTTCTAGCCTGGACGTCCACATCAATCCAGGTGTTATCTGAGCAGACGAGTAGTAGCTGACCCCAGGCCCTAATGGAACATCTGCACACACGCCCCATTGACATTACTACTATGGCCCCTTCTCGGATGACACCTCCACCTGGGACCTTGATGCCCCCTCCACCTAGTACTCGGATGACACCTCCACCTGGTTCCCGGATGACACCACCACCTGGCACCTGGATGACACCACCACCTGGAACCCCGATGACACCTCCACCTGGCACCTGGATGACACCACCATCTGGCATCTGGATGACATCTCCACATGGAACCCGGATGACACCTCCACCTGGAACCCCGATGACACCTCCACCTGGCACCTGGATGACACCACCACCTGGCATCTGGATGACACCTACACCTGGCACTCGGATGACACCTCTACCTGGAGCCCGGATGACACCTCCACCTGGAGCCCTGATGATACTTCCATCTGGCATCTGGAGGACATCTCCACCTGGATCCCGGATGACACCTCCCCCGGCACCAGACAATCGGGACCTGAAAATACGAATTAAGAAAACTTTGATTTTTTTCCCATTAGAAGGCATGCAACTCTGGGTTAGGAAAAGGGGCGGGGGGGGGGGGCTTTAACAAATAGGGTCCCTTTAGTCAACAAATTAGAAAACAAGCTGATGATGGGGGAAGGGCTTCAGGTGACGGGACCTGAAAATACGAATTAAGAAAACTTTGATTTTTTTCCCATTAGAAGGCATGCAACTCTGGGTTAGGAAAAGGGGCGGGGGGGGGGGCTTTAACAAATAGTGTCCCTTTAGTCAACAAATTAGTAAACAAGCTGATGATGCGGGAAGAGCATCAGGTGTATGACTGGAGAACTCAAGTGAAAATACTTACCCTATCCTCGTAAGTGTCGACATGTACCAATGAACAATATTGTGTGTCTCTGAACAAGTCCATCTCTTTGTCAACTATGCAGTCGAAGCATGCACACGCTGGCGTCTTCTCTTTAATTAATCCCTCAAACAAAGAAACAAGGGGTGACAACTTACACGTCACTCGCAAATCCTGAAATGCATCAGTGATCTCCGATTTTTTTTAAAATTGTCCTTTCCCTCCAACCCCCACACAGCCCAACAACCTCTCTTTTTTTTTGCATGCTCTTCAGTTGCTTACTTAAACTGAGGAGCCGTCTATTCAGTGACGTCACTCTATTTCCGGTAATTTTAGACGCCCCGCCCCGTCCAAAATGTGTACACTTTATAAGATACTTAATAAGATACTTTATAAGATACTAATAAGATACTTCATAAGATACTAATAAGATACTTTATAAGATACTTAATAAGATACTTTATAAGATACTAATAAGATACTTTATAAGATACTAATAAGATACTTTATAAGATATTTAATAAGATACTTTATAAGATACTAATAAGATACTTTATAAGATATTTAATAAGATACTTTATAAGATACTAATAAGATACTTTATACGATACTAATAAGATACTTTATAAGATACTTAATAAGATACTTTATAAGATACTTAATAAGATACTTTAGATACTTTATAAGATACTTAATAAGATACTTTATAAGATACACATGGTCGCAAAGTCGTGGGACCACCCCCCTCCCGGCCACAAAAGAAAGAAACGACAATAAGAAAACTGACCGTTTGGACACTCGGTGCAACACTTGCCAGGTTCTTGAACATAATTCACACACAAGGGCATTTTACAGATGGCGCTGTAACACGTGACGTCCCCAGATGGGGAACATGGCAAGAACGACAGCAAACCGTTCTCCATTCTTTTCAATTGAAAAAAAAAAAATTCAGATATGCCTATTGTGAACAAGAGTATGATTAAACTTTTTAATCAAACGTTACTAGTAGTCGCTCAATTTTTCACACACATCTTCACTCATCCCTTCCCCCCTCCCCTATGTCCACCTGCAGGTAATTTGTTGTTTGTGTCCACTATGAATCACAACATTAAACTCCTGTCACAACATTAAACTCCTGTCACAGCATTAAACTCCTGCCACAGCATTAAACTCCTGCCACAACATTAAACTCCTGTCACAACATTAAACTCCTGCCACAACATTAAACTCCTGTCACAACATTAAACTCCTGTCAAAACATTAAACTCCTGTCACAACATTAAACTCCTGTCACAACATTAAAGTCCTGTCACAACATTAAGCTCATGTCACAACATTAAACTCCTGTCACAACATTAAACTCATGTCACAACATTAAACTCATGTCACAACATTAAACTCCTGTCCCAACATTAAACTCATGTCACAACATTAAACTCCTGTCACAACATTAAACTCATCTCAAAACATTAAACTCATGTCACAACATTAAACTCATGTCACAACATTAAACTCATGTCACAACATTAAACTCATCTCAAAACATTAAACTCATGTCACAACATTAAACTCCTGTCACAACATTAAACTCATGTCACAACATTAAACTCCTGTTACAACATTAAACTCATGTCACAACATTAAACTCATGTCACAACATTAAACTCCTGTCCCAACATTAAACTCATGTCACAACATTAAACTCATGTCACAACATTAAACTCATCTCAAAACATTAAACTCATGTCACAACATTAAACTCATGTCACAACATTAAACTCATCTCAAAACATTAAACTCATGTCACAACATTAAACTCATGTCACAACATTAAACTCATGTCACAACATTAAACTCATGTCACAACATTAAAGTCATGTCACAACATTAAACTCATGTCACAACATTAAACTTATCTCAAAACATTAAACTCATGTCACAACATTAAACTCCTGTCACAACATTAAACTCCTGTCCTTCCCTAACGTTTTTCCATGGCTGTTTTAAAAATCTTGTATGTGTGGAGTGTGATCAGGCGGCCCTGTTTGAAGATGACCGACTTCTCCGGACTTTACGACGTGAAAGAGGTTCAACCGATTCACCACCACTTTTACGTCGTTTTCAACAAAACATATTCATTGTGAAAATTAGGGATTTTCTTCCGATGAGGTTACCGGTAACACATTCCCCATTCTGTGTTAACCTTGAGCCTCATTAAACTCAGTTCACACGATCGAATTTTCGTCCAATTTGCTTCAAATTTGAGTCTAATTTATGTCAAATTTCTTTTTTAACGCACTACTTAGCAAAAAAAACCAAAAAAAACAAAAAAAACAAACAAAAAAACAAAAACAAAACAAAACAAATGTGCATCCAAAAGAAATTTGCTTCGTATTTGATCGTGTGAGCTGAGCCTAAAGCTTTCTTGGCGCACCTCCTGAGCTCCGAAGAACTCAGATGAAAATATTCATAATATTTGTCCAATACAGATGCTGAGACTCAGTCATTCATGAAATCATCTCCAGCCACGTGACAAGTCTACCCTTGAGCTTTGTCTTATATTGTCACGGAAAAACAGATTAAGACCGGAAACTCCAATCGCTTAAAGTGAAAGCGATTATCGGAGGGGATCATAGAAATTCCGGGTATTGAAACTGTTTCTTCGGCACCTCAGCCTGTGGAGATAGTTGGTCAATGGCATAAATTATCTATGTAAGGCTTTAATCTGCGCCATGGTGCCGTTACAAAATTTACGGGAGTGGGGGGGGGCGGGTTGGGGTCAGATTGCGCAGCATCATGATTGGAGAAAGAACTTTCAGACAAAGATTACGTGCTGCAATCACAACATAAAGTGTGAAGAAACTCTACCGGGAATTGAATCACGTCCTCCAACTCAACTACAGACGGATTGAAATCTCACCATCTCAGTAGGACTTGATCCAATAAAGAGTTATTGATGCTTGCTGCCGAGTTGTTGTGGGGTTTTTTTTCTGTGTAAGAATCGCTATTTCCTTATGCCCCATCAAATTATACATGTGCAAATTGATCAAATCTGAGTGGAAAAATAATAATATACGATCAAATTATATTTAGCAACAATTAACAGGCAGTGACTTTTGTGTTCACAGTCCACTAGGCGCTTAAGATTATTTTTTTAGCACATAACAATATAATTTTAAGAATAAGCAATGCAGACCAGTTGATTAGACAAGAACAGATCATTGTATCTTTCAGATCTCTTCCTCGTGGTGGAGGGGGCTGGGCGCATATCAGATGGGGACAAATGTCCCCGGGTGCCAGACAAGAAGAGGCGTAAAATGGGCTTTGATGGTATTTAATAGACGAAAGTAATAGGTTTCAGAGTGGAAAAGGGGTGGGGGCGAAAAAATGAATATTTTCCCTGTCAGTGGCGTAGAAGGGTGGCGGATAGGAGGGGGGGGGAGCTGACCAAGTTGTCTCTATATGGATGGGTGGCATTTTCGGACAACTGTGGAGTGAGTATCGTGAATGGGAGTGCGGCAAAAACATTGGCCCACCCAGGGCGGCGCTAACACTAGCTACGCCACCTACATTGTCATGTGTATCATGAAGCAGGGCAGAAGTCGAGGGCGCTGATGGCTCTTAAGCGGAAAAAATTATTTTATCATTTCACTGTCAAGAGGTGCATTTTGGAATATACCTGAATTCATTGTTTCTTTTAGAATATTTGATTGGGGGGGGGCTGTTTACAGCGTCCGGGGCGGAATTATGGTGCCAGGTGCCATACTGAAACACTCTGGTTGAGGCGCGCCCCATGCTCATAGTTTGGCATAATCTGAGATTCAACCCCGCACTGTCACACTGATCGGTGTGAGGGAAGGGTTGAGCAGAAATAAATTATTGTGTCAAAGACTCGGGAGCAAAAGCGGAATCCCCTAAGAATTTTTTTAAAAAATAATAAAATCCAGGGATTCATTTTGGAGGATTCTTGAATTCGCTGTTTCTTTCAGACTATTTGGGAGGTGGAATGTCAGACTTTCGTGTTGGGGGGTGGGGGAGGGTGCGCCAAAACTTTCCATAATTACGATCAGGGACATCTCTAACTCCGCCTCAGGCCAACATGAACTATATCCATTCCAGGGGAGGCGCTTTGAGAGAATGCTTTTTTGCCACAGCTTAGTCTTGCCACCTAAATCTTTAAAGTCCCCCACATTTTTTTTTTTTTTTACAAATTCAAAATGCAAGAATGCATACCTGTATTTAGTTTTGGATCATTCTACATTTAATCGGAATTCTTCGGAAGGAGATGCCAGTTAAAAAATTCGGTGACATTTGACCTCTGAGACATCACGAGGGTCCTGGAACTCCTACGGTTGCAGGGGCCTTGGGGATTTTAGGCTCTTAAAGTTGTGATTGTTTAATATTTTTGTTTAAATTATGAACTTTAAATACAAGGTTTATATTTTGTCTATGCTACTAAATTTTAAACTAAATTTTATGTTGCTTTTAATTTGTATTTTAAACGATTTTTGGTGTAAACTGCCTAATTGATAAATTAATTTTCAACAACAACAAAATTCCTTCCAAAAGATTTCCGTCGCAAAAAAAGGCAATGCTACCATCGCTTTAGACGACATGTTGAGAGCATGGGCGCCCGCAGAAAACTTTCTAGGGGGGGGGGGGAAATCAATTAACTTTCCAGGGGGGGGGGCCAAAAATTTTTAGTAATGTTTTAATGTAGTTTTAATTAAATCAATTAACTTTCCAGGGGGGGGGGCCAAAAATTTTTAGTAATGTTTTAATGTAGTTTTAATTTACTGTAGGTAGCGTATTTGTATGGTGAACGAACGGACAGGACATCAGCCTAGTTACTTTCTCTTTATTTTCTCTTTACTTTAATACATTTTTTGTCTATTTTTTTCTAAAAAATTTTTATCCAATCAATCCAGGGGGGGGGGTGCCCCCTTGCCTCCCCCTGCGGGCGCCCATGGTTGAGAGCATATTAAAAAGACAACAAAACCTTTTATAGAATACTTTAATTAATTACCTTTACTCACTATTGTGAAGTTTTACGAGAGCAAAAAAACATATTACGGCTTTGAAGAAGACATGTTTATGGGTATCTTAAAGCTGGTCGTTTTTATAAATCGTAGATGAAAGGTTTAATTGTGTTAAGAAGATAAGAAATTTTTACAAAAGAAATCATAGATTTAATAATGTGTGATTTAATCTGAGGGAAATCGTATAAAGATAAATTATACATTTCAACTATTCAGCTGTCTAACTTTTTTGTGTTGTTGTTTTGGCACTTCGTGTGCTTTGTTAGCCCTCAATGAGGCGCCTGAAGAGAAGCTTGCTATGATCAGAGATCATGTTTGTGTGGAAGTAAAGAAAGAAATACTATTAAAAGATGACAATGGCAGTAGGCTACTGAGTTATTCATGTGTGTCTTATCATTCAACTGTACATGTAACAGTGTAACAAAGAGGAGCGCGTCTACTTTAGTTTTGTTGCAATGTTGCCGCCAGGCCTAATCAAGGCTCATCCAGCACTGCTAGCAATCAGCAACATTGTATCAGTATAATTCTCATTTATTACCATATAAAGACCTGTTCCATTCTGAAAGATTCACTATACATATTGAGCATAAATAGAAGGTGTGCAGTAAACATATGCACACAGAGTGCACTGTAAATTCAATGATTATGAGTATTACATATCATTATCGGTTATCAATCTAAAAATCCCCAATATAAAAATGCCCTTTTTTGTAAATGAAAAATGTATTAAGTCGAACAATAATAATTTTAAACATCCAGACATATCAACTTCCCAGGATATTTTTTTATGAACAATCAGACATGAAGACCGTCACAGATGGCTTGGACAGCAGTTTCTGGCTGACCTTTAAAAATAGTGTTTTATGTCAGAGCGTATCCCCGCATGTGGTCACAAAGATGACAAGGCACAGATTGTTATTTCATTGTAATTGGTCTAAATTGTTCGGAAGACCTACAATATAAAATTTGGAGCATTTCCCTAACAGTAAAGAGCAGCTGTTGATGAGGCTGTTTGAGAGTATATGTTGTTTGTTTTTTAATTATCTCCTAAATATTCGTGCTAGCCATTATAAGGATTTTTTTTTACATTTACATCTAGCAGGCGGTTATAGTTATAAGCTTGTGTTGATCTAATTTTGCTTTAACGTTGAGCTGTTGTAACGTCCACACTTATCTCCCCTCTTTTGTTTTGATCTTTACGTCAACAATTATATGTGTAGCGCTTCACCACCACACACCCCTCCCTTGATTGGGAACATGTTGTTTACGCTCGAATATGTTCTAAATGGAAGGTAGAGAAGGCGCTTTCTAAATTTCTTTTCCGGAGATTCGAACTCATATAAATAAGCAGGCAGTTTTCCCAGTCGGAAGCGATTTCCTAGACGCGAGACATATTACGAGACTTACCAGACTTAGGGCACATCCATATAGAACGTACGCAATGAAGGGAGGGGGGTGTCGATATTGGAGATTTTTGCGGACGCGTACGTATTGTGGGTTGGGGGGGGGGTCCTCGGCAGAAAGTACGAACATTTATTCAAAAAATTAAAAATAATAAACATCCTGAAACTTATAATTTATAAGCATATTTATATCTGGAATGCTGTAGAAATATCAGGCATTGCTTAGTAGGAATTATCTTTATAATGTTGCCATGTATTTTCACAAATGAGCTCACTAGCTATATTCAGATAGTATTCAGTAGTAGAGGTATTACAGTAATATTAAGTCCTTCGTATGATCACCGTGCGTGTGACGTATATTTTGTTGACTACCCCAGTGGTTCCTAAATCTTTTCGATTCCCGGAGCCTGTGCCGAATTTTGGGTTTTCACCAGGCTCCCTGTCTTAATTTCAATTATGTACACTTCGAAAATGCGAAGACATAAACAAAATAAAATTAAAGAGTGTGTAAAAGTAAATATAGCACGTATGGAGGTCACTACGCGTCATCTAGTACTGTAAACTGTAGTTACTCAAGCGGTTTTCTGTTCGCAACGAAAGTTGTCCCATTGGATTACAAGTGGAAATAAAATTAAGTAAACTGTGTAATATTTCACAACGCCTCTGTGAGGAAGCCACAGCAACCCAAAAAGAAAAATGAGGCCCCCCCCCTCTCCCAAGGGCGATTTTTAGCGCCCCTTTTTTCTTGTGAGGTATATGAGATTTTATGGTTTAATTCACTCTTAAGATCCTATTTGAAGACGATTTTGGCGCCTGTTGTTCTTCGCCCAATTCTCATGGCCCTGACAGTGGGCAAGTGGCCCCAAGGTAATGTGGCGTATATTCTGAGAGCCGCGGGGCTCGCCCAACAGCCAGCGGTGAAATCCCGTGACATATTTTGTTTACTGTGACGTCATAAATAAAGGTGATTGGATTTTGTTGGTTGTTTTTCTTCCTTTTTTTTTGGGGGGGGGGGGTCGGGGTCGGGTCACAGGTTTACGGTACGTCATAAAGATACGCGTGCAACGGGATGTGGGTGTTAAATTTGTTTTGTGTTTTTTCATACGTACTATACGGGTGGCTTCTTACAGGGGCCCAACAAAAATAATTATTCACTGTGTGTCTATTAAAATTTTATTATTATACCTTTTCACTTACTTTGCTGTAAGTTAAAACAATTTTTTTTATTTTCTATGTATTTTTTTACACTAATGTAACTCTCTTCTGTCAGGTTCATCATAACTTTTCGTAGAAAAATTGCAGAAAGTTCAAACTCAGCTGCTAGGTTACTTCCTGGGCCAAATAAACGTGATCACTTCCCTCCACTACTTCACTTACTTCATTGGCTCCCTTTTTCAGCCATGCATTGATTACAAGCTTTCAGTTCTCTGTCACAACTTTTTCTCTGGTTCCTGCCCTTCCTATCTTACTGGACTTCTTTCTGTCTATTCACTCCTTCGAAAGCTTCATTCCTCGGCAGACGCGTATTCTTTCTGTTCGCAGAACACGCACTAAAACATACGGTGAACGATCTTTACCTTTCTGTGACCCTAAACAATGGAATTCTCTCCCATTACCCATCCGCAATATAACGACCCTCAAGACCCATCTCTTCAAACTGTACTATACCGACTCATTCTCACCCCCTCTAACTGATAAACAATGCTCGATGCTGCTGGGTGATGTCCATGGCTGGACAGGGGTAGCTACAACTTGGCTGGGTGATGTCCATGGCTAGACAGTGGTAGCTACAACTTGGCTGGGTGATGTCCATGGCTAGACAGTGGTAGCTACAACTTGGCTGGGTGATGTCCATGGCTAGACAGTGGTAGCTACAACTTGGCTGGGTGATGTCCATGGCTAGACAGTGGTAGCTACAACTTGGCTGGGTGATGTCCATGGCTAGACAGTGGTAGCTACAACTTGGCTGGGTGATGTCCATGGCTAGACAGTGGTAGCTACAACTTGGCTGGGTGATGTCCATGGCTAGACAGTGGTAGCTACAACTTGGCTGGGTGATGTCCATGGCTAGACAGTGGTAGCTACAACTTGGCTGGGTGATGTCCATGGCTAGACAGTGGTAGCTACAACTTGGCTGGGTGATGTCCATGGCTAGACAGTGGTAGCTACAACTTGGCTGGGTGATGTCCATGGCTAGACAGTGGTAGCTACAACTTGGCTGGGTGATGTCCATGGCTAGACAGTGGTAGCTACAACTTGGCTGGGTGATGTCCATGGCTAGACAGTGGTAGCTACAACTTGGCTGGGTGATGTCCATGGCTAGACAGTGGTAGCTACAACTTGGCTGGGTGATGTCCATGGCTAGACAGTGGTAGCTACAACTTGGCTGGGTGATGTCCATGGCTAGACAGTGGTAGCTACAACTTGGCTGGGTGATGTCCATGGCTAGACAGTGGTAGCTACAACTTGGCTGGGTGATGTCCATGGCTAGACAGTGGTAGCTACAACTTGGCTGGGTGATGTCCATGGCTAGACAGTGGTAGCTACAACTTGGCTGGGTGATGTCCATGGCTAGACAGTGGTAGCTACAACTTGGCTGGGTGATGTCCATGGCTAGACAGTGGTAGCTACAACTTGGCTGGGTGATGTCCATGGCTAGACAGTGGTAGCTACAACTTGGCTGGGTGATGTCCATGGCTAGACAGTGGTAGCTACAACTTGGCTGGGTGATGTCCATGGCTAGACAGTGGTAGCTACAACTTGGCTGGGTGATGTCCATGGCTAGACAGTGGTAGCTACAACTTGGCTGGGTGATGTCCATGGCTAGACAGTGGTAGCTACAACTTGGCTGGGTGATGTCCATGGCTAGACAGTGGTAGCTACAACTTGGCTGGGTGATGTCCATGGCTAGACAGTGGTAGCTACAACTTGGCTGGGTGATGTCCATGGCTAGACAGTGGTAGCTGCAACTTGGCTGGGTGATGTCCATGGCTAGACAGTGGTAGCTGCAACTTGGCTGGGTGATGTCCATGGCTAGACAGCGGTAGCTACAACTTGGCTGGGTGATGTCCATAGCTAGACTGGGGTAGATACAGCTTGGCTGGGTGAGGTCAAGCTTTTCACCAATCGTTGTTTTTTAAATCTATAATTTTCTGTAATTGCTAATTTTTATGTGAAGCGCCGTGAGCCTAGCCCTAGGCTGGGGTACAGCTCTATTTAAAGTACCCTTAATAATAATAATATATACTTTAATAGTATAATTAAATTGAATATTGTTAATATTACTAGAATTTGGTATCATTTTTCTCTGTATACTGGCTTTCAGTCCTTTGTTATGTATTGTTCATCTAATGAGCCAAATATTGAAAACATCGGTTACTAACAAATTGTTGTTCGTCCTATGATTTGTATCCATCTGTTCTTATTGCCACCAATAACAAATTGTCTTCCCTGTACCATTTAACGGTACCAATACTAGAGCTTGTCAGTGGCGTAGCTAGAGGGTGCGGGGTTGCGGACCGCACTGGGTGACGCCATCTCAGGGGGTAACACCAAATTGAAAAAAATGCATATTTAAAGGTCTCGGTCTGACCAAATTTCATAAAAGGGTAACCGATCACACGTGAATTTTCCACACGTGTAACCAATCAAAGTGCGTGCTTTATTAAAAGTTCAAGGTTGATGCGTTGGAAATGAGGTGACCTTATAATACAGGCCTGCTCAACTCAAAATGTAAGGTGCGCCGAAATACTTTATGAAAGATGTGTGTGGGCCGAAAGTAAATAGGACGGGGGGGGGGGGGAGGCTATTAAGAAAATAAACATAAAAAAGAATATTTCATTACTTCGCGGAGCGCAAAGTGGGTGCTAGCAGGCCGCATGCTTCCCGCAGAAAGTAAAGAGTACGGGGGGGGGGGAAGCTATTAAGAAAATAAACATAAAAAAGAATATTTCATTACTTCGCGGAGCGCAAAGTGGGTGCTAGCAGGCCGCATGCTTCCCGCAGGCCTGCACAACTATAATTAGATCTGAAGAACACCGTTTTGATCATGATCCAACGCAGGTTGAAGTGTTCGGTAACTTTCCTAGTGACCGGAAGTTGCATTGATCTAAATTCTGAGAGATGGGATCGTCCATTAATTACGTCAACACTTTTTACGCAATTTTCTACCCCCGCCCCCTTGTCAATCAACAACTGTCAAACTTTCGATGACTCCCCCTCCCCCTATTTAATTATGTCAACATTTTATAACCCTCTCCCCCCCCCCCCCCCAAAAAAAAAAAAAAAAAAAAAAAAAATTAAAATATAAAAAAATTTTAAAAAAAAATTAAATTTATTTTATTTTTTTTTTAAAAAAAAAAAAAAAAAAAAAAAACAACAAAAAAAAGAATTATAATATAAACAGATTTTTAAATACGTTTTACTTTGTGCTGATGTATTTTTAAAACACAAAAATGTAGAAAAAACATTTCATTACATCTTTAGCTTGTTCATCAACAAGTTTAAAAATTTTTACACTTACATTTTATAATGCAGAATCAATGACATGTTGTTAAAGACTAAATATCATTGTTTGTAAAAGTATAAATATGATTATTGTCAGTATAGTTGACAATTATAGCATAGTTTCTAGCTGCTATTATCTTCCCATGGAGTAGCGAGGTGTTGCTCTATCGTAACAATGGGCATCAGGGACATCATTTGGGTAGGGCAGGGGGGGGCATTTGCACCCCCCCCCACCCGATTTTGCTGGTTACTTAAATTGATATGTACTGTGGCGCCTCCAGTAATAAACAACTTAACAAGCCGACCAAGTTTTGGTTTTGTCCCCCTCCCTTCCCCGGAAAAAACCCTGAAATGACGCCCCTAATGGACATATTCTATCCTAGCTGATTTGTCATTTTCATCTTGAGAAACTGATATTACAGACAAGTCAACGGCATCCTTATCTAACCTTTCAGCACTTAAAAAAGAAGCATTGTCAGTGTGAGCAATAATTGCCATAAGCTCCCTCTGTCTTTGAGTTGGTGTAGCTGTTGTTGAACACAGATAAGTTGTTGTTTTTTGTTAATTGAAAACCGTGTACAATGATGTGTTAATCATTCTAGGGAGCGGATTAAGAGAAAAATAACAGGTGCAGAGATGCCAACTTTTGACTTCTCTTGCACTAACAAAGTGTGCTAACACTCTGACCAACCATGTGCAGTGCACAGAAAGACACACATTAAATAAATATTGCATTGTTAAAAGCCTAAACATATATGACTTTTTACATTCGTTAAATTGTTTAAAATAATGTAAGAACCAGTCCATTTTAAGATTAAAATCTTAATAGAAAAAACATGATTGTTGACGTCAACTAATATAACCCCCCCTCCCCCTTTTCAACAACTGTCAAACATTTCAACCCCCCCCCTTCCCCCTATTTTGTTGACGTAATTAATGGACGCCCCAAATAAAGCTTTCCATTGATACCAAATACGATGTGGTCGGGCGATTCTAAGTACATGTTACAGATCTTAAATTCATTTACCTCCCGATTGTGTTCTTGTCAGTGTTATACTGTGGACTTCTTTTAATAAGATAAAAATCAAGCGTGGAAATCCGGGAAAAGGGGGGGGGGGTGGGGGGCCCCAAAAAATAAAATTAAAAAGAAAAGTAAATTATAAGTAACTTAACAGCGCAATGGAAATAGACGCACGGCTACCACCAGTAAAGGTTATGATGCCATTAAATTTGCAACACTAATTCCTAAATTTGCAGCTAAGGATATTGACTTGTATTTTTCAGTTTGAAATAACGACACAAAACCTTAACACAACAGAAAATCGTTGTTCTACCTCAGTTGTCGGGAAATCGTGCCTCGCGAGCCGCATGCGGCCCTTTAGTGACCTGAGTGCGGCTAGGCCAGTCAGCCACAAATCGGTTTTGACTCCGACAAACATGGTTCTTGACAAGAAATTTGGCTCTCAAAATTTGTTTAATCGCCCCACTGCTGATTTTTGGCTCTTTTGACTCACGAGTTTGCTGACCACTGGTCTACCTTACTGCAGCTGGCTCTGAATGGTCGGACAGCCGACATTTTTCTATCATTGAACGCTGAAGAGCGTGTGGATTGGAAGCTAAAGTCGTTAATATTTCAAGCTTATAATGTGTCCCCGAAGCATACCGTAAAAAATTTTAGGGAGTTGTTAAAAAGTGATGGCCATACACACGTTGAGTTTCTTAAGAGGAAAGGAACGCCTCCTGGAAAAGTGACTTCGTGCAAAGATTATCGACACAGACTTCAATAAACTCGAGAACCTCGTACTGGCGGAGGAGTTCAGGAATTGTGCTCGTGTTGGCGGATGGACACATAGTGTAGACCGTGGCGGAGATGATGTGCATATGGCACCAGTGTTGGCTGACGACTTCACCATCTCGCATCAATTCCCCGAGAGCCAATTTTTGACACAAAACAAGACAAGCTCCATAGAGCAGCTGTGTCAACGTGTCGTGCACTTCAAGAAAGATCACACAAGTCTGGAACGAAAAAAATCAAGTCCAAAGGACTTACGTTCTTATTTTAATAAGAAAGATCATGCTTTGGGAACACAAGATGAAAACGAATGAGAATGAGTGACCACGAATACATGTGACACACTTTCAGTAGAGATGTTTGAATGATTCTTTGGTGGCTTGGAGTGATGCTGTTCTTCACACGGACTATTTGCTGCACACATCTCAATTGTATTTTATAATTTTTAGCTCATGTTTTTTTAGAGTAGTTTTATGTCTTTTTAAATCATCAGTAGTGCGTGGGTTGGGGAGGGGGGGGGGAGGGGGAGGGTGTTGAATCACCACAATATCAACCGGGTACTTTTATGTCTTTTTAAATCATCAGTAGTGCGTGGGTTGGGGAGGGGGGGGGGGAGGGGGAGGGGGTTGAATCACCACAATATCAACCTGGTACTCCGTGACTTAAAGTTTCCTCCATTTACAGAATTCTGAGACTCTTATATGGAATAACTGTCCGGATAGAACCGTATGCGGAAATTTTTAGGAAATACATTTGTTCAGAGGAAAAGTTTAGGATGGAAGGTTGTTCGAAGTGAAATTTGTTCCAGCGTAAATGTGTTTACCATTCTTTAGGTTCTGGCGGACTCGCATCTGATTTGAATACGTCTCCACATGACCATAAACATCAGGTTGGTGTCCGTGCAGGGATCGGTCTAAATATGAAAGATGTGGTGGAGCGAGTCAGAACCTAAATGGGCTGTTGTGCCACTGACGATGATGTCTACATTGAAAGATGTGGTGGAGCGAGTCAGAACCCTAAATGGGCTGTAGTGCCACTGATGATGATGTCTACATTGAAAGATGTGGTGGAGGGAGTCAGAGGGAGTCAGAGTTCTAATTGGGTTGTAGTGTCATTGATTAAGATGATGGAAAGAATCGCAGAATCCTTGATACATGTTTTTCTAGTTGATACATATATGAGATACAGATATATACATAAAGACAACTAAAATATTTGGTCAATTTTATAGTTTTGATTAAGTTAGCACAATATTTATTGCATGATATTTTCGAGAGCATTCAACAAACACAAAATATTCAAAGAAATGTTGTTTTTTTATATATAATAGTTCTTTTGAAGTTAGTTCACAATGTGCCTCTACGTGCGATTACGTCGTCTGCGAGTGCAGGTAGCCAGTGTGACACCATTATATGATCTGGCTCTACAGCTACACCAACTACCATCTGTCAACGTCACAGTTTGACCATTTCCAAGAATGCCACCTCCTGGTAGGGCACAGTTAGGACCTGTGAATGTATTCAACTTTTATGTGAATGTATTCAACATCTATGTGAATGTATTCAACTTTGATGTGAATGTAATCAAATTTTATGTGAATGTGGGCACATGTAGTTTTCTTTACTGTTTTTAACGTTGTGGCCATGGGCGCCCGCATGTAGGGGCAAGGTGGGGCACTTGCCCCCCACCTGGATTGATTGGATAAAAAAAAATTAGACAAAAATAGACACAAAATGTATTAAAGTAAAGAGAAAATAAAGAGAAAGTAACTAAGCTGATGTCCTGTCCGTTCGTTCACCATACAAATACGCTACAGTAAATTAAAACTACATTAAAACATTGCTAAAAAAATTGTGCCCCCCCACCCCCTGGAAAGTTAATTGATTTTTTTGCCCCCCCCCACCCCCTAAAAAGTTTTCTGCGGGCGCCCATGGTTGTGGCTTATAACTATACATCAGCTGCAAAGACTGGCTGTCACATTGGTAATCTCATATTTTAGCGTTCTAAATTATAGAAAGGCCATTGAGTCAAAATACCCAGATGTTGACAATTCGTTTAAGCAAACGCCTGAAAGACAGAAGAGCTCTCAATCTAAACCACAAATGTAGCAATAAAAATGAAGATTTTTTTTTTCAAAAATGATTGCCACCCTCATCTACCAACTCACCGTTTGGGCAAACACTACAACACTGGCTCGGATCTCTCACAGCGTCAACACAGTTGGGCTGAGCACACAAGATGCTGGCACACGAAACTTGACCGCTGTAGTCACACCAGCAAGGTTCACATGGACCCAACTGGAACGATTCCCCAGCCTGTGGGGGGGGGGAGTATGATGTTAATATAATTAAACTCCAATTAAATGCCTTGAAAGATGGAAAGGGTCAGCAGCTGTAACTGTAGTTTGTTTAGTGTACTGTTTCTCAGAGTTCCGTCCCATTAAGTGTGGAGTTATCTAAGCCTTAAGGATGAGGGCGCTGGCTGGCAAGATATATGAAAGGTGTTGATAACTAAAGTAATTTTTACTATGTTGATTCATTCACATTAATGGGAAGTTGGGAAATTCCCTGGTATTGACGCGTGATTTCTTATTATATAATTAATTTGATTTTTAACGATGCAAATAAAAATTCACCCCCCCCCCCCGTGCATATTAGTAAATGTAATTATGTGTCTAAAAAACACATGTTGCGGAGAGAATGCTAAGCAGATTTACTTAAACAACTTCACGAACTCCCCAGAGGGAAACGCTCAGCTGGTGTGCAGAAAAAAAAACGCTATAAGGACTGTCTAAATGTTCACTCAAATCCATGGGCATCGACCTTAATTCGTGGGAAAGAATTGATATAGGTTGTACCAGCACTGGCAAGGTCAGAGCCGTTCTTAGGAGTTTGGGGGCCGTAAGCATGGAGCGTAGGTTGGGAGGGGGGGGTCCGGGGGTGGAGCTCTCTCAAGCTGAGGAGAAAACACCACCCACCACTGCGGCACCTCCATTCTGCCTTCATTAATGTTTCCTCTTTCCCATTCCCACGGCCAAGCCCCCGATTTCCTGTCTGCCACCCCCAAAGCTCCCCCCTGCTGCTTCCCTTCCCCTGCCCCCGAATTCAACTCAGAATGATACATTTCAGGATGAGGAAGGTAACGTGAGTGACACAGACGGCTGCAGTGCAAGTTTTAAAAACGTTCGGGGCCAGTTAAAAAAACCGGTGGATCGAGGGCGCCTCACGGGGGCCCCCCTCACGTTCGGGGTCCTACACAGATGTGTAGTCAGCGTATGCCTAAGAACGGGCCTGGAAAGGTAGACTCAATGTTGGAGAACAATCCTCACAGTGTAAACGCACGGCTCACGCCCAAAGAAAGCGCAGAGCAGGGAAAAGCAAAGTCAACTCCAGCAGAGCAGGGAAAAGCAAAGTCAACTCCAGCAGAGCAGGGAAAAGCAAAGTCAACTCAAGCAGAGCAGGGAAAAGCAAAGTCAACTCCAGCAGAGCAGGGAAAAGCAAAGTCAACTCCAGCAGAGCAGGGAAAAGCAAAGTCAACTCCAGCAGAGCAGGGAAAAGCAAAGTCAACTCCAGCAGAGCAGGGAAAAGCAAAGTCAACTCCAGCAGAGCAGGGAAAAGCAAAGTCAACTCCAGCAGAGCAGGGAAAAGCAAAGTCAACTCCAGCAGAGCAGGGAAAAGCAAAGTCAACTCCAATCCAACCAGGACCAAATGCCACGTGTGCCCTACTTGAGGGAAAGCTTTCCAGAAAGAAATACTGAATGGCCAGCCACCTGCGTGGTCATCGTTAAATACAGCATTGGTCATCTTCGCATGAGACGGAAAAACAAAACCACAGTGGAGTAGAAGGATGGTTTTTGTTGTTTTTTTCATATAAAATTTGAAGCGAGTTAAGCAATCAATTTTATGTTCACTGTCAAAGTTTCGAGTTTTTAAAACTGTCGAAAGCAAGCCTCAATTTCTCAGTTCTTCGTGTGACCCTCGTGTTTACTATTTTAGGATTAGATTTTTGGATAGTCTGTCTCCAGCTCTCTGCACTCAGAGCTTGGGAATTTTCGTCACAATTATTTTAAAACACCAATAAATGTAATACGAGTTTTTCATCTCCCCCGCCAAATTGAGTAGTTAGTATTCATTTATCGTACACTACTAATGACAATTGCCCTTACCCTTATTACTTACCCTTGCCCGATGTCCTCCGTAATCGCACCACATCTCCGCAGCTTGACGAGGCACGGCACCAGATAGACAACTCACGGTCAGACACGACAGCAAGCAAAAGACTCCAGCGTGAACAGTCGCTAACATCATTGTAGAATATCTCAATGTTTTTTCTGGCAAGTCAGAAACTCACGCGCAGACTTAAGAATGACGAAAGGATTACCAAGCTTACGTAAATAAGGATGTTTAATTACATAAAGAAGCTGAATGGAGCCAGGCTGTACTCGCGATAATGCCGTCGCTGGTCTTGAAATGGCATGAAGCTTAGGTCGGAATTTATCTGTTTTTGGAAGCTCAACATAATATCATTGAAAAACGTAATTATTGTCAACAGCTTGCTACCCTAATAGGACTTAGACGACCTATTATTATGGTACCAGCTGGTTCTATATGGTATATAATTACAGTCATAAATCAAATCATGGGGAGGGGGGGGGACTTTTTGCAGTAAAATGTTACGAGGGATTGGGTCAAAATATTGGAACGTTCCAAGGCATATTAAAAAAACAACAAAAAAACTGATGAGTTTTTTCCAGAAGATTCAAACAAAGACTCCAATTTAATTCCCCACTTTATAATATATTACTGACTTCTCTTGTGTCTGTGGCTTTTCTTCCTTTACCTGACTTCTTTCATTGGCCCGCATATGCATAATATAATTAAGTGAATCATTCACACATTCATTATACATAGCTTTTCTGTTCTTCCTTTTCAGTAGGGCTTGTACATCTCCGTGAATTCAAGATATCGTGGCATCATCAGCGTACCTTGCGATCGACATATCATTAAGTCACATTTTTTAAAAAAAAGAATATCAGAATTAATGTCAGCAGCTTTTTGCCCCTTTCAAGGGAAAAATCCAAAGAACACTGATCTAACTTCAACTTTTCCATCGTGGATATCTAAATAACTGGTAATCTGACAATTGGTTAGTGTCTGATAGATCAGTTGGTGTGTGATAGGTCAGATGGTGTATGATTGTTCAGATGTTTTTTATTCCAAAATTCCCCGCATACTTTATAATCATGACAAGCATCACCTTCCCATGATTTCCCGCAGAACATTTATAAACTCCTTCATACTGATGAAGGCATGTGCCGAAACGTTTAATTCTGTATAATGTACAATTATTATTAAAGCTAACTCATATTGTTCTATTGACACAATTTGTTCGTGTCTTATTAATAAACTCCTTCAGACAAGCTGAGGCTGCTTTAAGTACAGGTCACATTTGAGACTTATTCATCTAGCGATGTGCTCTTTCAGCGCTCATATTTAGAGATCATTGCACTCCATCTCAATAAAGTTTCTTTTCTTCAATTCAGATTCATCTTTCTTGTGGCCACATAACGGCAGACTCTCGCTGGTAAGAAACAAAGTGATATCGGCTTCAAGCAACCATGAGATGTCCATAAAAACAAGACTTAATTTGCATGAAATGTTTGCTATAACCTAAACCCCGCTGCCAATATTTTTTTTATGACAAAAACCCTGCTGCCAATATTTGTTATAACCTAAACTCTGCGCCAATGTTTTGTACACTATAAAATCTGCACCAATGTTTTGTATAACCTAAACTCTGCGCCAATGTTTTGTACACTATAAAATCTGCACCAATGTTTTGTACACTATAAAATCTGCACCAATGTTTTGTACACTATAAAATCTGCACCAATGTTTTGTATAACCTAAACTCTGCGCCAATGTTTTGTACACTATAAAATCTGCGCCAATGTTTTGTACACTATAAAATCTGCGCCAATGTTTTGTATAACCTAAACTCTGCGCCAATGTTTTGTACACTATAAAATCTGCGCCAATGTTTTGTATAACCTAAACTCTGCGCCAATGTTTTGTACACTATAAAATATGCGCCAATGTTTTGTACACTATAAAATCTGCGCCAATGTTTTGTACACTATAAACTCTGCGCCAATGTTTTGTATAACCTAAACTCTGCGCCCATGTTTTTCACTGCTTATGAAAAAACGAACTAAACCCTGTGTTGACTCTTTTCTTAGCACCTTGCTCTTGTATTGAGAGTGTCACCCGGACCGGCCTGCATTCCCTATAACGACGTCAATGGAATATGGACAGACAGACATAATATACAATGTTCCCACACAACGAGGAGAGAGTTAAGTACCTTTATCTAACTTTCAACAAAAGAATTCAAGCTCCAGTGCGATTGACAAACACCACACAAAACCGTGCGATTGACAAACACCACACAAACCCAAACAAAACACCATTGACTAGACTAGACCACCTGAGTTGACACCACTTTGGCTTGGCAGGAGAAGAGAAATCTGTTTAGATCTAACGGCCACTACAAAGTGCCAGATAATAAAACCTCTTTTTATTTGTCCGTAATTATATTTTTATCAAACAGCCAATTGGATTGGAGTCTTTTAACGATAGATAGTTAAAGAGAATTTAAACAAAGGAATTTAAAAACTGTGACTTGTTGTTATAAGCTCATGCAAGCGCAATAATAATCCAACAGTGAAGATGCTACATATTTAGGTCTTGTTAAATTATTATTACACTATACTTGAAAAAGCTGAGGTATCATTATTTTTAGAATAGGGTCGCTAAGGATCAGTTTATGCGGCCCATGGGGCAGTACCCAATAAAAGTTTAGATCCGATGGTTTACTCTGTTATTATTACATAACTCTACAACCTCTGACTATTGCTGCTCCTGCTAAAATGGCACTTTAGCTAAAATTAAACTAAAACCTGATAATAACCAATAAAACTAAAACCTAATAATAACAAATAAAACTAAAATCTAATAATAACCAATAAAACAAATAATAACTAATAAAACTAAAACCTTATAATAACCAATAAAACTAAAACCTAATAATAACCAATAAAACTAAAATCTCATATAAACCAATAAAACAAAAATCTAATAATAACCAATAAAACAAATAATAACTAATAAAACTAAAACCTTATAATAACCAATAAAACTAAAACCTAATAATAACCAATAAAACTAAAATCTCATATAAACCAATAAAACAAATAATAACCAATAAAACTAAAACCTAATAATAACCAATAAAACTAATAATAACCAATAAAACCAAAACCTAATAATAACCAATAAAACTAAGACCTAATAATAACCAATAAAACTAAGACCTAATAATAACCAATAAAACTAAAACCTAATAATAACCAATAAAACTAAGACCTAATAATAACCAATAAAACTAAAACCTAATAATAGCCAATAAAACTAAAACCTAATAATAACCAATAAAACTAAAACCTAATAATAACCAATAAAACTAAAACCTAATAATAACCAATAAAACTAAGACCTAATAATAACCAATAAAACTAAAACCTAATAATAGCCAATAAAACTAAAACCTAATAATAACCAATAAAACTAAAACCTAATAATAACCAATCAAACTAAGACCTAATAATAACCAATAAAACTAAGACCTAATAATAACCAATAAAACTAAGACCTAATAATAACCAATAAAACTAAAACCTAATAATAACCAATAAAACTAAAACCTAATAATAACCAATAAAACTAAGACCTAATAATAACCAATAAAACTAAAACCTAATAATAGCCAATAAAACTAAAACCTAATAATAACCAATAAAACTAAAACCTAATAATAACCAATAAAACTAAGACCTAATAATAACCAATAAAACTAAGACCTAATAATAACCAATAAAACTGAGACCTAATAATAACCAATAAAACTAAAACCTGATAATAACCAATAAAACTAAAATCTAATAATAACCAATAAAACTAAGACCTAATAATAACCAATAAAACTAAAACCTAATAATAGCCAATAAAACTAAAACCTAATAATAACCAATAAAACTAAAACCTAATAATAACCAATCAAACTAAGACCTAATAATAACCAATAAAACTAAGACCTAAGAATAACCAATAAAACTAAGACCTAATAATAACCAATAAAACTAAAACCTGATAATAACCAATAAAACTAAAATCTAATAATAACCAATAAAACTAAGACCTAATAATAACCAATAAAACTAAGACCTAATAATAACCAATAAAACTAAGACCTAATAATAACCAATAAAACTAAGACCTAATAATAAACAATAAAACTAAGACCTAATAATAACCAATAAAACTAAGACCTAATAATAACCAATAAAACTAAAAACTAATAATAACCAATAAAACTAAGACCTATTAATAACCAATAAAACTAAAACCTAATAATAACCAATAAAACTAAGACCTAATAATAACCAATAAAACTAAAACTCAAAATAACCAATAAAACTAAAACCTAATAATAACCAATAAAACTAAGACCTAATAATAACCAATAAAACTAAAACCTAATAATAACCAATAAAACTAAGACCTAATAATAACCAATAAAACTAAAACCTTACAATAACAAATAAAACTAAAACCTAATAATAACCAAAACCTAATAATAACCTATAAAACTAAAACCTTACAATAACAAATAAAACTAAAACCTAATAATAACCAATAAAACCAAAACCTAATAATAACCTATAAAACTAAAACATTACAATAACAAATAAAACTAAAACCTTATAATAACCAATAAAACCAAAACCTAACAATAACCAATAAAACTAAAACCTAATAATAACCAATAAAACTAAAACCTAATAATAACCAATAAAACTAAAACCTCATAATAACCAATAAAACTTAAAACTCCTCATAACCAATAAAAAAACTCAAACAATGGACTAGGAGATTTATAAAATTTAATGGTTACATTTGTTTAAATAACAATTGATCAACAAATCTAATGCTGAAAAATAATTAAAAAAACAGAACACTTGTAGATATAATTGTATAGAGTTAAAATAGGTAGCACCATCAAGAAATATTTGTACACAACACAAAAAGGCACATCTCATGCAAAAAAAAAAAAAAAATGGAACACAACTTTCTCACACAATCAGATCTAAAGGCTTAGACGTCAACTGACAGGTTGTCAAAAATGTTCAGAACACCAGCCAAATTGAATAGAGTTAAAATAGGTAGCAACAACAAAAAAAATTTGTACACAACACAAAAAGGCACATCTCAAGCAAAAAAAAAAAAAAAAAATGGAACACAACTTTCTCACACAATCAGATCTAAAGGCTTAGACGTCAACTGACAGGTTGTCAAAAATGTTCAGAACACCAGCCCGGGTACCCGTTGACCCACGAAGCCGGTACCGGTACCTGACTGAGCAGACAAATTTTTAGGAAATGTAGGGAGTCGTGGCAGTGAAAGGTTTAAAATAAAAAAATTTACAAACTATACTGTGTATATTTTACAACTTGAAGTTGCTCTCTTTTGAAATGGTGTTCTTCATTAATATAAATTGCATGTGCAAGATCAACAAGCAAGATATATGCCAGTAAGGCGCAATGCATAGATTGAAAGTGATCTAACAAAAAAAATTCCGTTTTCTTTATCGACATCATCACGTAATTAAATATAATAATTCTTTAGACCTCATGAAGAATGGACGAAAAACTCCGGGGCACATGATTTTGTGGGTATTTTTAAATTACAATGAGATAGGTGTGACGGGACGCGCTGGGACATGATTCGATGCTTCGGCTGTGCCCCATGACCACCGTTAACATAATTCATTGCAACCATAGGGAATGAGTAAATTCATTTATTTTTTAAAATAACCAAATTTTTTGTTGAAATCTTATTGATTCTTAACATTAAAAAAATTATTTTGTTCATGGAATACTCGTGAATTTTCCGGGTATTTTTAACCTGGGGTGGGTACCCGGGCACCTGTTAACAGTCACATGTTGCTCAAATTATTAGCTAAGAAGAAATTCTGATCACAAGTAACACATTTTTAAAAATACAATTTCATTTGTAAAAATATGAGATCTAAGTACATGAACAAGTTCTTCCAAACTGCAACATCCCTGACAGTTTTGACCAGGAGAAACCAATCTCAGACTGTAGTCAGGTTAAAGCCTTTACACACTATGCCAGGTGAGTCCAGCTGCAGTCCTGTGTAGAACTGTCCTGTGACTATCATGCACACACACAAACTGTCATGAGTTCACCATGAGTTAACCTCTGACAATAAAATACTGGCAGTTCTTGCTTTACAAACATTATGTAAAACGAGTATTCTCAATCACAAACATCAAAATGTTCTGATGTTATAAAAATTTTATAAAATTTTGTTGAAGTTTATTTTAAAATAAAATTTTAAGATTGACTATTTACTTGTAGCTTATTTTCTTTTAATGCTCATCAACTTCTTTCTTTATGTTCTTGGCATATTGTTATGTTGAAACATACATACTCCATACATAATAAAATGTACTTCATATATAAAAATGACAGCTCGCATAGAGCATTGCATTGTATACACACAAAACACTTTATGAACAAAAACATATAACGAACAACCTTTAGGAATGGAACTTGTTCATAAACCGAGAACTACCTTTACTAATAAAATGCCCTTCTTCTACAGATATTAATACTGAAGTGCTGATGAAGAGCTCTTTCTACCGTTTTAAAATAAAATAGCATAGACGGTAAAGTTGATTATTTCAGTTAAATCTTCAAATTATTTTGATAGATTGGTGAAGGTTTAATTAACATCCTACTTGACACATCACCAAACATATTCATCAAAATGTACATCTTTGATAAGAGCTGAGTTTTTAAAATCCAAGCATAATTCAAATTTATGAATAACTGTTAACGTTTTTAGATTGTTAATTTGGTTTAGTCCATAAATGAAATCATTAGTTTACTCAACTACACACTGCCCAACAATTCTGTCCTTTACAATTTAAACCATTTTGAAAGCTTGGCTAACATTTAACAGAGTTAATAATCTTCTCTACTTTCAGTCTTTCAGTGTAAATCAGTTTTTTGTCACCTCTCCTACAGGTATTTCACTTATCTTCACAAAATTAATATATTCCATTTTCTATTTTAACCTCCCCCCCCCCCCCAACCATGCATGATGATGTCCACTTTGAACATTACTAAAAGCCAATAAAGTAAGATGACTAAAGTAAGATGAATACACCATAAGGCACCAAATGCATTAACTCTTAGAATATGAAAACAAATGTCAGAACAAATTCAAGAATAAGTTCAAATAAGTTGAATTGGATATGATTAAAAATATAATAGATTTATATGACTCCAAACTAATTGCAAAGTCATGGGAACCAAAATTAAAACATACTTATAAAATATAGCATTAAAATACAGTGGAGAGAATGTGTATATATTGCAGGACAATCAAATGCACGAGTACAATGACATTAACAATGAAAAATAAATGACATACAGACACACAAAATAGGCTCCATATAAACGCCTTGATATTTCTTATTGTACAAAGGCTGAGAGCAAAGAAGACCTTCATCGATAAGTAGGAAATTTACCAATATAATGTTGAATGTGGGGTTTTAAACAATAAATAAATAAGAACAGATTGAACACAAACATGACTTGACTCTGGTGATATAAATAAAAATTTAAAAAACACCTGGTCAGTTCTAACTAATTTAGTAGTAACAGACCCATCATCATACAGCACAGTCCAAAGGAACAGACGACGAAAAAACACAAATCATTTTGCTCAGAGCTCCTGGTGTTGATTTCCTGTCTTTAGATCGGCCTCTGCTTGTTTCAATACCTTGCGAGCCTGTGGGGGGAAAAGTAAACATATTTAACACTTTATATCCACACGACCCATATCAGCGTCTATATAACATAGCAACAAGAAACATTCATGAATATAACATAGCAACAAGAAATATTCATGAATAATATCCTCTTAGATGTCATAGCATTCTAACATTGGTACATCCTTCCCAAATAGACAACTCACAACTTTTAAATGAAAATAGCTTGTTATTATTGAGTCCGATTTCTTTCCAATTTTGATCAATAGTAATTTTGCCAAAAATGGCCTCCGATGATGAATTTGTTAGCAATTTAGATGTAATTATAGATAATTCAGATTAACTATGCTAGCTTTAGTAATACAGATTCCTGTATTTAAATTAACAAATATAAAATAAATATCGTCCTCTAGACAAAATTATTGATTTTACAGTGTTGTAACCTATTTTTTAACCGTACTGTTGGAAAAGGTCATGTGGATAGAAGTTGTTTTTTTATCTATGCGCTATGTGGATAAAAACAGTTTATAATACATAATTTTACATGCAACAAGCGTCTTAAAACTTGAACATTCTATTTATACCTTTACCTACCCTATGTACCACCATTGCCTAGAGTCTACGGAACTCACCTGAATGTGAGCCAGCTCTTTGAAGTTAGGATTCAGAGTAAACCATAAAGCCAGTGCACATCTCTGCCCACTCTTTACAGCCTTCACCCCATGGAAGTTGCCAGCATTGAATCCAACAAGACGGCCACATTTTGGTCGCAGAGAAACCTGCAATCAAACTTCCTTTATTATATTTTTTTGTTACGTCTAAATTTCACATAAATATTAAAGATTAATTATCAGGGACCAATACAATGGCATGTAGTCAAAAAATTAAAAGAAACAGAAAATCTTGAATTTATCCGTTACCTGTTCCGATTTGTTGGCATGAGCAAAAAAGAACTCTCCACCTTCAAAGTCAGAATTTAAGTAGAGTAAAGCACTGAAAACAAGGATAAATAATTAACATTAGAAAATACTGCAGCTTGATTTGGTTGCTTTCGTTACAAGGTAATATGTCAATTGTTTGATAGAGCGAAGAAAAGTTAAACCTAAGTAAAAAAAAAAAAAATAATAATAATAATAAAATTGAAGATAAAAAAAACAACTTTTTTACGAAGAAAAGAAGAGGATTAAAGTTAATGAGGGATAAGTATTTAATTTATACTGTCTTATTCTTGTAGTTGATAGTGTTGAAATATCTGTCCAGCAGCAGGTTGGACTACACCTGCTATATGCAGTGAATTTTTTCTACCCACCTGTAATCTCTTTGTGTGAACGCTGGGAAGTCCTTGGTACAGGAGCCATCGGGTTGTAGGTTGCAGTTGTCTGCATGGACTGGGTGACTCAGGTCTTGTCTGTTGTATTTGGAATCTGAAATGAGATGTTAAAACATATTTTTGATGTATACTTTACAGATATTGACTTGTACGGAGATACTGATCTACCATCGAGCGCCTCCCAAGGTGGCAGATAGGGGAAAGCCCAAAATATATGGCGGGTACCAGGGAGATGAAATACCCGGGGTGGACCCAAGTCAGATCCTTTGGACTCCTGGAGTGAGTGGAGGGATCCCAGGGCTAACAACCAGGCTATGTAAAAAAATAAATGTTACAAAAGTCAAACAAAATAAAACCCGGACTGATACTAATGAAAAATGATCTATGCAAGGGCATCATTTTGGGATTGTGACTTGGAAAGCACTAATCGTGTTTCAAGCAGGAGTCTTAGCCAACCTTATCAAGCAATTAAAACAATATATAATCTATTGCTGCATTGTAAGATGGAAAAATGTAGACATCCTCTGAACAAAATACTACGCCATATTTTATAGTGGCAAAAACACCAACACTCTTGGAACAGGATTGGCTGTGAAGAAAGAAGCCATGAGTACAGTCATAGGTTTTAAGCTGGAAAATGGAAGATTGCATTCTTTGCGTGTGTGAGTAAAAATGTTGAAAATAACATTTAAAAAATGTTCATGCTCCCACCGAAGATACAGACGGTTTGATAAATCCTTTTATGAGATGCTGGAAAAGATCTATAATGAGGCGGCACCACACCACGACATGATAAAAAAAAAATTAGTGATTGTTGACTTTAATGCCAAAATAGGGAAAGAAAAAGTGTTTATGCCAACTATCGGCAAGGAGAGTCTCCATGAAGAATCCAATGACAATGGGATCTGACTCACAGACTTTACTTCAGGAAAATGGATGACAGCAGCAACAAGTTTCCATGGAAAAATGCACATAAAGTTGCTTGGAGCTCAACATATGGATTCACTCTTTACCGAATAGACCATGTTTTAATTGATCAGAGGCATGGATCAGACATGCTACAAGTAACAAGATCTCAAGGACCCCATGAAGAGAAGAAGGTGGTCTTTTGCCATAAACTGGATTGACAGACGCTTAGTTCAGACTTTTCACAACCAAAAAGTAGAACTTGAAAAAAGCTTCATACAGTTCTCAACATCGCTGTGGGGTCAGCCAAAACAAAGTTTTAAATATGGTTTTACCAGAAAATGTCAATTATACTGTATCAATTATAACAATGCTGTGAAAGAATAAAAGAAGATTAAAATTTGTTTAGAGGTAGGAAGTGTGACTTGAGCTACTCTTGATATTTATTCATTTGTTTACCTTTAAAATTAGAAGTAATTTCCTCCTGTATACTTCTTATAAAAATGACTGTGGGCTCAGAAGAACTTTATGCTGCCATCAATGCAGAGTCTAATTTAAAGTTCTAGAAAAGCAAAGTAGGGTTTGCTATATGGCTGTATGTTTATATTAATCCATTGTAAAACCTTACGTGTCTGTCAACTTAAAAAAAACAAACATTAAACTTACCATCAACAGCAGTTCTGCACACCAGATGAGTATAATCAAAGTACAAAGGTTTTGTTAAGTTGAAATACTTCTCCACCAACAGGCGAGCGTTTTCACTAAGTTCCAGGAATGATTTGAGGCCATAGGGGGAGATCAAGCCTTGGTGCATCAGCTGGAAGCAGGAAATGGGAAATAAATTAAAGCCAGTACAATTTCTTGTTTAATAATATACATAGATCACGTTACACAGACAAGTTTAAATTAAAAGCTTTAAGGGCATATTATCATAGTTTAAATTTCTTTAATACCTCAACCCCATTAAAAAAAATTGATTTCTTTTGATTAGTTTCAATCAATTTCAAGCAAGCGACAGAAACAAATACTGAAGATCAAATTCAACTTGTTCAACAACTTGTCACTAGTTTCTCAAACATGCACAGCTGGACAAAATACACACAGGTACACAGCAGTTAAATAGAATGACTTCTCTAGTAAAATTGCTACAATTCTTCTATGATTTATAAGGGGAATCTTACTCTTGCCTAAATTTAATACTCCTATCTATGGAATTTAAATTACATCAAGTTTAACGTCAATTATCTACATTATGGATTAATAGACAGGCATATTAATGACCCAATCATGGCATAAACAGTTAATTTGTTACTCAGTGAGATCTCATCCAGCATATCTGTTAAAGTTTCTAACAGAACAACAAAAAGAGAGTAGCAGATGTTGATTATGACATGGGGGAAAGGAAGGAACACGAGAAGAAATAACAGTGAAAAGGTTAGAAAATGGTTTCCATGGCAGAGGTCTGTTACAAAAATCAATGCCACTACAATACTACTTCACTAGACTGTGTCATACTACTTGACTAATACAATAATAAGTGACTCGACTAGGTGTTGGAACAAACAAAACACATGGTGACATTTAGTGGGGAATAACCGGAGGATTCATCACAAATCACAAGCTGCATTGAAACAAGTCTTATTTTTAGAACCCTCATTGAATCTATTAAGTTGTCATTAGAAACTTATTTAATTTTCTAAAGCAATAATTTATAACAATATACAGTGTATGTTTACTACTTGGCAATCAGCTCTGTATCTTGGTTCTAATATATTATTATTGGTTTAACCCAAGTCATTGGTGGATACATATGTCACAACAAAGGTCAAGGAAGCGGTAACAATGTAGCAAGTCATACAAACCTTGGTCGCTCTATATACTGTAATTCCCTGGTAGCGCTCATGTTCAGTGTGTGGGGAGATGAAGGAGGGTTTGCTTACAAGATGACCGTACCCATCACCAAGCAGAGAGAGGCTCTAAAGGCAAAAATGGGTAAAAAAAAAAACCAAAGCCGAATGAAAGGAAAGTATCTGAGTCCTGTATTGCTACAAGTGTATTGTATTTTTACTATGGTTTGGTTTATGCATTGTACTGCATGATGAGTTTTTCCTTGACAAACCAGGAACAGCCGCTTTAAAAGAAAGAAAAAGACGTCATTGCAATGGCCCAACTGTGTGGAGGATAACTTTTTAATTTCTTTTTCTTATGGTACTTGGATAGGACATAAAACGCAACCGGAAAAAAAAAAGTCTAAACTGATAGCTTGCTTATGACTTCTGTTCCTGATAGGAGGAAATCATTTTCCCCTCCCCGCAAAAAATTATCTCCAAGTGTAGACTAACAGAATAAAAATCTTTAGTTGATACACTCCAACAGGTTGAATATAAGCCAAAATAAATCCTCTAGGAAGTTTAAACAAGTTTTTACTGTTTTAATTGAATATTAAGTTTCAACAATTCAATTAAAATGACCATGATTGAATCAACCAACTTTGAATTTTTTTTATATTTTCAATTATAAACAATTTATAATAGAAGAGACTAATTTCAATGCATTGGATCAGCAAATATGCATTCAACTTCTACAATATGTCAAGCAGAAATTTGTTTTAAAAGACAGTCTCATCTTAAAATTAAAGTTATCTTTTCTTTTGTTCCGTTTTTTTTTTGCTTCAGTTTTGGAAGCATGAATAGTAAATAGTGAGTTACAGATATTTTTTTGTATAGCCTAACTTTAAATATTCTCATCACCTCTACAGTCAGTGGCAACTAACAGAGATAACACACTGGCAAACTTTACTGGATTGCTTTGGTAACAAATGCCTTTGAAATATTTGTTTCTATTCAACAAACAACTTTTATATAAATTAATCATTAAAAACGCTAAAAATTTGGCTCTTGACATTCTGCAAAGTTAGCACCTGATAGCAACGGGGCCCCCTTTTTAGAGCCTATGAGTATGAGTTAACATCTATTGAAAAAAAAAATCAGGGGATTTCCACTATTAAATATAACACCAGTTTTCATGAGAAATTATGATGAGGTGAAAATTTTTAGTAAGAACAAGATAAACAAGAAAGATAATAAGACATTTGTGACCATTTATCCGTTAATAAACTAACTTTACAGATATCTTTGTAATGAATTTCATTTCAGTGGACGTGAACATTAATTAGTTAATTTAATTATTTGAGTGCATTAAATCACAAGATGACCAAAGGGTGGTATTAGAAGCTATGTCAGCATTAACCAGAAATCAGAGTATATTAAAACATTTAAAAGTTTAGAAATGTTACTGATTTAATATTTAAAGTTGACATAAAAGTAAAATATATTAATATGCATTATTTATCAATATTTAAGAACTTCTGATTTTTGTTTCTCTACTTCATTACTGGTACTTTGGAAACTATCCTCAAGTTGATCATGTTAAGAGCTATAAATTTCATTAAAATTTATTTCATAAAATAAATATCAGTATCTCAAAAATAAAATTAAACTAAAAAATTATAAGATTTCACACATCGATTCAGCAATAAATAAAATTTTTCCAATATTCAAATGGGATTAGATCTCTGTTCATTTCACTGAAAACAATTTCAATCAAAAGTACAATAATTAATATTAAAACTGTTAAAATCCATATCCCTTGCTTAAAGATTATTCCCCTTCAAAATGATAACAATTCTAATTCAAGGCAAACGACTATGTCCACATGAAATATTGTGCAAATTTAAGTGGTCTAGGCACTAGAACAGGCAAAATGCCTACTAGCGAGGAGGAGAGGCCTAGTAGGAATGCAATAAAATGACACATGAAAGGTACCTGCAACAAATAATTAAGAGAAAGACCTGCAAACAATTCATTAACAGTATGTGGTGATTTTTTGCCCCGATAACCAGATCCAATTTTGCCATGTTCCTGTAAATGTTACAGATTTAAGGACATTAAAAAAAATGTATGTTCCAAAATAAATTAGTTTTTTTTTAAATATTTATTTGTGTAATCAATCACTTTGATATAAAAAAAAATATAATGTTGAATGGGAACACTATCAGCTTGCATGAATCTTGAATTTACACAGAAAGTTACACTCTAAGAGAATTCAGATTTACTTATGTTTAGTTACAACTAAAAACTGTCGATAGAAAGCATTGCAGGATTGTTTGTTGTTTTACCAACAGTACAACATTAATGCTACTTTATTCCCTTAACTTCACAAGTTGTAATATTTTGTTGTATCAATAACCTGGTGCCAACTAATCATCAAGCAATATTGCACAGTCTATTTACCAGCCATGGATACATTGTAAACTAAGACAGCCCAGTTACCACATAGGAATATTTTACTAAGAGTTTTCTCTGCAATAATTTCTGAAGCCATTTCATGACACCTTTAGTAGGAAAATTGTTAAAGTACTATTTTATATAATAAATAAGTAGTGAGCTTAGAATTGTAAAGTAATTATTTCCTGTACACATCTAAAGCCATTGTAATCACAGCAAACATTTGTTAAAGTAAGCGAGGTGATTTTTTTATATAACACATATAAACCCATAGCACTACTGAAAAAAAAATGACCCAATTAAAATATTACATTTCATGGAAAAAATTTAATTTTGTTTCTTCAAATAGAGTAAAAATGTTTTAAAGACATGACAGCATAACATGATCAACCTACCAAGGCAACATTCCTGAGAGTTTCACATTGTTCATCTGAAGCCATCCCGTCAGCTACAAATCGTTCTTTTCCTTTGAGATCTTCGCCATTCTTAACAATTTTTACACCTGTCAAAATATAAAACAGAACATCAACAAGGCAAGTTGTTTTTATTTTTATTTTACATGCCTTTTGAAACAAGTTTTAATTTCCAATAATTCTTTTCATTTTATCTCTACTAATTGCTTTTAGTCAAATTGATCCAAAACTTTTATTTTCAACCTCCAAAAATCATCTCATGTGGGTGTTGATTGCTTTAACTTTTTCATCACGATTATATGTAAAAAAAGGTCCAAACAGTAAATATTTTTTAAAATGTTTATTTAATATCCGTTTCCTTGCAGTGAGGTGTTAATAAATTTCAGCAGTATTGAGCAGAATAAACTACTTTGTCCGACTTACTTCTTGTAGTACTATTTTACAACTTTAAAATATTTATTTATAGTAACATTACTTAACATATATATTACTAGAATAAATGACCCGATTGTTATCGGAATAATAATGGTAGGTCCTCTGCAATTTCAAGCATTTATCTGCTACAAATAATATGTCTACTCTACTCCCTTTCACGCCCCTAAACTACATTTTCCCCAAAAGATGACCTTAAATTATCCAATCTAAATTATCACTAATTATATCACTTTTGTCACTAAAGAAGTTAATTGAGGGGTGATTTCTACGCTAGAGAATTACTTTAGATTTCCCCCTTTTTTTCCTTGAATTCCAACTTTTTTTCTAAAAAAAAATGGAAAAAAACTTAATACTAAAGGAACTTGATCTATTGATATCTTCATTAAAAATGTAACATACTTTTGCTGTTTTTTAAATTATACGTTATCAGAAAATCTTAAAACAAATTCTTTTATCTCAAGAAGATTCTCGCCACCGTTTTTCACACATAAAAGAGACTTGAGTTTGTTTTGTTTTTTGATTTAAATTGTTAATCTCATAAAAATACACATCTCTTTACTTTTTGCACAGTAAAAACAAAAATATATTTTCATTTTTTGAAAGTAAATATTAACCCATCTCTATTTTTCAAAATTAATTTTTCAAGCGTGTAAAATGATTGGGTTTTGATATTCATGGGTATACTTATATAAATGTACCCACAATTTGTTAACGTTATTGATTTTCTTAATTTGTAAACATATGTTTATTTGTAAAAAGATAATGTAACATCTCTTTTTTCACAAATGTAATACCATAGGATTTAAATTAAATATATTGTCATTCACGTTAATATGTTCACATCCTTTTTTCCTACCTCCAAAATGTATGAACCCAAGGTTAATTATTTATCAAATTCATTCCATTATTTTGAGACATATCTTGTATTGCCTCGGGGAAAATGAAAACACCCATATTTGTAAAAAGAGAATGTAACATCTATTTTTTCACAAATATAATACCACATGAGTTATATATATTGTCTTCCACGTAAAAATGCACACATCCCATTTCCTATCTCCGATATGTATGTACCAAAGAAGGTTACATTATTTATCAAATTCATTCATTTTTTTTTACATGTACCTTTTGCTGCCTTGGGCAAAATGAACATACCCATGTTTTTAAAAAGAGAATGTAACATCTCCTTTTTCACAAATGTAATACCATAGAAGTTAACTATACTGTCATCCACGTAAAAATGTACACATCTTATTTCCTACCTCCGACATGTATTTACCCTAGAACATTAATTAATTATCAAATTCATTCCTTTATTTTGAGACGTATCTTGTGCTGCCTGGGACAACGTGACCAAACCAACACCCCCCCCCCCAGATTAAAAAAAAATTAGAAAATATTCTACCGGATTGTAGTCCCTTCCATACCCAAACTAACATATTTTGCACTTCATATGGTTTTTTATTATTTGTTTGAGTTATAACTGGATTAGTGAATGATATTTGGCTATGGAGTTGCGCTGCACTGATTGCCTTAAACGGCAATTTCTTATTAGAAGTATATTTAAAGGTTAAGTTTTTATTATGTTATAAATTTAATAAAAGTATATTTTTTGGAATTAAAGAAGTAAAACTTATTAAATGTTAAAAATACAAAGCTTAAATTTTCGTGTGTTTTATTAACAAATTAAAGAGTTATCAAATAATTTTATAAATTTTACTTTTAAGAAGGGGGGAAATACTTTATCAGTTTTTTTAACGCGCGGTTATTGAATCAAAGAAACTTAAGAGTTTTGGCTAACATTGGTGATTCGCACTATGACTTCATTTGGTGTTTATTAAGAAGAAATTAATTTTAATTTTATATCCAATATTAACAACGCACTAAAAAACACACTAAAAACAACTGATGTTTGGGTTTTCCTGATAAATGTGATTACGATGTAATTCTTAGATCATAATTTTATTATGAATTTTTTTTTCATAACTTTTAATTCAGATAAACTGCTTAAAATAGTTCCTTAGTTATTACTTTAAACGTATTTGTAATTTATAATAATACTTAAACTTTTACTAAAATAAAAGCCGATTTAAAATATTTTTCTCACATTTAAATTTATTCGATTTACTTAAAATAATAGAAAATAGCTATGATTGTTTTTAGGAATCTGAACGTACTTAAATCGTATCGGACCTTTGGCGTTATGTCACTATAGCTCATTCTTATATATACAATTATTTTTACTTGTAATTCTATTGATATTGGTAATATTTTTACAATATATTAATATATGTGGACGAGTTTGCAAAGATTTAGAATGAATTTTAATTCAAATACCTCTCTCTTTAAAATTTTGCAATACTTCTTTGGATGTTTTCTGAGCATTTCCCATCCTCAGTTCATCCACTCTGTGCAGCAAGACAATCAAGTCCTTAAAATCTTTCTCATCATCACTACGATATGTAGTATACCTAAAGGATTGTTCAAACATTTAAATATCATCTTTATTCATAATTGGTATATTTGCTACAAAACATCCTTCTATTTATGTTAAATAGACCTTTTTTCTAATTTAAATCAATTTCTTTTTCTTTCTCTATAACAATACACTTAATCTAGAGCTCATAATATTTTATCAAGACATAGCTTTCAGTTAGACTGAAGTTAAATTTAAATCACCAACAAAATTTTAAAAAAGATATGGTTGGCATCGTCTTAGTGTGTGAACATACCTGAAGACCATGGCACATCTCTTTGTTCCTTTTTTGGGTACAGTGATGGCATGTCTATCCCCAGTGTTGAAGCCAACCGTCCTCCCACATTTCACTCCAAATGAGCTCTGTAAACAACAAAATCAATATTCAACTCTTTTCCTTGTAACAGATTCACTTTAAAACCAAAACCCAATTCCAGAAGTAATGGTTATTTCTATTATTAGCCGACATAAGCATACATGGTCTTTAGAATCAAGTAGAATCTACATTTCTTAAGTTATTTTACTTAGTATTTAATAGTCTGAGTAAACATCAAAACATATTCATGATTAATAAAAATTTAACCTTTTTTTTGGTCCAGTTTGACAGTTTTCCTAAATTATTTATATAAGTCCAATAAACTTACATCCACTCCCTTATTTTCATTTAAAAATAGGAAATCTCCATCCTCATCAACATTGTTCAGATAGGTTACAGTGCTGAAATAATCATAAACTTAGGTTACTACGTTCTACAAACAGGAAACAGGATCAAACTAATTAGGGTTATTATTTAAGGTTTAGCGTTAAACTAAACTAAGCCAAATCGATTTAACTTACAACTGATCAATTATTGATTAGCAGAATCAAAACATTATTTAAGATGAGTTTTTTTTTATCTCTCTTACATAAATTCTACAACTGTAGGAGAAACTAAAAGAGGCCATGAGTACATAATGTACATAAAAAAATGTACATGATTTTGAATCATAAATTAATAATGAACATGATTTTGAAGCTATGATTTATGAGTCAAACATGTGTAAACAACTTACGTGAAACCATCTGAGAAAAGTTCATCTGACATTGATTCAAAGGTAATGCATGTACCATCTTCTTGAGGATAACAGTCCTTCAGAACATCTGAATCTGAGGATTTGAAAAGAAAGTACCAAGAAAATGTCTATTAAATTTTATAATGTGATTTGTTTAATTGATGAACAGAATGTTTAAAATACATTTTTAAAAAAAATTACATTCTATTGTAATGAAATAAATTGCCTGGATCAATAAGACTATGTAGCTCACTATCAGATCAGATTTCTTTGCTATATGTTATAAAGACTTACTAACAAGGCTTACCAGACAGGTTACTCTTACCAGAAAGCTTAATTTAATCAATTTAAGAAAACTTATTATTATGTGATCTTCAATTATTTCTACCATTGTATACAAGTAAAAAATTCAAATAATCACCCCCAAAAATATTAAAATACCTAGCTAAATATATAAAGATAAGTGTTTAAATTAATTTAGGAATCAAACTCATTGCTAAAAACTCATTAAATCTAATGTCTTATAATACAATGACCAGTATGGTTAATTATCTCTTATCAACTTACCTTCGGGTTGGCTCCAGCAAACAATAGATGTGTACTTGAAGTACAGTGCGCTTTCTGGCTCCAGGTAAGACTGTGTGTAATGCTTGACGACCTCTGCAGCTCTGATGAATTGTCTTAAAGATGCTTCAAAATCCTCTTCAGGGTTTTCTAAGAGTTGCTGATTGAAAGAGATATGAAACTTTGTTAATGAAGGAACATTTATTTTTAGTATTAAAGACTGTGAATTATGAGCTGCAGACATTATTTGAGTTTTACCACAACATCTTAAGAGTTGAACTAGGAATATTTATATCTCCTACCAATTAACTAGGTCAGGAAAACTAGTAATATTTATAATTTATCTTCAATGCTTTATCAGTAGAACTAAAAATATTTGAGATATCTTCAGCACAGACTGGGTTCTTTTATTGCTAAAAAATCATATTGATAACCTCATTGAATTGAGTTACTATGTAAAATAATTTTATAACAATTTCATTCGGTGCTGGAAAACATGAATGAAGCAAAGAATGAAAAAAAAATGGATTCTCTGGCACACAGTGTCAAGTTATTTACCTGTTGGGCAAGTTTCAAGTCAAATAGTGCTGACCCCTGAGTAGCTCCTCTCAATTTCTGTATAATACGAGATAAAGTTGCTAATGATAGTGAATAAAAGGAAAGTTTCAAATAAATGAACAAATAACAAAATCTCCTATTTGTTTACTTGTATTTTCTGTAACACTTAGTGCAAGTTAGAGAAAAACAGGAGGAAAGAGCAGAAAGAAATAATAATTAAACATTAGCAAGTATTTAAATATTTTAAGCATGACATACTGGTGAAAATTAATCTGTGAACAATAAATCATAAATTACTTTACAAATACAAAATGGCATAGACTCTAATCGATTGATTTGACCACAGGAAATGCCCTCACATTTGCCAGGATGAGCATTTCCTCACACTGCTCCTCTTTGAGGAGCCCGTCGGTCACAAAACGTTCCGGTCTGTTGAGGTCGGTGGATTTGGCTATGAGGTGCATGCCGAGCTTCTCGTAACGAGTGATCCAGTCATTTGGATGTTCTGCTTCAGCTGCCTCCATTCTATCTAAGGTGTCTTTAAACTCATCCTCATCAACCTGGGACACACGACAGATCAGATTAATCACAGCCAGGTTTAACAAACTAGTTTTAATATTGTTACACACTGGTTTAATTATTATTACACACTTGTTTAAACATTATTACACACTTGTTTAAATATTATTACACACTGGTTTAAATATTATTACACACTTTTTAAAATATTATCACACACTGGTTTGAATAATATTGCATAACTGTTTTAAAATTATTCACACAGGTCATAATATTATTACACACTGGTTTGCATTACATTATGTGTATGAAAATTCTGTTGCAGAAGTAAAACATGATAATAATAACAATTATGTTAGAAATATTGTTTTTTTAACTCACTATTACCATAAGATTTACACCAAGATTTATTTCTTTTTGCAATAGTCATCAAATGAAACATCAAATAAAACAGCCGCAATGACTAGAAAAAAAAAGTTATCAGCAATGGAAAAAATAAATTCAATGTTAAGTTGCAATTATCAGCAAGGGAAAAAATAACTTCAGGGGTTAGCTAAGTAGCTGTTGCTATAAACCCTTGGAGAACTTAACCATCCTGAAGCTTTAAAGCAGAGTGCTATTAATGATCTTAATTCTATTCTCACAAATGTGTCTTTTAATTGGGATGATGCTAACCTCTTCATTGATGTCTGGCCACTTATAGTTTTTATTTATAAAATCCATAATATCTTGCATCTCCCTCTTCCTGTTGAGATATTCTGCTGCTTCCTGTTCATCAAAGCCCAGAAAAAAAAAAAAGGGTTTCAAATTAATGCTCTCAGCTGCAAACACATCACTAGCACAGTTAAAAACAAGGCCAGGTACATTATTTAATGTCACATAAATGAAGGCCAGAAGAGTAAACATTTAATATAAAAATTGTTCTCTTTAAACAAGAAATAAACTAGAACAGACTCATATATTTAATGATAAATCAAATGTGATGTGAAAGACTTAATTCAATAACAATAGGCTGATACTAAATAAATGAATAAATTTACTTAAAAATACAACCCCCCACCTCCATTATTCCTGTATAAGACTTTCAAACATTGTGAGTGTACATTGCAGACACGAACCTTCCTTGGGATAAAATCATCATTAGTATAGCCGAGCTTCTTTTTCAACAATTCTTTGTTTTCTTTCATGACAGCATGGGACGAGTTGAACGTCAGGAATGTTGCTGTAGCCTCCGCTGATTTCTCTAGCTCATTGGCTGAAGACACAAACAGTTCATAAAAAACATTGGTGGTTGAAGCTTGTTATTTTGGGTTTATCTCCTACCCAAGAATAGATAAGATTACTTACCTAACAAGTCCACACCATCCATCTATTTGCCTATTGCTGGAGAGGACCACAGATGCATTCCAAACTTCTACCACTCTTGGTCAAAAGGCAGACAATGTTACCATAATGCCATGGGGCTGACGTTATTTTTTTTTTTTTTAATTCCATTTGCTGTATTTGCAATAAAATACTTCTTAAAGCCCTTTCCATTTCTATTTACCACAATCTACACACAGGTCTAGTATTTCAAACAAGCAAAAGAACATGGTAATTGTATGCACAGAGAGTGGCATCGAAGCTGTGACACTTGGGTGTCTATAAAATACAGAAAGTATAATGGTGAGAACAGTGTTAAATCTCTCTTACTTTGGTAGTATGCAAACTGTAGATAGTGAAACATATCTCTCAGGAAGAACTGAATAGGATCAGTGTAAACGACACTTAGAGTCTCTTCACAGTTTAGTTGGCAAGTAATTATGGTGATGATCAAATCTGAAAAAATACCAGAACATCAGACTACTTTATTGTGCAACCAGTAGATTATGTAGAATAAGTAAACTTAAACAAATGAAAAAGCAAAACGAGGCATGTGGAAGCCTGAATAAGATAACAGGACAAAAAAAAAACAAGGACTTTCGGCATAAAGCCTTCCTCAGCCAACAGTAGAAATGAAAATATAAAAAAAAAAACAGAGCACCCATTGGTGTCGCCGGAAGACACCAATGGATACTTCTTGAGTTGTCTACTGTGCTCTGTTTTTTTTTTTTATTATTCAAGCTTCCACATACCTCGTTTTGCTTTTTCATTCATTTACTAAGCTTGAAAGCAGTCCTTTCATTTATATAAACTTAAACAGTAATACAGAAAACATGTGAAGCTACCTTCAAAAAACTTATACTACAATACAACTTCAATGTCAGTACAGGTATAAAAAAATTTTTAATAAAAAATATACATGAATTAAATATTTTAATTTTTTTAAGTTTAAATTTATGTATTGAAGAGTAGTTAGTAATTAACCCATAAAAAATGTTTAATGGCTGAACTTTTCCTTCAGAACCAATGGTATATGGTATATAAGTTAATGTGCCGCAAACCTGCCACTCCAGTTGAAAATTCATTTCCTTTCATTCTACCCTGAGCCTCGCAGTCAGCACGACATCTCTCATCTTGTTTCCAGTAATCTTCCAAACACAGCTCAGCATGATTGATCACCCCCTTCCAGTACTTGTTGCCATACGCCAACAATGTGCGGATATAATGTTCCTATTTAGGTTAGACAAGAAGTAGGTCACTGAGGTACTCATTGCCAAAAAATATTGAGAAACAATATTCCAATTTAAAATCTAATGAGACATTTAAAGTTAGTGGATTTTATTTAATTTCCAATCTCAGATCTGTTTACCCTCAAACTCTTAAAATCGTACAATATCATCACAAAATTGTTCAATATATTATCTTAATAGTTAAAAAACACACAGTATATATAATGTGTAAACCTCAAAGTCGTACATTGTACGCCAAAATCGTAAGAGTAAACAGGTCTGCAATCTAATTGTACGAGTTCAAGTCATTTAGAATATTTTCCATATCAAAGTCATAGTTTACTTTGTATGGCTTGATCTCCAAATCCAGAAAATCAGACTCTTTAACCAAAGCTTTATCTCTGTAGAACACAATGTTATGTTTTATATCAACATCATCCGGGTTTGATAGGTAGTAAGTGTAAGCTGCTGAGGCTGCCTCTTTGACTCTGTCAAGCTGAGGAGAAACATAATTATTTTAAATATATTGTGTCCCATTTAGTATTTCCTATTCTTACTGATGCCACCCTACATCCCTTGGATAAAAAAATGGCAACTTCCCCTACCCCCTTTTACTTCCTGATTTTTTTTAAACATTTTATTTTAGTCCAATTTGTGCCATATTTACCATTCTTTCAGTTGACATTCCTTTAAAAGTGTAATAAATAAACATATATTCAGACAAAATTAATGATCCTGTCAAATGGTTGACTTTGGTAGTCTTACTCACTGAACCATTCACCCTCTTCTTTCCCTTATGGACCCCATAAGTCAGATAAATCTCAAGACAACTGTACAGCCCACTTTTAGTCAAAACAGTATGCAGAATATTTTGTACAATTTGAATTAAAATAATACAGTTTAAAAATTGTTATGATTTATAATAGAAGTCATAAACAAATGCCTATTTGTTCGACAAATAATGGGATAGGTTTGAGATGTCACAGACGCTCAATGTTGCTTATAACTTGACCTTGTATTCTGACACACCCTTAAATAAAAGCTTAAATAAAATGGTAAAACATTTAGATTTATTAATAGGGAATAATTCTGGCCTGATTAATATAGTCTGTCAGATTTTCATTTTTAAGTGTTTCTTAGCATAGCATAAATGAAATATCTAAATGGCGATCCCTCTCAAGAACTATTTATAGCTTAACGACCTTAAAGTACCTACTTTAAGTTTGTTCTCATATGCTTTCAAGAAGACTTAAGGTTAAAGAACGTGTTACGTTTTTTAAAAACAAATAGGTTTTGAGTTTTGGATGTTCAATCATTTCTTATGTCATTTTATTTCGCCGATAAAAATAAACAATGAATTTTAGATTTTTTATATCAATTCCTAAACCCATCATTAACAGGTTAATAAGAAAAAATAGATTTATACCAAAGATTATCATGATTTACTAGTATACATGATTCACATAATAATGTTATTAATGCAAACTAAGTACATAAAAAAAAAGGAAATGTTATTATACACACCAAAAAATTATTTTAATATGTAAAGTGATTTTTAAAAAATTCTTCTTGAATGATATTATTATTACGTCTAGCAGGATTGTAAATTATCCAATGGTTGTAAATAAAAACGGCATTATTATTATTTTGGTTTTTTTAAACTTTTGTTTGGGGGGGGGGGACTTCTTTTTCAATTACTATACCTAATTTTCTAGTCACTTCATATGGGTGAATGAGTATATATGTATATATATTGCTTTTAAAAATGTTATTGATCAGGATCAGGATGTGGTCTACAATTCAAATACTTTTATCTCAAGCTCACAGGAAACTACAGAGCAGAAATTTTTTTACATCTGAGTCTCAAAAGGGGTTTAGATGTATTAAAATTTGGTGGAACTTCAATTTATCTTTCCATGGGCCCACGTTCTGGAACCAGCTCCCCTTCCATATACGTCATAGTGAAACCTCGTCCATTTTCAAAAAGTCCCTTAAAACTCATCTGTTTAGGTCCGCCTATGACCTGTGATGCACCCTCCTTGCCCTACCTAATTTTCTGTTTCGGTTTAATCCTGAAGTGTCAAAGTGTCCTCTTTTTATAGCCATTTTCATTGTTTCTATAGAATAGTAGTTACTATCCTAGTGTCTCATTTGTATTTACTTAGTTTACATGTTTTAATAATTGTAAAGCGCTTAGAGCTTTATGATAAGCGCTATATAAAAATGCCTAAATAAATAAATAAATAAATAAAGGGAGAAAAATCTGGTGGGATAATTTCCACAAGAAAGGTGCAGCTGAATCATGAATATATCTTCTTACTTTTATCTCATCTTTATTAACACAGAAAATAGATACTTAAAACATTTTTTTTAAAAATAAATAATGTATTTTTGGCATATAACACGCACTTTATCTCCTCGAAAATAGGGGGCAAATCATGTGTGCGTGTTATACGCCGATATAATGTTTAGTTTTTTTTCCTGAAATTTCCTTCTTAACTTGAGGTGCCTGTTATACGCGGGGGCGTGTTATACGCCAATAAATACTGTACTTTCTTGTTTTGTTACAATTTATTTTTTGTGGTGCCATAATTAGATCTCGTTTATAGAAAAATTATTGAAATAAATATAGTAACATGAATGTAAGAGAGTTTGAAAAAAAATTATGTACTTTAGTTTTAAGTGGGCTGTACATAAGCTGGTAGTGGTGGTTTGGCTGTTAGAGCTGTGGCATGGGAAGGAGGGTGTGGATGGGGGTGGTAAAACTTTTACTTATATTGAAGGGCTGCATTTTCTTCATGCAGCAAAAAGCATGGCAGCCCTGGTAACACTAACCCTAGCTACACCACTGGATTAGAGTTAACTATTTAATAAGAGACGGGGTATTTCAAGTGAATGTTATGCTTAATTTCATCTTTTGACTCCATGATTTGGCCAACAACATTAGAGTGCACTGACATGAAATATACACTTTCAAAGTGGAAATAGTATTAACGGGGGAGAGCAGTTTGTACTGCTTTCAAAGCCAATAATATTATCCATCTTCAATTTTTTTAATCAATCCACAAATATGTGCATTCGACACCTGTCCTTGCAAGCATTACCATGACAACCAGAAAAAGACTAATAGCCTGAGACTTCCAGTATGCCAGGCAGATGCAGGTTGTGAGAAAAATGTTAGAGAGGACAAAGTCATTATGAACAACAGCCAAGAATAGTTTTTTTAAAGGACTGTGGGCTCACATGATGACACATATTATATAGTATTAGTACTGTGCAAGTACCTCAGTGTCAAGTCTCCACAGCATTACCATTTTTACGTTTTTACCATTTTAATGCAGTCCCAGCTTCGTTAGCTTGGACATGTTAAGGAAAAAAATAATAAAGAATATTTCGTTACTTACAGAGTAAATTTAATGTAAAACATTGCATAGTTTTTCGGTAACAGGTTTGTCGTATTCAGGAGATATATTGGAAGAGGCTGTTCTCAAGATGTCTTCCAAATGTTCATTACTCAAACATGAGCGTGGCTTGCATTTATTAATTTTCATTATTGAAAATGTATTTTCACATAGAAAAGTGTTTCCAAACACACTTAAAGTTTTTAGTGCAACTTCGTTAAGATTTTTGTACTTCTCACTGTCCAGATTTTTATAAAACTCTTGCAGGCTGATCTCTCTGTGCTTGCTTCGGTAAAATGCCGAACATTGTAGTTTGATATGCTCCTGCTGCAATTGAACCGGCATGTCCTCGGGATTTACAGAAAATGGATCTCCAATTAGTTTAAACTGAATTTCTTCTTCTTTAGAAAGAGTGAGTCTTTTATCAAATTATTCTATCAAAAGATTAATTTCATTAGCAAATTGTTTTCCCAACTCGACGTGCTTGTCCTGAGGAATATGCTGTGCACAGGTGGTGAAGTGACTCATTTCACCATTTAGTAACTGGGTTTGGAAAAATTTCATTTTTAGTTTAAAAGCTTTTACTGCTGCAAATATTTCAAATGCAAGTTGTTGCTTACCTTGAAGTTGAATGTTAAGGCCATTTTTGTGTTGTTACATCACAAAAGAAGAAGAGGTCATGATTTCAGGACTCAGGGAATTCTTTTGAGAAAAGCTTGAAAAAGCCCTATGATTGAGTCATCTTGAGTTTATATGGTTGACTATTTTGACAACAACCGACATAACATGTTCTGAATGTAACACTTGGCTACACAAGGTCTGCACATGTATAATGCAATGGTAGTTTATTTGCCTTCTGATAAAATTTTCAAGAAGCGCAACTGCTCCTTTATTAATACCCGTCATACGCCGGGCACCATGGGTACAAATAGCCACTAATTTGATAAAATATAATCCCAATGTATTTTTTAAGCACTTTATCACTTCATTGAAGATATCTTTTCCGTCTGTGCGACCTGAAATGGAGCACATTCCAGCAAATTCTTCGGTAATTTCACAGTTTTTGTCAACACCTCTAATGAAAATGAGAAGTGCGTGTGTGATTAAATATCGCCACGAGGAAAGAAAATGTGTAGTGAAATATTTACACAACGATAAAAGATGAGCAGATCTAATTTAAATTTTTTAAAAACAGAACATTCCTTTCAAGTATATGTGGGGAAAATTTATTTTTAAAAAAAATTGATTATTTAAAATATATTTTTTACTGTATATATACCTATCGTAATATTATAAATCAATAAGCTAGGGAATAATAATATTAGTTTATAATATTATGATTTTTCACCAAAGTCTTCGCAGGCCACAAAGTGAATGCTCCCCGGGCCGTATGTTGTGCAGGCCTGCTTTAAAAACGAGTTAAAAGCCTCAAAGAAAGCTTTCGATATAAACCAAGACATGTGAGAAGAATCAGTTTAGGATACCGGATTGTGGCATTCCTCTGTACAAAAAGGCTCCATACATAATGAACTCAATAGAACAGCGGCTACAAAGACTCCATACAATATGAACTCAACAGAACAGCAGCTGTAGAGACTCCATACAATATGAACTCAACAGAGCAGCGGCTACAGAGACTCCATACAATATGAACTCAACAGAAAAGCGGCTACAGAGACTCCATACAATATGAACTCAACAGAACTGCGGCTGTAGAGACTCCATACAATATGAACTCAACAGAACAGCGGCTTCAGAGTCTCCATACAATATGAACTCAACAGAACAGCGGCTGCAGAGCATAAAAGACGTGCCAGAAAAGTCTGGGTTAACTCTGCACCTTGTGATGTCCCATCAACCCCCTGCACTTACTGCACAATTACTTTTCATGTCAGAATCTGTCTCATCAGCCATCTGTGTGACCACAGCCAAATTAAGAATTAGCACGAATACAATTAAAATAGTCATGGTTAATTTCGACCGATATATTTATATGTATATATTTATATAATATATGTTTAGAAAATGAAAGAGAACACACAACCCTTAATTTTACCAGTCCAAACAATTTTCCAGCAAAAGCAAATTATTTAACACTAAAGCATAAATACTATAACTATTTTAACTGTTTTTTAACTCTTTCACCAACACTGTTGGCAAAGACAGGCAGTTCCAGCTCATATCAACAAGAACACAGTACAGGAACTCCTCATTCCTGCCAAAGACAATCACGGACTGAATCAAGCATCCAAGAGGAACAGTTGAGGCGACAACACTTGCAACATTTGGGTCTATTGTCTCCTGCCTTTCAATCCAGAGTTCCTGATACCATCGCTAAGTAGCCCTTGCAACCAGTGAAGTATCCTCTTCAAAACCATGCACAGAAACATCGCTAGCCCTTTCTACTAAACATAGGAGCCAGAATGATCAATACACTGACCGTGGGCTCTAAAAATATATAAGAATAAGAAGAAGACTGTCCCTAGGACTCTCTAACTCTATCTTATATTTTGCTACTATTCTTTTGTAAATGCGTCAATACTTCCCTATGCCTACTGAATGTCTTTAACACAAGCACAATGTCTTCCTTCCAATATCTTTACCCTCATAAAAATATATTAATATTAATATTTTTTAAAACTCAAATGATATCCAGGTTTTTAAAAAACCAGTTGTACATCCTTACACCACCGTGCATACCCACTGAGGTTCATGTATCCCTGTTGAGAAACACTGCTCTAAATTATATATTTTATTTAAAGTAGAACAAAATTGATAAAAGCTCAAAGTAGAATGATTTAAAATCTTAACCCATGGCTTGGGATGGTGTGAGAGAATGACATTTACTGTAAAAGAATTAAAATAGTTACCTTAAATTGGCAAAACTGTAAATACATGTATGGTTTTCTTTTCTCAAAAGCATTTTCCAATTTCTCAGTAACTCTTGGGTGAGTAGTAAGGGACTCATCCTTACATCTTCTGAAACAGTCTGCAGCTGTTAAAAACTTTACATAGGTTGTAAACTCTGCAAACTTGGATGTAAGATTTGATAACTTAGAGGATCTAACTCCTTTACTACAATCCAGTCTACAGTCTGATAACACATTTTTGTAGTTCCTATAGTCTTTTATCGCCCTCTCAATTTTTGTTGCACAAGAATACCACAATTGGTTATCATAAGCCTTAACACCTTCTGCATAAAGTTGATCAAAAGTGACATCATCTTCTTTTAAAATCGTATCAGCTGCTGCTTTAGCATTACCTGTAGCTTTAATTTCAATTTGTTCAGTGGTGTCTATTTTAACATCAATTTCTACAATGTCTACATCTTTGTGAACAATAGTTTCGGCTTCGGCATTGAGGCCACCCTTCGATGCCAATTGTGAATCTTCGTTTTCAATAGATTGAGAAAGTTGAAAAACATTCACAGCCGCTATCAGTATCAGAATCACCAAATGTTTACAAGAAGGCATGATAAGTATAAAGTATTGCTCTTGAAGGAATAATTGCGATGCGCTACGGATACTAATTATTTGCTGCGATACTTTCGCCTTCCGAAAACAGAATGTAGGCTACTAATAAAAAGAAAATCACTCCACCGATATTGAAATAGCACTATGGCACCACTCACTCAGTATTTCACTCTTCGGTCACTTACTTCCCTTGCACGTAGGCAAGATTATAGAACTTTCTACTGAATTTACACTCAGGAGAGTTCATAATGATTCATTGTTCTCTCACACGAGAGAGCTGCGCCCACTTCCTTTCATTCATAAAAAGGCTTACCGTGCCATAGTTCAAAGGGTTGGAACCAGGATCAGTGGCGTATCTAAGAGGGGTGAAGGGGGCGACTGACCCGGTCGGCACTATTTAAAAAAAAAAAAAAAGGAAGTAAATTACTATCAGTAGAGGCCTATATACTGTTTGTATGTGGGGGGTGGACAATATTTGCAGTTTACTCCGGGCAGCATTAAGTCAATAAGTATAAGCGTCACTGAGGTAACACGCAAGCCGCAAGGTCGGCAAAGTCACATCGTGTGCGTTGGTTATTTTAGGAGAGGAAGAATAAACATTAATCATATTTATTCTTAACTGAAACTAATTTCTAAAAAATGTATTTTATTTTTTAAAATCTCTGTATTCAGAGCTTTGTAAAGGATTTTTTTTTTTATGGCTGCGACTATTCGCACCCGGGTACCAGAAGTGAGAGGTTGGGATTAAAAAAAACTATTTAAAATATTATTGTAGGGTTTGTAAGACAAAATGAGATATCAAATGAAAGATAATTGAAATGGACTATATGTTTGTAAACTTACTTCGTCGGTTTAACTAAAATAAACTACCACAAATGACATCTGAATAGCATTTAGTCTTATGGGACCAGGGTGCGAATGGTGGCGCTGCGTGTCCGGGGCCACTTCTTCCTTAACGTAATAAATTTCTTACTTTTCCCTTTGAAGCAGCAAACAATAAAATTCAGAGATACATGTTAGTTTATTGAAACGTAACCTTTTTAATATAATGACATGTGAGGTAACAGCTTCTCATTCTAATAAAAATGTAGGCCCTATTACACTTAACGGTTTTGTCCATCAAGTATCATGTCCAATTATGAATTTGAGCAGCATTTAATAAACAGCAATAAGAATAACACCTTAGTAAATCATCGCACTTTATCAGCAACAATCATTACAAATGTACGTAATTAATTAATTCATTAAATAAAATGAAAACACAACCAATCATAATCTTTTTGTTTTTAATTCATGCTATTTATGTCTATTTTTGGAACTAATTCATTACTAAATTATTTTTAATGTTTATTTAAACATGGCCAAATTGTATATGAATAGCATAATTATGTAAAGGAGACAGGAGATATTTACTAAATACACATCACATTGGAAAATGGCGTCGGTGCGCCGTCGAGCGCGACAAGTCCACCCTACTGGTCTGCCACGTCACGAAGAGGCAAAGCCCACGTGGACGCCCCCAAGTTTCCTCGGAGACGCAATCTGCTCTCGCAGAACCAGGGAGATATAATTTACTAAAGGGGTCAAAATATATTATTAATGTGCTTTATTGAAGCATTAAAAATTCACCCAAATATTTAATAGTTGGAAATGTTTATTTTAAATTTCAGTGTTCTATACTATAACTTTCTTTAGGTGAACTACATACAAATGAATGAATAGTTGGCGCTTTGTAATAATACACACACCCGCATTATTTATATTTTAAAACTGAAGATTCATAAGGTATTTTCTTTCTTCTAAAACTAGCAGGGCTATCCAAAAAATTGAATTGATTTGAAACTTGGGAAACGTGCTTCCCATTGCACTTTTGCGCAAAGTTAATTGTCAATAGATATTTAAATATTCATTTTAAGGCATATAGACAGCAAGATGCCCCTAGAAGCTTGAGGCTCTGGTCAACCGCCCAGTTTGCCCATGACTTACGATGGCACTCATCCCGGTCAAACGGAATTGTGGAACATATAACAAACCGAGTAGACTACATTTTCATTTATATGTAAAAATATTCGGGAGAGGGGGGGGGGACACGTACACAAAAATAAGGTAATAGAGGTTTTCAAATCAATAAACATATACGATTTAAATGTTGACTACCCCTAGACGTGCACACCTTTATGGTTATCAAAATGCTCATTAAATGTTACATTTTAAAACAACTGCTGAACGCAGTTTTTAAGTTAATTTGCGTATTACTAAGTATTCAACGGGGACTTATTAACTGTATTTCTAATGTGTTTTCAATGAAATGTTGGCTTTATACTGCCTTGGCAATACTGACAATAGGGTAAATCAAATTAGAGACCGACCGAATTTCGGCTTCGGTTTCGGCGCCGAAAGTGGCCATTTTATCACTTTCGGCCAAGTTTCGGTTTCGGCCGAAACTGAAAAGTTAACTTTCGGCTTTAATTCGGTTTCGGCTGAAAGAGAAAAGTTAACTTTCGGTTTTTCTTCGGTTTCGGCCGAAATTGACTTAGACTTTCGGCCACCGGCCGAAAGTAACTCTAGTTTTTGGTCATTTAATACTCAGTGAAAGCGATATTTAACAACAAATTAAGCGTCATTTAAGAACAAATTAAGCGATCGTTGAGAACAAACTAAACGATATTTAACAACAAACTAAGGGATATTTAAGAGCAAACTAAACGATCTTTAAAACAAACTAAGCGATCTTTAAGAACAATCTAAGCGATCTTTAATAACAAACTAAACGATCTTAAAGAAAAAACTAAACGATTTTTAAGACCGAAATAAATGATCTTTAAGAAAAAAACAGATATTTAATAGTAAACTAAATGATTTATAAGAATAAACTAAGCGATCTCTAACAGAAAATTAAATTTTCTTTAGGAACAAACTAAAAGATCTTAAAGAACAAAAAATTATTGATCTTATGGAACAAAAACAATTATCTGAGAACAACTAAGCGATATTTATGAAAAAACTAAGCGATCTTTAACAAAATCTAAGCGATCTTTAACAACAAACTAAGCGATCTTTATGAACAAA
>CAXITT010000199.1:986082-1038019 GCA_964033795.1 Lymnaea stagnalis
CCACTGTCTAACACTACTGGGTTGATGCACACCTACAAAGCCCAGACTCTGTCCACTGTCTAACACTACTGGGTTGATGCACACCTACAAAGCCCAGACTCTGTCCACTGTCTAACACTACTGGGTTGATGCACACCTACAAAGCCCAGACTCTGTCCACTGTCTAACACTACTGGGTTGATGCACACCTACAAAGCCCAGACTCTGCCCACTGTCTCGCCGCCGGTTATATTTCACGGGACAATGGGAAAATGGGTTAAAGTTCTTACGTTCATTTTCCTAGGTTTCTGAAAAGGTCTGATGTTTTATGAATTAATCCTACATTAACCTTAAGCCCTTGTAGACTGCTGACTGCGTATTTCTAGCATACATTTATGGTTGTCTTTTAAGATCATGGTGGGATACAAGATTTCAAGGGGAGATCACTTTCTAACCTCTACCTCCCGGGTGATGGATGACGTCACATTGTCTATTCCTAAAGCAACCTTCTTGTTGGGTGGGAGTGGGTGGGCGGGATGTCTTGAATGATGAGTGTCTGACTTTTGTTGGGTGGGAGTGGGTGGCTGGGTTGTCTTGAATGATGAGTGTCTGACTTTTGTTGGGTGGGATAGGATGGGCGGGTTGTCTTGAATGATGAGTGTCTGACTTTTGTTGGGTGGGAGTCGGTCGGCGGGATGTCTTGAATGATGAGTGTCTGACTTTTGTTGGGTGGGAGTGGATGGCCGTGATGTCTTGAATGATGAGTGCCTGACTTTTGTTGGGTGGGAGTCGGTGGACGGGATGTCTTGAATGATGAGTGTCTGACTTTTGTTGGGTGGGAGTCGGTGGGCGGGATGTCTTGAATGATGAGTGTCTGACTTTTGTTGGGTGGGAGTGGATGGCCGGGTTGTCTTGAATGATGAGTGTCTGACTTTTGTTGGGTGGGAGTGGATGGCCGGGTTGTCTTGAATGATGAGTGTCTGACTTTTGTTGGGTGGGAGTGGATGGCCGGGTTGTCTTGAATGATGAGTGTCTGACTTTTGTTGGGTGGGAGTGGATGGCCGGGTTGTCTTGAATGATGAGTGTCTGACTTTTGTTGGGTGGGAGTGGATGGCCGGGTTGTCTTGAATGATGAGTGTCTGACTTTTGTTGGGTGGGAGTGGATGGCCGGGTTGTCTTGAATGATGAGTGTCTGACTTTTGTTGGGTGGGAGTGGATGGCCGGGTTGTCTTGAATGATGAGTGTCTGACTTTTGTTGGGTGGGAGTGGATGGCCGGGTTGTCTTGAATGATGAGTGTCTGACTTTTGTTGGGTGGGAGTGGATGGCCGGGTTGTCTTGAATGATGAGTGTCTGACTTTTGTTGGGTGGGAGTGGATGGCCGGGTTGTCTTGAATGATGAGTGTCTGACTTTTGTTGGGTGGGAGTGGATGGCCGGGTTGTCTTGAATGATGAGTGTCTGACTTTTGTTGGGTGGGAGTGGATGGCCGGGTTGTCTTGAATGATGAGTGTCTGACTTTTGTTGGGTGGGAGTGGATGGCCGGGTTGTCTTGAATGATGAGTGTCTGACTTTTGTTGGGTGGGAGTGGATGGCCGGGTTGTCTTGAATGATGAGTGTCTGACTTTTGTTGGGTGGGAGTGGATGGCCGGGTTGTCTTGAATGATGAGTGTCTGACTTTTGTTGGGTGGGAGTGGATGGCCGGGTTGTCTTGAATGATGAGTGTCTGACTTTTGTTGGGTGGGAGTGGATGGCCGGGTTGTCTTGAATGATGAGTGTCTGACTTTTGTTGGGTGGGAGTGGATGGCCGGGTTGTCTTGAATGATGAGTGTCTGACTTTTGTTGGGTGGGAGTGTATGGCCGGGTTGTCTTGAATGATGAGTGTCTGACTTTTGTTGGGTGGGAGTGGATGGCCGGGTTGTCTTGAATGATGAGTGTCTGACTTTTGAACGGCTTGAAATACGCGCGGCATTAATTCATCCACCGGCTTAGCCCAGGTCTAGGATGTACAGGTGTGACGACGCTGTTCAGCCACGCGTGGATGAGGGGAGTGGTCGCGGATATGGTTTGGGATATATAGGGTAAGAGTGTGTCGTGAACAGACAATACCGCATTGTACGAATTGGAGTGTTCTGTGGTGTTCTGTTACGTAGTGGATATTTGATTTGTTACGTAACACAGGAGATTGATGAAGGATTTAACGGTGAGTACAATTGTCAGGTATCGGTATCGCTATTATTGTCAGGTACCGGAACGATATATGTTGTTGTTTTTTTTAAACACCCTTATCGATGCTTGTAAAAGTCAGCTAGTGAATACAACTAGTTCACAATATGGCTTCCAGTATCTACTTAACGAGTGTCAATGAGACTTTGTGTACACAAACATTCATTCATTGTCTGGACAGATGTTGAGTCTATAAATCCGCTAGTCCGCGTTTTTTTCTTTCTGTGCATTGTTAGGTTCACGAGGCTGGACTTGTCTGACAATGTCTATCACTGGAAACACGACAGATCATTTCTTGGAATAGTTGAATTCTTGGAATCTTGTCAATGAAGTACCCCGATGAATTTGACCCAGTGACTTGGGGGGCAGGGGTGCAGCTGGGTGATTAGGCGCCCTGTTGCTCAGTTTCGGGGCTACTTTTAAAGACTTTGTAGTGGATAATTAGGAAGCCTGTTTAATACTTTTGCAAGTAAAATTCAAAGATAGAAAACTATACTGGGTGCCTACTGTTCAAGTGTGACATAAGATAGAAAAATATACTGGGTGTATCCTGTTAAAGTGTGTCATAAGATAGAAAAATATACTGGGTGTATACTGTTAAGTGTGTAATTTCCGCAGTGTAAACTCTGAGAGAGTTGTGAATGTCTATGGAATTAATAGAAATTAAGGTTGCTGGCGCCCTTTCAAGTGGCACCCAGGGCATCTGCCATACTATAGGTACGCCACTGCTTAGGGTAAGTTATGGCCAATGACATCTGAAAGGTGTCACCCCTGTTTATTTTGAGACTTCAGATGTTATCTCGTGTCACTGGTGATGTCATCATCATGTGACAGTTTATACTGCGGACGTCTCGTCCACCTACCCCTCCCGCCCTTAAAAAAAAGTTCTCCCACCAAACAGGGGGGGGGGGGGGTGATTAAAAGTAAACTAGTTGTGCCAATTTAAAGGAACGCACATCAATGACGTCATACCACGCATGTTATAAAAATTAATAAACCGTGACGTCACATGAAGCATGTCGTGATTGGACAAGCCACCGATGAGTGGTTTGACTCACAGACACTGGCCTACCACTGTCCACTGGGTCATCACGAACCGTATTAGTTTTCTACAGTAGATTGATGGTATTTCTCCATCCAATCCAGGGCCTAGTACTCCTCAATGGTTTGTGTGTAGGCTATATCAGATTAAGGTGACGCAACAGGTATCTGTGGGTGTGTGTGGGGTGGGGGAGGTGCTATGGGGTTAGGGGTGGGCACTGCGATGGCGAACTGTGACGATAACTTCCTGGCGAGGTAGGACACTTATTTGAGTAGACGTTGATGGCCGTGTCATGCACGTAAGTCCTATGCCGGTCTGCTTATGTTGTGGCTGCACAGTCTGTCCTACATTGTTGTTTCTTTTGAACGGACGCCCAGGGGTTAACTCTGTTGATATAAATGACGGCACGTGTTCTAAATCATGTGCTCTATGCGGTTATACTGCGTGTGTGTGTGTGTATAGTGTGTTCACCACTAATCAAATAATCCATAGTCGAGCAGTGAGTAAAGTGAGTACCGTACTAACAATAGAGGCCTAACATTGCTTATTCTGAGTGCAAATGAGACTGTTTTGATGAAATGACCCCTATACTATACTTTTGGGGTAAAAAATGTTTGTAATGTCTGTGTAATGATAAGAAGTAGTAGAAACCTAATCCTGAGGGTGGATGTGGTGAAGAGGATTGTGGGGGAGGGGGGGGGGTGTTTATTCATGTGAGTTGTTTTTTTGTTGTTTTTTTTTGGTTGGTTTAATAATGTATTTGTGTGGTAAAGGGAAATGTGTAGAACACGCTACATTAGTGTTTCCAAAACTTTATGGGAACCTCACCACTACATTGTTAGAACCTCTCCACTGCATTGTTAGAACCTCTCCACTAAATTGTTAGAACCTCTCCACTGCATTGTTAGAACCTCTCCACTACATTGTTAGAACCTCTCCACTAACTTGTTAGAACCTCTCCACTGCATTGTTAGAACCTCTCCACTACATTGTTAGAACCTCTCCACTAACTTGTTAGAACCTCTCCACTGCATTGTTAGAACCTCTCCACTACATTCGAACCTCTCCACTACATTGTTAGAACCTCTCCACTACATTGTTAAAACCTCTCCATTACATTGTTAGAACTTCTCCACTACATTGTAAGAACCTCTCCACTAACTTGCTATAACCTATCCACTGCATTGTTATAACCTATCCACTACATTAGAACCTCTCCACTACATTTTTAGAACCTCTCCACCATATTGTTAGAACCTATCCACTACATTGTTAGAACCTCTCCACTAACTTGTTAGAACCCATCCACTGCATTGTTAGAACCTATTCACTACATTGTTAGAACCTCTCCTCTACATTGTTAGAACCTCTCCACTACATTGTTAGAGCCTCTCCACTACATTGTTAGAACCTCTCCACTACATTGTTTGAACCTCTCCACTACATTTTTAGAACCTATTCACTACTTTGTTAGAACCTCTCCACTACATTGTTAGAAGCTATCCACTACATTTTTAGAACCTCTCCACTACATTTTTAGAACCTCTCCACTACATTTTTAGAACCTATTCTCTACATTGTTAGAACCTCTCCAATACATTGTTAGAACCTCTCCACTAATTTGTTAGAACCTCTCCACTACATTTTTAGAACCTATTCACTACATTGTTAGAACCTCTCCACTACATTTTTAGAACCTATTCACTAGATTGTTAGAACCTCTCCACTACATTTTTAGAACCTATTCTCTACATTGTTAGAACCTCTCCACTACATTTTTAGAACCTATTCACTACATTGTTAGAGCCTTTCCACTACATTGTTGTTTCTACGGCTCTATGGGAACCTCTCCACTACATTTTTACTGCGCCAAAAACGAAATGGTGCTATTTAGCCTATTTACAACCTTCAGTAACTCTTGTATAACAAATATTATCTCCCCTTATCGAGGGAGTGCAGTGAATCTGACATGGTTCAAGTAGTAGTATACTCTGTTATCTCCAGTCACAGTTATGCCTCCTGTCATACAAACACACGAGGGACTATCCTAATATTACTGGGAACTATTAAATGATCCCCCCACCCCTCCCATTATTTTATTAACCCTGAATCCCTCTTCAAATCTCTATCTTTAAAGATTTTTTTTTAAAATTCTGATACTTAAAGTTCCTGGAAATGTATTTTATCAGAAAAGACGATATGGTAGACCCAGTGTTGGCCACTGATAATAGTTAATGATCAAATCTACAAAATGATCATCAGTGGAGTCGGTGGTGTCCTTGGTGTTATCTGACCCCTGACCCGTGGCTATACATTTGGGTTTATGGTCAAGGTTGTTCTTATCAAAAATGTGTCCTTTTGAGAATCATTCGGCTGGGCCATTGCTCAAATTTTTGAAGTTTAAGTCTGTCTCAAGGTCCAACTGTCTAAATTCCAAGCCAGTCTAATGGTCAAAGTCTAGACCAGGCTAAATTTCTAACAGTCAAAGTCAAGACCAGGCTAAATTTCTAACAGTCAAAGTCAAGACCAGGCTAAATTTCTAACAGTCAAAGTCTAGACCAGGCTAAATCTCAAACAGTCAAAGTCTAGACCGCTCTAACTTTTAACAATCATTGAATCAAACTGTCAAAGTATGGGCCAGTTTATCATTCCAAATATCAAGTCTAGACCTGTTTTTCAGTCCAATTGTCTAAGTCAAGGTCAGTCTATCAATCAGTATGAGTCTAAATGTCAAAGTCTAGACCATTCTATCATTTAAACTGTAAAAGACTAACCCAGGCTGAAGATCAAGCTGTCTCAGCCAAGGTATTTCTGTAGCAGTTCATGAACTTTGACCTAGAAGTAGAATTAATCACATGGAGCTTTATATTTTTTTTTTTAAATGAATAATTAATGAGATTAAAGATTTCTCCACGGTAAGATTGTTGATAAAACTATTCTTGGATAAATTATGGCACAAAGTGTTTGAAAAAATATCATGTGGAGACAGAGATGGGAGATGAAAAGATTTCTTCTGATTTTGTAAATGTATGCTTTTTTGTTTTTGTTTGAATTATTAAATACTTTTAATTTTCAATCACTCAATTCTTTATGTCATCAAAATTTGGTTTAAGCCATAGGTGGCAGAATAAATTGGACTAAATAGGAGGCAGAATACATTGGACCAAGGACTCTAACTTAAGTTGCTTACTTTTGTGACGTGATTTTGTGACCTGGTAGTGGGGCAGTGGAATGAGACTTGTTGTTGTCAATTAAATTTGTCAGTGTTTGTTGGGAAGACATTAAAACACAGACAATTTATGGCATCGTCATAATATCTGTGCATTCAGAATAATAATTTAACAAGTGACCTAGTTAAGATTTTTTTTTAAATTTTGTCCTTTCAGTTGACTTGTGGTCTTGAGGTCGCGGCGTTTGATATTTAAGTGTAATTGACATACAGGGGTCAAACTATTTCACACTACGGACACACAGAATTTCCATTCAGATTAAACAAAATTATTTCAAGAGATCAACACCACAAGATGGATTTTGACAGTCTAAAAGCGAGGTGTGAAGAGGAAGGTCAAGGTCACCTGCTCCAGTTCTGGGATCAGCTGAATGAGGAGCAGCAGAAGTCTCTTGTAGCTGAGATCGAACACATCAACCTGAAGGTGAGTCACACATCTTTTTCAACATACAGAAGGGTGTCTCCGTGTCCTGTCAAAAAATGTGTTTTAACATTGAGTCCAGGCTAGTCAGGTCTCATTTGTATGTTCAGTTTGATGTGTGGTCCATATCGAACCCATGTAAGACGCCATAGTCTTTTGTCTTTCTTATACCTGTTGGTTTGGACTTAGTTAGTATGAAACAAATGTCCATGCTTGACATGGCAAAGGGAAACTTAAGAAGAAGCTACTGTGACATAAATGTCCATGCTTGACATAGCAAAGGGAAACTTAAGAAGACATTAGTGTGACATTTAAGAAGACGTTAGTGTGACATAAATGTCCATGTTTGGCATAACAAAGGGAAGCTTAAGAAGATGTTAGTGTGACATAAATGTCCATGCTTGACATAACAAAGTGAAACTTAAGAAGACATAAGTGTGACAAAATGTCCATGTTTGGCATAACAAAGGGAAGCTTAAGAAGATGTTAGTGTGACATAAATGTCCATGCTTGACATAACAAAGGGAAATTTAAGAAGACGTTAGTGTGACATAAATGTCCATGTTTGACATAACAAAGGGAAATTTAAGAAGACATTAGTGTGACATAAATGTCCATGTTTGACATAACAAAGGAAACTTAAGAAGACGTTAGTGTGACATAAATGTCCATGTTTGGCGTAACAAAGGGAAACTTAAGAAGATGTTAGTGTGACATAAATGTCCATGCTTGACATAACAAAGGGAAACTTAAGAAGACGTTAGTGTTACATAAATTTCCATGTTTGACATAACAAAGGGAAACTTAAGAAGATGTTAGTGTGACATAAATGTCCATGCTTGACATTACAAAGGGAAACTTAAGAAGACGTTAGTGTTACATAAATGTCCATGTTTGACATAACAAAGGGAAATTTAAGAAGACAATAGTGTGACATAAATGTCCATGTTTGACATAACAAAGGGAAACTTAAGAAGATGTTAGTGTGACATAAATTTCCATGTTTGACATAACAAAGGGAAACTTAAGAAGACATTAGTGTGACATAAATGTCCATGCTTGACATAACAAAGGGAAATTTAAGAAGACATTAGTGTGACATAAATGTCCATGTTTGACATAACAAAGGGAAACTTAAGAAGACATTAGTGTGACATAAATTTCCATGTTTGACATAACAAATGAAACTTAAGAAGACATAAGTGTGACATAAATGTCCATGTTTGACATAACAAAGGGAAATTTAAGAAGACAATAGTGTGACATAAATGTCCATGTTTGACATAACAAAGGGAAACTTAAGAAGACATTAGTGTGACATAAATGTCCATGCTTGACATAACAAAGGGAAATTTAAGAAGACATTAGTGTGACATAAATGTCCATGTTTGACATAACAAAGGGAAACTTAAGAAGATGTTAGTGTGACATAAATTTCCATGTTTGACATAACAAAGGGAAACTTAAGAAGACGTTAGTGTGACATAAATTTCTATGTTTGACATAACAAAGGGAAACTTAAGAAGACATTAGTGTGACATAAATGTCCATATTTGACATAACAAAGGGAAATTTAAGAAGACAATCGTGTGACATAAATTTCCATGTTTGACATAACAAAGGGAAATTTAAGAAGACATTAGTGTGACATAAATTTCCATGCTTGACATAACAAAGGGAAACTTAAGAAGACATTAGTGTGACATAAATGTCCATGTTTCATCTATCAATGCGAAACCTTGAGAATAAAAATATTTGCCCTGTTCATGACTTTTTAATATTTCAGAGTTTGTTAATACAATGAAATGTTGATTAAAGGAGTGCAAATTGATTTGATTTCCAGGAAGCCAATGAGTATTTCCAAGAAGCTGACGCTTCCCTGAAAGAAACCAATGAAAAAATAGATGAACACTTGATGCCCTTGGAGCCTGCAGTGTGCGGGAGTGTTGCCAGGAGCAGTGAAGAACTCTTACAAAAATATTTGAAAACAGGTAAAGATTGATCACAGCTGTTTTTCCTTGATTCATTTCAATCCTTAATTGAGAAAGGTAACTAATGAAGAGAAAGAATTGATTTCTTCACCAACTGAACTACACATAAAGACTCTATATCATGTCTTATTGCCTTAACAAAGTGTTTATTACCTTTATAAAGCCATTGACTTGACCTGAAATATATGTCAGTTTTGTCCTTTTTATTATGATCCATTTAGGGTGTGACAAAATAAAACCCCTGACTTTAAAATCTTTCTTGGCCAGGTTTAACTGCCATAGGTAACAACGAAGTGGCAGTGCTACTGCTAGCTGGAGGTCAGGGCACAAGGTTGGGGGTCCCTTACCCTAAAGGGATGTACAATGTTGGGCTTCCTTCTGGGAAGACCCTGTACCAGATACAAGCTGAGAGGCTACTGAAGCTGGAGAAGTTGGCTCAGCAGGAGACTGGCAAATCATGCAATGTGCCATGGTAACTGGCAATTTAATAGTCTTGTCTACGTACATTGCTTATAGCAGTCATTGTATGTGGGTGCTAGTAATCATTGTATGTGCATGCTAGTAATCATTGTATGTGGGTGCTAGTAATCATTGTATGTGGGTGCTAGTAATCATTGTATGTGGGTGCATGCCGTCCATTTAAAAGAAAAATAATATAAATTTTACGTATAAAGTCAGCTATGAAAGTTCATGGGACTTTTTAGTATACCACTTGCTAATGCTGCTTATTACATTTTAGTGAAAACTCCATCTTGACTTTTATTAGAAATAGTGTCAATATTTATCCACATGTATTTCAGCATTATGACAGTTACATTCTATAATTACTTTTCCAGGTACATTATGACAGTTACATTCTATAATTACTTTTCCAGGTACATTATGACAAGTGAACACACAAAAGAAGCAACAGATACCTTTTTCCAGAAAAACAACCATTTTGGCCTTAGTAAAGAAAATGTCATATTGTTTGAGCAGAGTTTGCTCCCCTGTTTTGACTTCAGTGGCAAAATTATTTTAGAATCTCAATCTAAGGTGGCACTGGCTCCAGGTACGGGTTGACTGTGACTGCTGATTGTTGTGATCCTTAATATATGAGAGCCAATATCAAATAGTTCTCATTGATATTAAATGGGAGTTATTATAAAAAAATATAAAATATTTAAAAAAATTTAATCTGTTAATCAAATTCAAGTAGTTATTATAAAATAATTCTGATACAGATACACAGGAGTAAATATCGATTAGTAATAATTTTCTTGACCTTACAAAGCTACAAATTTTCCATTGAATTATAAATTATCTGGCTTTGAATGAATACCTAGTTAATACATGAGTTACCTGCAGTGTTTGGGTACATATGTATGTTGTGTGCATATGCATGGTGTGTACATATGCATGGTGTGTACATATGCATGTTGTGTACACGTGTAGGTTGTGTACATCTGTGTGTTGTGTACATATGTAGGTTGTGTACATATGTGTGTTGTGTACATATGTAACAAGTTGTTCTTTTATTGTCAGCTGGCAATGGAGGCTTGTACCAAGCCCTTAGAAATAATGGTGTCCTTGATGACCTTACGTTACGAGGAGTGAAATATGTTCATGTCTACTGTGTGGACAACATATTGGTTAAAATGGCCGACCCCGTGTTCATTGGTTTCTGCCTGAGCAAAGATGTGGAGTGTGGGGCAAAGGTCAGTGTCTAGAGAATAGAAGCTATTATGAAAAGCTAAGTTGATTGTATCGAGAACAATTGGATCATAACAGATAGAGTGAAACTTGGATTAGAAGAGTTTTTGCTTTTTTCACCTATTCCTACTGTAACATAGAAACTTAACCTTCATGATTGTGGCAATATTTAGCAATTATGACAATGACCAGTTTTTTCTCCATCTCCTATCTTAAATTATATTTGTTCTTTAACAGTTAAAGTCTACTGCCAATTCTTGCAATATTTTAAATAATTCTTATTTGATTGCAAAAAATAACACTTGAAGTGAGTCAGCCGAAAATTGCTAAGTTTTTTTTTTTAAAATGTAGGAAAATCTTCTTTATTTCTGTAACTAATGATGAACATCTGTTCATATCGTCTCAGATTTTGTCTGCTAGTAGTAACCTTATCTGAAGCTTCTTATGTCCCTTGATGTTTCTCCACTTTTTGTGAACAGGTTGTGGAAAAGACCATGCCTAAGGAAGCTGTGGGTGTTGTGTGTAAGGTCAATGGCAAGTACCAGGTCGTGGAGTACAGTGAGATCACATTAAAAACTGCAGAGAAGAGGACAGCAGACGGACGACTTTTGTTCAATGCTGGAAATATATGCAACCATTTCTTTAAAGTTGACTTCCTCAAACACGTGTGCCTGTAAGTGTGTGTGTTTTTGATAAGCTGTAGTAATTAATTTTACAGCTTTGAAAACTATGCAAGGCTTTGTAGTTGGTACATAAATTGTTTGAACTTGTTACCACTCCAGTGAAGTTAATTCTGTATGTCAGAATCCAGGTCAACTTTAATGTTTCAGAAAGAAGAGAAAATAATCAGCCCAGACTAATGACACAATAATCTATTTAAATGATCATGTACTGATTTAGCTTTAAATAACTTTCACACGTTTTAAACTGGGGGATGGATTCTAAAGTTATAAGCCCTGGAAAAAGTAAACGTTGCATATTTCCATTACATTATTTTCAAAATATGGACATGTTGATTGAGAGCTTTCATACACAAATGAAAATCTTCAACTTGTATTCCTGGCCAGGAAAGAGAATGAGTCCCAGCTGAAACATCACGTGGCCAAAAAGAAGATCCCTTATGTTGATTCCGACGGGCAACTTCAGAAACCAGATTCACCAAACGGCATAAAGATGGAGAAATTTGTTTTTGATGTCTTCCATTTTGCACAGTGAGTTAACATTCTCATAAGACAGCTGGTAATTGCTCACTACCTTCAGTTCACAGAAGTTATCATTTGAACTTCAACAACAAAAAAATTGTAAAAATTATCTATATATATAGATCTCTTACCAAAAAAAACTAAAACATTATAATATGTTCTCTGACATCTGATAGATTCTAAAATTATTTGTATAAGTCATGAAGGTTTTTTGACAACATTTGTCCTATATCAGCAATGTTAGACAGTTCTTTCACAATAACAGCTTCACTTCTAATGTGTATGTATCATAACAAATGGTGCTCACAAGAAGTGTTATCATGTTAGAAAGTGCATGTGGGCTTTGCATGGGTTTAATGAAAAGTTGCATTGGTAGAATGACAATGACATTTCTACAAAATAAGATGCAAAGTCAATGTTACAGTTCCAATTAATCCACAGAAAAAAATAAAAGCAAAACTTTCAATTAATACAACATAGGCAAACAAAACAAACTTTTTTCTGGCCTTTAATCAGTAGACTTAAAGTAAAATGAGTTCTTAAGTAAAAAAAAATATTTTCCTTTAAATTTGTATACAAATTGAAGACTGAAATTATTCTGTTATTTCCTAAATGACAACAAGAGTCAGCAGTGAAAAATAGCTTTGCACCACTAACATTAGTATGATGTTGCATTTTCTATGAAATTGATTTATTACAAGCTGTAGTTTATTATACAATAATTTTGTGGGATTGGTCTGTTGATTGTGCTTTATTTTATATAATTTTAACTAATGTTATTTGAATTAACACTTGTTATATAAATTCGTGTTTTAAGTTGTTTGAGTTGAATTATTTTTCAAGTCACTTTTGCTTTTTACTAAATTTTTAGTTAACAATGCACATAACTTTGCAGAAGTCATTTGCAACATGTTTGACCTTCCTTTCAGAAACATTGGCATTTTACAAATACATCATATTGTATATAATTTGTGTTGGAATTATAACTTTAGCATAATAATATGTTTTTGGAAACTTGTTCAAAAATATATACATATATGTATTTCAAGATCATTTCTCAATATATATATATATATTTGTAAAGGCTTCCTAAAACATTTGCTTAAATTGTAATGTAATATATTTAATCGTCAGCTTTACATTTAAGGCCTACTGACAAGTGTATATAATTTTTAATGGCGCAATTGGAATTAACAGGGCTTTTTTTCTCTCTCTCTCTCTCTTCTTTTTTGTTCTTTGTTTGTTTGTTGGTGTGTGGTACATCTTGCATGGGTCTAATTATTCTGCACTAATCTGCCTGTTTACAATTACACATTTTGGCTCTCTATGCTTCTGCTTGCAATCCCTTTGCATATTTATTTATATACAAATATTAAACTGTTAATACCCGGTATGCATATAAATATAAAACATCATTATTAATTCATTATTTAAATCATGTCAACTTATGACTATTTTATTTTTTCAATGAAATTACAAACCATAAAAAAATCTTTTTTTTTTTGTAAAATCAAATCCCTTGCATTGACCTTTCAACTCTAACCTGAAACAAAATTACTTTCCATGATTTGTTCCTTTTTTATGAATATAAAAAAATCTGTCACACTCGCCACCTGACTCACACCCTCTGTCACTTTCACCATCCTGCACCATCCATTGCCCTCTGTTACCCACCCACCTCTGTGCTTGGTTTTGTCCGTGTCTCTGTGTTTTAAAATGTGCTAGGAACTTTGCTGTCTGGGAGGTGCTTCGTGAGGATGAGTTCTCCCCCTTGAAGAACGCTGACGGCCAGCCCAAAGACACCCCAACAACCTGCCGGAATGATCTGATGAGTTTACATCATCGCTTTGTGCTAGCGGCCGGTGGAAGATTTGTTCATTCTGATGGCACACCGTACACAGATATACAGAGGTGAGTTAGGCAAATTTTTTAATTGGTTGATTTGATTTCACAAATTGTTGTTCCTGAGTTACCAATTGTTTCTGTTGCTTTTTAGTCTTTTTTATTTATAAAATAGGAAATAATAGTAAAGAAAAAAAATATTTTAGGATTGCATTTGATATATATTTTCTTCTTTTTTTTTTTTATAGAAACAGTTGGATTTCAATCAAATAAATCTTGTAATTATTGAGTTCAAAGTAAACTGACAAAACAATATTTTTTTAAAATAAAAGTATAAGATTTGAATTCTGAAACAATTTTTTTAAAAATTCATTCCAATGAAGCTAAATGGATAAATTATGTCATCATCTATAAAGGTCAATACTAAACTCACTTAGAGCGGCTGGTAATTTTGGAAAAGTATAGAAATATGTTCAAGAGGTCAAATGATCATTAATGTAAAAGTAAGCCAAGCCTTTTGAAGCATTACAAAACTCTTTTTGTTTCATATGATTGTACATTTCCTTAAAAAAACAGCGGTAATCAAACTTTTTAGCTAGTGAACCCCTTGAATTATTATAAATAGTTTGAAAAGTGTGATTGAGGGTGGACATATTCAAGATTGAATACCACTGAGCTACGGCTCCAAGAAACATAGCAACAAAATATTTAACAATATTCTGTAACCTCTCTCATGCTTTTAACTCTTAACTCTTAATTCTAAGAGTGAACTATTTGTGAACTTTTAGCTGACACCTTATCCTTATTATGTGTACTGCATGAAATGTTCACATATGCTTCATCCACTTATCCCATGGACAACTTCCTTTGAATAAATAAATGTGTTAATAGTTATCAGTTTATAAAATGTGACTAAGGTAATATATACATACAAAACTTCAGAATTAATTGAGTTAATTATACAAACATAAATTCTGAATTGATTATGCTAATATATACATACATCAGAATTGATTGAGTTAATTATACATACACAACTTCAGAATTGATTAAGCTAATATGTACATACATAACTTCAGTATGATTAAGATTAAAAGAATTACATCAAATTAAGTTTGCTGTGGGAACATATTAAACCCATTAATTAACATTGTTCATGTGAGCTCAGTAAAATAACAAGGTCTCAAAATGTTCTTTAAATAACATCGTGTTAAATTTTTCTGAAAGGAAAATTATTTTCATTTAATATATACTAAAACAATCCTATGTTAAATAATCAATGTTGTGTTGAAATTTTTGTTAAAATGACTCATTGCTGCATGTGCATGAAATGTTGTATGTTTTGTTGTTTGAATCTCCAGAAATAATAACAATGACGAGAATGGTAGCAATGGGTAAGTAAACCATTTCTCAATCTTGTCAGTCACAAAATAACACAGTGAGATAAGGAAAATAAAAGCTATCAAACCTTGATTAAAGGAAACTGCCTATGGTCATAAAAGCTTTCTTTATACACAAATTACTTAGAGCAGCAGTTTTTTTGCCTGTGGTTTGTAGACCTTTGGTGGTGAGTGATTTTATTATTGGGGGTCAACAAAAATAGATAGAAGCATTTAAATCACAGGGAGGAAAATGAATGCCTATGATTATTGAATTGGTTTCCCCCCAAAATTTACATGAATAGGATGTTCTTAAATTGTTAAATTTCAAGAACCAGTGCCTTGAAAATATTTGTTCTCACTGTCTATGTGGACTGTGTGCTTTCTTATGTCCTTAATATTGTCAGTTCACAATATTTACTTTTTCATCTCTCTCTCTTTGCACATAAAGTTTTCTGATTTATGAAATTTTAAAATTCAATAATTTCATTTCCATAAATATAGAAACTAATATGAGAGATATCATGATAGTTGAAATTTAAAAAATTTTATAAGCATATTATGATTTAACCAAATAAGATCATATTTCTTTTTTGATTAAAAAAATTGAAATAAGTTATGATTAATATTGTACTTATTCATTTTCATCATAATTAAGAGGATAAAAACAATCTGTTAAACTTAATTCTAAAATAGGACTATTTTAACGTAATAACAATTTTAAAGTAATCTTTCAAACACACAAACTAAATCAATCTCCATAATGCTTGTATAAGTGAAATTAAATCATTATCCATTGTGATTTGAAATTAATTATTTTATTGGTCTCCAGTCAACAAAGTCAAGATGAAGAAGATACAATCATTGTAGAAGTGTCTCCACTTGTATCCTACTTTGGAGAGGTTTGTCAATTTCTTAAACTTAGATTTTACTGTAACTCTTGACTCACTGATGTAAATACAAGTTATTATAAACTATTTTTTATAGTGGTTGTTTGTTTTTTTCAAAATCTAATCATTTCAATATGATTATTTAAAAGTACTTTGCATGGTTTGCATAAAAATGTATACGTTTATCCTAAATGCTACTTAACAAATTATACTATCAAGACTAAAATGAATTATTACCCCAAAAAGAATTATATTAATTCAATAATTTTTTATCTACCTTTTTGTCTTCTCTGCTGCTGCTAAAAAATGTGTTTACATTATTTATGCACATTCTAGTTTGCAGATAAAATGGTAGAGTTGTTTTAACATCTGTTTTCATTTTCTCTTTTTGTAAAGGATTTGGAAACTATTGCAAAAGACAAATGTTTCAAACCACCTGTTCTCATTGAACTTGGGCCAGATAACTCAGCAGTCATTAAAGAAGGCAGCAGCTAATGTGTCCATTGGCTAACTCTTAATGCTGGAAAACTATGCAACCAATCATATTTCATCATTATTTTTATTTCACCATGTACCTGTACAATAACAAAATATATTTATTTATTGCTCTTCCTAAATAATGTACATTAGTAAAAACTAATTTAATTATAGATTGAGCATCAAAGTGTTTTTAAAAATTATAAAACAGAAATTACTCAGCAACATTTTTTAAACAAATTGCAACCACCGCATGTTGAGAGACTAAATTAATTTGTATTAATGTATGACATTGTAAGGGAAGTTATATTTTTTTATAACCCTGAGAACTAATCAACCAGAATGTCAACATATTGAGTCTGGTTTATTCATTGATTGTTCTCAAGAAAATAACACCAAACATTTGTTTTTATGAAATAAAGCAAGTAATCATGTCTAAATGTTTATATACTTTTATTTGAACCCTGTGTTGACAAGCATTCACGTGAACAATTCTACAATTTATGTTTTTTTCCAATTTTTAATACAACATACTTTAGATAATTACTGACAATGTTGCTCACAATTTTTATAATCTTCAATCATGTGTCCCATATTTAAAGAATTGTTAATTGGGTAGAGGGAATACTTTAAGACATTTCATGTCAGGAAAAATATGACAGCGTTTGTGTTGTGTTTTCTAACAACATGTCACTCAAGCCAATTTACATGACATGTTTTTATGTTTATTGATTATCTTTTGAATGCCAGGGAAGACCTGCTAAAAGTCGTGGAACAATTTTAACAATTTATGGTAGATTGTGTTACTCATCATTATTTAGTTTCAGTGTGTTTATCCTCCAAACAGTGGAAGGTGCCAAGGTTCATTTTTTATTTTTACTTTTGATAGATTGGAAAGTATTTACATAATTGAATTAATGTTACAGAATCTTCAATTGTTTAATTAACCAGCATGCAGATTATTCTAATTACATTTATGTTAAACTGAACACTGTTTTGGTTGTTTTGTTGAAATTTGAAGGATCTATGTGCTTGTTGATTTAGAGAATTTTCTTGTTATGTAGACAGCTAAGCTACAGATACATTTTTTGTTCATTTGTTGAATTACTTCAAGTTAATTCTTTAAATCTTCTGCCACCTCATGTAATCAACTTAGTACAGAATAATCTGCTTCTTAAATGGTAATAGTGGTGTATGGTTATTTATTGGTCATTTTAACTTAGTCTACTTTTTTTTTTTTTTCAAGTCATGCAAACTATTGGATATCGTTTATCAATTTTCTTTCTGAAGGGCCAGTTTTATTTTTGATTATAATTGGTCACTTTGCTGTATTGTCATTTTACTATTTTTACATTATATGAGTAGAGTTTCTAAAAATCCACACCAGATATGTTTTCTAAAATATTTATTGAAAATTTTTTTCTAATTTTGTTACTGCTGATTGCGAGTTCCAAAAATAATCAGCATTTGTTCTCCTCCACTTAGTGTCATAAAATGTATTTGTATTTGTGGTTGTATGCTTGTGCCAGAATTGATTTAATACATCTGCCTTTCTGGCATGTTGCATTACCTCTGGCTGGACCATCAAGTGAATTGGTACAACTTAATCAGATTTAGGCTTTACATCGCTTTAAAAAGCTTGCCCCATACACACGTTGCTCAGTTTTAATATGTTAAAATGTTTTTGGCATGCATATATCCACTATCCATTTTGATGTAAAACGATTTGTTGAAATTAATTTAAAATCTTGAATATTTATTCACATCTTAACAAAAGAAACTGACAAAATCAGTATTTGGATCAAACCCTCTTAAAACTGCCCAACTGATCATGACCTGAGAAATTTGAAATCAGGATTTATTCTTCACATAATAACATAATAACTAGGAATATATGAATCATTCATATAAATGAGGATAACAGCTTGAGTACCTTTGGTACAGTGCAATGATGAGAACCATTGGTGGAGAGCTATTTTTAGTACCCTTGGTGGAGTTTTAGTTTTGGGATCATTAAATGTATTTTCGTAACATCTATTTACCTTGAGTTATTTACCAGAGCTGGGGACCAACCAATCCAAGTGTTTACAACTACAATTGTTATACAAGCAAACAGTCTGTCTGCCTTTGAATATTAACCCTGTAATGACCAGCATCTGGTCACCAATTGTAAATCAAATTGTTGTTTGATTAACAAGTGGACATTTTTTTTTTTTATTGTAAATAATTATAACGCTATCCATTAAAAACTTAACCATTTTATTGGAAGGAAGTTATTATGTTTCAGGTATCTTAACTTCTTGATTATCATTTCAACAGGTTGGGAATGGAGCTAGTAAATGATGAGTGAATGATGTATTTCTTTGAGCCTATGACATTTAATAAAATAAATTTCGATTCAGATGGAAAATATTATTTTTTTTAAACACATTAAATTTGAGTAAACTGACAGTGTTATAAAGAATAGACCACTACTTCTGTTTTTATATAATTTGTGGCATCAAATTTCAAATACATTTGGCACAGTAATTAATAATATATGATAAACTGTACTAGAATTATTTGACACAAATTGGAGTCGTGCCTTTCATAATGCTTGTTAACAGAAAGAACCATTTGGAAAAGTACCAAAAAATTGCAAACTCCTTAAGAGTTTTATTATGTCTCCCCTTTCAAGCTCAAGACTTTGGGGCACATGATTGTGTTACACATCAATTTTTGTGTGCTACTAACCTACCATTTCTCTCTTTCCCTAAGGTATTTCTCCAATAATGGTAAAATGGTCATTGTCATTGTTAAAATTTGTGAGATTAAATCATTTTTTAAATGTACTTTTTTTGATGGGACATTTATGTAGTGGGATTTATTTTTAAATGCATTTTGATCAGTATACTTTTTAGAACACATTTCATTCTGAATAAAAAGTTATTAAAATAACTTAAAAGAATCAGGGCAGTCATTAAAATGTAATGACAGAAATTAATAAAAAAAAATTACAACATTCATCCAGAATTTTTTTTTTTTCTTAAAACTCTTTTTCAGATCTTATCAAGCCATTTTCTTTTTCACTTAGGACTAAAATTTAACAATTCTAACTTCTTTATTTTAACAAAATTTACTTATCTCTGACCCAGGGGATACCACTGTGGATGGCAGTATTCAACTTTTGGATATGTATAGTTCCAGAAGACATTTTATTCTGCAGCTAAAAATTTACAAAAGACAACAAATCAAAGTTAACTGGAACTTGTGCTGCTAGAGGGTAATGTTTACACTCTTTCGGGAAATGTATGAAGAAATTACCCAAAGACCCTAATAAGGATAATTCAATATCCCATTCACTATAAAACACACCTATTACTATTAAGCCTAATTTCTTATACAAGCCACATAGCAGGCCAAAAATGTGTCAAACCCTGGTTTTTAGTGTCCAAATTGGATGAAACAAATAGAAAAATAATAATACAATATGGAGAAAAGTCATTTGTATCTTTATTGCACAGAAGAGTTCACACATTCTTTGACAAATCTGCATGATTCAACAAAACAGAAGGGCTACAAAATCAATCTCACAAAATAGTACAAACTCTTCTCACACTTTCACTCCTACTGCTATCACAAGAAGTAGTTTTTATAACTGTACAAAACATTTTAAAATGTTGCAAGACAGAACCCACAACCATTCATAGACATTTGTTCAATTACGCTCTTTTAATTAACTAGAAAATTTTGATAAACATTGGTGTCAACTAAAATACAGGCAATACAAGGAAGTCATAACTTGCAGCTCTTACAGTCTGCAAAACATTGCTGAACAAAGTAATGTGTCTGAGTTAAACATGAATTAACTGAACAAACGATTGACAGCACAGTAGCTACAATTGAAATGTGTTAAACCACAGAATATAAACCAAAGGCTGACAGCACAGTAGCTACAATTGAAATGTGTTAATAGACCACAGAATATAAACAAAAGGCTGCAGGAAAAAAAATTTGAAAGGTCTGAGTGAAATAAATACTGAAACTTTATTTTAAGCAGTGAGTCTAAATTGTTCACTTTTAAAACATTTTCATATGCCAACTGGCATGATTTCTGGAATGTACACTGATTTCACAGTCAGGTTTTTTTTTAAGCCCCTTGTGCAGTAAAAAAAAAATTTGTTGTCATTATACTAATACATAAATATTAGTCTTTTAAATACCGGCTGTGTAATGCAATCTCACACACATGTCCAGCCATTCACAAGCAATTAGAGCAAAAATAATATGGGAGGGGTTTAGGGCATTGTTAGTGTTAGTATGAAGAGTAGCATGAAAAGTCAAAGTATTTAAGCAATAATAAAGGAACACAAAAAAGTGAACATTTCTTAAGAATATTTAGAAAAAAATGTCCAGGATATTTTAAGACTGATCTCAACTCAGTTATAACATTAAAAATATTTATTCTGATTTTAGATAAGATTATCCTTTCATATGTTAAGAATAGAAATAATGGGAAAAGAACGTTCAATGTTAAATAGACAAGGTAATCTAAATGACTAACATAAACTAGTCATTCAAACAGTTAGTGCAGTAGTGATCTTGAATTTATTAATTAATAGTTAAAAAAGAGGGGAGGAGACATATAAAAAATAAATTTACAAATACAGTTTTAATCACAATAAAGATGGCTTCTATGTTGTAATATAAATCAAATGAACAGATTTTCCTTTTTTCAAATTTGAATTGGTCTGTTGTCAGTCAGTCACTGTTAACTCCCAGAGCAAAAATGTAAACAAATATGAGGTGAATAGAAAAACTTGATCAAACATGCGTATTGATTTTGAAATTCTAGGGCTCATACTTATACTGAAAACTGCCTGTGCATTCCATTACGCCCCAGAAACAAAGGTTTTGAAAATATATTTTCATATATATGGTAAAAAATTTCTTGGAACAAACTATTGCTTTGTCTAAAGACATTTGGGGGTATCAAAAGTGTGTTAAGCAAATCTTAACAATACCAATACTCACAAATTAAAAATCAGCATACAACATCAGAGTTTGTAGTTTCTCTTGATACAGCACATATGAATTATATGTGCAAACCTTTTCCATTGAAAATTTTTTTTTTAAAGATTACTTTTAACATATTTACAAATTAACTAGTCTAGCTGTGATGGAATGAAGGAAAATGAAATAAAAATCTTTTTAAACCCCAGAGCTAAACTTTCTGCTAAAATCCAATGTAAACTACTATCTTAATAACTTATATTAATCTTTAAGGTTGGGGGGTGTGTGTGTGTGTGGGGGGGGGGGGTTGTGGGGGTGCGTGGGTGTTTTGCTGTTTTATTACAGATCAAGACTACACATACACACACGCAAATGAAAAAATAAAGCGTGCTGGACAAGAGCTGAAAATGCTGAAAGGGTGTGTGTGTGTGTGTGGGGGGGGGGGTTGTGGGGGTGCGTGTGGGTTTTGCTGTTTTATTACAGATCAAGACTACACATACACACACGCAAATGAAAAAATAAAGCGTGCTGGACAAGAGCTGAAAATGCTGAATCATTAAAACTTAAAGAGTTAATCAAGTGGGACTTCCTGTATATCTGATTAGGTAAAAGTTTAGTGGTGTCAGATGGACACAAGGGGGTCTCATGCGAATCTCAATTAATACACTTTTCCAATAACATTTAAAATTGTAATTTCTTTTAACTGCTGGAGTCAAATCCACATGCTAACAAGAAGACATTTATTGAACCAATGTTATACTTGAACATAACATATGCAATACTAAATTAATGTTATAATTTAACATAACATAAGCAATGCTAGAGTCTCACAAAAATAACAAAACCAAATAAACAGAAATCAGTAATTTTTTTGTTATAGTAATGTTGACAAAATAATGGGCTAATTATGGAGTAATAACATGAGACCATGGGCTGCTGGGCACAAACAAAATCTTTTCTATACAACCCACACGCCAGATGGTTTCAACAGTTTTTTGGTGCCGTTTTAGGCTGAAACCAGATTGATTCTAACCAGCTTTAAAAAGTTCTTATAAGATCTATATACTGGGAAGGTTAAAAGCTGGAAATATACAAGTTCATCAAAGCAATTATTGAATTTGGATATTAGTGGCATAATTTTCCAAGCTCTTCCCAGCTCCATATTTCATGGATAATAACATTGAATAGTGGGTTTACACAGTGAGTCACATTTTTCAACAGTGAAAGATATCATACTCCTCACATTAATCAAAACGACACAGACCCAAGCATTGTTTCGAGTTGATCGTCACTAGGTATATTACAACACAATTTACTATACCCATAAAAAATAAGTCATTTCTATTCATAAAGAAACTATCAGAAAACAACTCACTACATCATGCTTGCACCACTTTCCTTAACTGTTAATAAAAAACCAACTGTCTTAGAACACAACTGCTACCGACAACACTAAAGAAAATAAAAAGCATTAAGTTTGTGTAATGATTAAAAATCGATTATTAAAGATTTATAGAGTGATTATTATATTACTAATTATCCTTGGTGACAAGTCCTTTTCATTATGATTTTATTTGTCCAGCAAAAAACACCGCATTAGCAAAATATGCATCTCAGTCTCAGAGTACTAGCTGTTCATGGACACAACACACACAGCATTCAGTGAAGAAGGTAAAATTCAAGGAACAGACACAGCCTTGGACATTCATAGGATTAAGATAAGGGGTTATTTCATATTTTTTTTAAAAAGACTATGTTGCAGACATAAAACAATCACATGTAGCTAACGTATAGTCTGTTTTTTTTTAAATGCATCTCACGTATCTCTTTAAATTTTAAGCCAAGTTGTGCACACCCACTTCTACTTCCTACATAAATTTATTTTTGATCTTTTTTTTTTTAAATTTTAAAAATATTTATATTACCCCTTTAAAAACTAAATGGCAACTATTCATTATTGACTTGAATCAGATAACTCAATTTTAAAAAATATTACTACTTGTTTGGATGTAATTATATTTTTTATAAACTGATTCATGGGAAAAAACTGTCCTCCGTTACTTACAATCCAACATTTCTAGGTCATTTTAAGATTGCATTCCAGAAATATAACCACACAATAAAACATTCAAAACTCATCATTCCCCCAATACACATAATTCTTTCAGAAACAACTATCAGGTTGACCCAGTGCTTTCTTAAAGCATCACTTTCTATTTACACTATAGACCAGTCCATTAGTGTAACCCAAAACATTGTAGCAGCATTGAACATTTATATTATTAACACGAGTCTGTTTCCCAAAGTCAAGCTGTAGATTCGAACATCAAATTAAAAAAATTATAATTCTATTTTTAAAAAAAGGTCAAAATTACAGAACTGGAATCACAATATTTTTTTTTTAAAATGTGAAATGGACCTCATCTTGTATTTTGTTATCTGATCTTTATTTTAAAGTGTCATCCAATCCCCCACAAATATTGTTTTGCATGTACTAATAGTTATTTTTACTAAAGCTGATGAAAATATCTGTTCCATAACTAGACAAACAAAAAGTTCATTAACATGCATTGATGTGTCAACCACCATACGACTAGACCTGACACAGCTCTATTGAATTTGGAAATACAAATTTCTGAAGTGAATGAAATCAATTGAGCATGAAACCAAAACCTGCAAATAAACAAATAAAGACAGCAATAAGTATCATTTCTCTTTCTGTTCTTTTTCTTCTTCATCTTTCCTATCATCTTCCTCATTATCTTCTTGATGCTGCTGGTATGAGGTTTTACTGCTTCCACCACCATCAGATAATAAGGAAGGATTGTGATGTGACAGGGCGGCCTGGTAATTCTTGCGAATTTTATCAGCTCGTCTGAAGATTGTGATTTCCTGGATTTTTAAATTTAAGAGGAAAAAATTATTCTTGAAAACAAATTATTGACAAAACATAAGAAAATATGTAATTAAAATAATTTTTTTTAAAACTAACACAAAAATTACTTTTTTTCAGTTTGGACTATCAAATGATGGTATTTGTATTGAATAGTGATGGTAATCACTTTACAAACCTGTTGTTTGAAATAACGCCGTTCCTCTTCATCAACCAAAACAAGATTGAGGTAATATCTCACAGAGAACTTCTTGTTAATGTCCCTCATAGTTGGTGTCAGTTCATAGCCACTTAGAAAGAGTCGAATCGGTATAGATTCACCTAAACACAAACGTTCAAGACATGAAACTTTCAGAACTTCTTAAGTTTTAAAAACCCTTCATCCTTTCTTAGTTCTAGATATTTAATTTGAGAGATTTGTTAGATGTTAAATATGACAAGGAACGCCTTGACTGATGTCAAACAGGCACTTAGAAACCACTTATTGGAATTCTGGAGATCTTAGACCTTTTCACCAAGACAAGTTTTCAGGTGTCCCAAGCACTGGTGCACATGGGGGAGGGGGAAGTACACAATGATCATTATTAGAAAGCCAGAGTTGGTGTAGTCTGGACGTCCTCAAAAAGTTGGGGGGGGGTGGGGAACATGTTTAGACCTTATGAAAATTTCTATTCCTTGCATTGAGCTCCTCCACTTTTTGCCCCTCCTTGTCTGCGTGACCATCCTTGGGGGATTTTTTAAGATAAAGGAAAGAATGTTTTAAGGAGCACACAAGAAATAATAAATTTTCTATTGAATTAGGCCAACGAGAAACATGATTTCAGCCAAAAAACTTGGCTGACATGCACAGAAAAATTATTTCTTGAAGTGTTTTAAACATAGATTAATTTTGTTTAAAGTCAGGGACCTAGTTGTACATACCTCTCACTGGTGCTCCATCCATTATCTCATATTTTGCTATTGTTTCATTCTCATTAAATGTGTTTGGTCCTGAAAAAAGAGACAGCTTCACTAATTTTTTCAAATTTGCAAACTTGTGAACTACCAATAACTGCTCTCAAATATTACCCATGTACAGATAAGTTCATACAAATGTTGATGCTATATATTTAGAGTTAAATACAAAATATTAAGTGGAGGAAACAAAATTTGGTTTAGATTTAAATTAACTTGTAAAAAGTCCTGGATTTAGCTCAGTCATGATTCAGCTATGATTTTAGCAAAAATGTAAGAAGATAAACATTTACAAGATTCAGGTAGACAAATATACCCAACTGAAATGCAAATGATAATACTCAAGCCATAATGTAAGCTTCCATGTAATGGAAGCATAGAAAAATTTAATATTAATTGCCTTATTTATAACTTGGACACAAACAGAGTGAGAGGAACACAAGAAAAAGTGAGAAGAAAAATAAAATGCGCTTTTTTAAATCCCAGCCAGTTTTCAGAGATTTTTTTAAAAACCAAGTTTACCGTTATCTCATTTTATCAATGCCATACTTGTTAATTATAATATTCTTTTCCTACCTGAAGAGCTTTCTATATTGAAAAAAAAATAAATAAAAAATGTTCTTAATGATGATGATAAAAATATTAAATAGGTTTTTGCTCGATGGGGGGTAACCATTTTCTTTGAAAATTTTGGAATATAATTTTAGCTTAGGGAAAGAAAACATTTTTTTAAATATATATATACTTATTTTTTTTTTTTAAATTATTTTTTTTTTTTTTTTGCATGGAGTTGCTGCACGACTTGATACATCATTCTTTATAGAATTTTGTGATGGAAAACTAAAATTAATTTTAAAATTTAAATATGAAAGAAACTGTAAATTAAATAAAGCTTCAAATACATTTTTACCACGACGATTTCTTTTATTTCCTGCAAAATGTTTAGGATGTTTCATAGTCAATAATGAATTCATTTCTAAGCTAAATTAAGTAACTTAAATAAGTATTTCTGTACTAAAGACAGACTTTTTCACATAAAATTACAGAAGTTTAAAGTCTTATAATATTTTATAAAAAGAAATGTAAAAAAAAATGATGTATATTCGATGAATAGATAAATTCAATACAACAGATTGTGCGCAACAGCTATGAGAAAATGTGAAGAAGAAAGCAAAAGTATTACAGAAAAATTTCCAATATTTATATTGACCAATTTTTTAAGTTTTAAGGGCCTTCATTATAAAGAGTAAAAGCTTCTTTTTCCAAATAATAATATAGATTGCAAGATTATTTTGATAAATTTTTTTTAATTTGCATGATTATTTAAAATTGCATTATTATCCTCCTCTTTTTAATAAAAAATTTATTTCCATGTTGTTGTTTTTTAACTTGCAATGCAGCTGTATAAATAATGTTGCCCATCACATAACTTTGCTTAACTTAATATTTCAGGTGAGCCCATCATACGTAAAAACTTGACAACAGAAAGAAAGGATCAAATGAACGCTAATTTTATTCATCCATTTAGAGGCATGGCAGCAGCATAATACTATTTTTTTTAAAATGAGATTCAACTATATAAATATAGCTCAGCATCTAGCAAGCCACAATAAAGAGATGTACAAACACATTTATATATATTTTTAGACCATAAAATAATAGAAAGCAACACACAAAAAAAAAAAGGAAAAAAAGCAAACTAATAAATCAAAAAAATAAGATTAAACTATATAAATATAGCTCAGCATCAAGCAAGCCACAATAAAGAGATGTACAAACACATTTATATATATTTTTAGACCAAAAAAAAAAAGAAAGCAACACACAAAAAAAAAAAAAGGAAAAAAAGCAAACTAATAAATCAAGCCGAGTTTCTCCCCTGCCACTAGTGGTTTTCAAGAGGCATGATCCATGCGCGATTTTATGAACGTATGTGATACCTGTAAATGTAAAAGTACCTGTGCCAGTGGTCTCGCGTTTTATCACTTGCAGTTCCATGTGCTTGATTTTGATGCGGACCAGCAAGAAGTAAATCTTACCAACTATCACATCTTTTAAATGGTATCTGGAAACCAAAGGAAAGGGTGATGCAACTTAAAATTACACAAAGTTGCAAAGAAAACATAAAAAAAGAAATCCAGTTAAGAAGTGACTTTCAAATATACAAAAACTCACAGAGAAGAAACAATTCTATTTCAAATTTAGCCTTTTATGCTGTCCAAAATGTTATATTTTTATCTTTACTGGCATTTATTATTATTAAATGATGATATGGAGGTAATTTATTTCTTATATTATTTTAAATGAGTAAGAAAAGAATTGATTCTTCACAGGGCTGTGTAACACAATATGCAACAACACTAAATGAAGCATCAGCAGATGGTGGATTTACATCTAATAGTCTGCATGGGTCTCAGACTATGGCATCAAATGTGAATTTGACATTTAACAAATAAAGCAAACTACTTAGATCATATGTAGATAAAGAAACATTCAAACATTATAGAATTATATGCATTGAAACACGGATGTATACAAATTAAAACATTTAGTTCTAAAAACGTTGAAAGCGATCCGAATTTCTCTAACAAAGAGTGCTCCACAGGGATGATTAATATATAAAATTACTGTAAAAAATGACCAAAAGAAAAACTAGGTACTGCTACACTATAATTGTATTAACTGCATTCAGGTTCTACTAACATAATCCTTCACTTCAATGAAAATAAAATTATAGATAAATGTTTGTTTTGTAGACTTAAATAATTTTTAACAAAAGTTAATGTTAAATTTCAATTGAGGAAAATATCTGATTTTAGATTCTTAAGTTTGATATTTTTTCAAATAACCATAAGGCTATATAGAAGTAAGGGTGTTTATGTTTGAGCTACTATTGTGGCCGACTTCACTTTAGCCAAGTATTAATAACATTAATTTAAAAATAAATGTTAACAAAACACTTCTCCTTCAAAATTGTTCAATTAAGCACACCCAACAAAATAAACATCAATGAGAATAAATATGAAACTCACAATACATCAAATATTCAATGCCTAGATCTTGTTACCAAAAATTGGTTTACAATAGCAATAGTTAAGTACCTGCCCCTGTTGTTTCTCTTCTAACTATTGCCAGCTCCATATATCTAATTTTGATCCTCACCAGCAGGAAATAGATCTTACCCACGATCACATCTTTCAAGTGATATCTTCAGCCATGACAACATAATAAACGATAAGTAAGTAACTGATAATGAGCGATGGAATCAACATTGATGATAGTTTAGGCCAGAGATCTTAAACTGAAACTGCCCAGGGATGGCATTAGAGGATAATTTGATGGTCGCAACACACCTTCATAGATCATTATTAAGTGTTGCGTCTTATTTTGCCAAACTCAAGAAGAGTATTAGTGCTTTTTTCATTATCCAGTTGGGCATGATGTTTTGCTTGGAAGAATTGTTGGTGTGGATAAGAAGAAAGATAGAAAAAGATAAATTAAAAGTTATATGTGAGATCAAATACAGTGAATGTGTCTGTGGAAAACAGAAAGAAAAAAAAAAGAAAAAGGCAGAACAAGATTAACTCTAAAAAGGATAAAGAAATATTAAAAAATTAATAGAACACTGCAAATGTATTTTTCACTGATGCCTCAAATTATTGCTCACCAAGCATTCCTCGAGTATACAATTGAAATCTGTATTGCTAACTTATTTTCTATTTTTTATGGTTAAATAATTTATCTTGTACTGGGGCTTTTTTTTCAAATCATTTCCTTATTATCTATTCCCACTGATAAAGACTTCTTAAACCCATTTCCACTGATAATCTTAAACCTATTTCCACTGATATTTTTAAACCTATTTCCACTGATATTCTTAAACCTATTTCCACTGATATTCTTAAACCTATTTCCACTGATATTCTTAAACCTATTTCCACTGATATTCTTAAACCTATGTCCACTGATATTCTTAAACCTATTTCCACTAATATTCTTAAACCTATTTCTACTGATACAGACTTTCTTTAAGTATTTTGGCTTATTTTTGTCTCCCTTAGCGTCAGTTCACACAATCAAATTTTCTTTAATGCATTTGATGCAATTTTTGTATGAAGCCTTGTAACAACTTGCAAATTACTGTTTGATAAAATTCCTATTTCTGTCCAAAAAAAGAAACCACGCACATAATAGTGCATTCGTACAAAAATTTGACGCGAAATTTGAAGCTAATTTGATCATGTGAACGACTCTTAGAGCTATTATAAACAACTTGCGTTTTAAACCTATAACTTTCAGAAGTTCAAAGAAATCAATACAATTTTAATGACTGATAAAACAAAATACATACTTGGATTTATTGTATTCAAACTCAATATGTAGACAGTCTTCAATGCCAACCTCCATTTTAATGCTTGAGTTCATTTCTGGGTACTGTGACAATGTGTGTACAACAATATCTTGCTCTTTCACTGTGTCGGAAATGCGCTTTACAATTGTTACCCTTAAAAAATACCTGTAAGATAATAAAATCAGAGAAATAGTTAACATACAATTAAGCAGCATTAATATTAGCCATGTTGAATAATGTTTATATACAAGGACGATGACCATTCCTTCAGTCCTCATGCATATTTAGGTGCTGGAGGTAAATTGTAAAGGAATGCCATTTTTGTCTATGAGCTGCTTCGGCAGAGGCTTTTCTATTGTGCAGGGATAACTTGGTTGTCTTTGTGGTTTTGTTTTCCTTGGTCTATCCACTTTCAATACCATCATGGGAAGTTAGCTTGAGGGCATTTAACACATTGACTTTATCCAATAAACTATATTTTCAAAATGCATCCAATCCAAATATATATTATTTTCCCCAAAAGAGTTTTCCGGTTTTATAAAAGTTTTAGGGCTGTGTGCAATTAAAATATAATAATTATTTAAAATGGCTGTCTTATTATTTTCTTTTTAAAATCGTGTGGTGATTAAGCTTTGTCTAGAGCCGTTTTCCCAACGTAGGGCGAGGGGGGGAAATTTAATTGTTTAGGGGGGCAATTGGAAAATGAGCTGTCTAGACTTTGAAAACCAACCTTCTACTATGATTTAACTTGTATTTTGAAAAAAGAGCAACATTAAAGTCTATATTTACTGCTCATACTTCAACTATCAATCGTACTCTTGAATCTAATTATGAAATTTACTAACTCATCGCTAAATCCGAGAAAAATCATGCTATAGGAGAGAATTTAATCAAACCATCAATATGAGCATTTTTTAAACGGTTCTGGAAAAAGAGGACAAAGATGTGAAAGCTATGCCACTCAGTAAAAATACTGTTAGCCGAAGAATAGATGAAATGAGTGAAGATGTTGAATACAACTTGCTGAAAACAAGAAAATCCTCAGTGCAAATGGATAAATCAACTTTGAAAGACATTGAGGCTGTTTTGATAACTTACATAAGACACATTGATAAAGGGTATTTTGCTGAAGAAATGTTCTGTAAATCATTAGAAAGCACCACTACCACCACAGATATATATTTACAATGAGCTAAAAAATTACTTAGATGTCAAAATATACCAATGAAAAATTTTAACATCTTGTGCTGCAGATGGTGCTCCTAATATGATGGGCAAGAAAAATGGCTGCTTACAATTGATGAAAGATGAGAATCCAGAAATGCTACTTGTGAATTGTGTTATTCATAGGGAAAACTTAGTGGCTAAAAACAATTTCGCCTGTTCTTAATGAAGTACAAAATTCAGTTATAAAGCGTATCAATGCTATTAAAGATAATGCCAAATACGAACATCTCTTCAAGCTATTTTGTGAAGAACAAAATGCAGACTATGTGAGACTTTTACTTACACTGAAGTAAAATGGCTTTTGACAGTGTTATGTAACATACATTCCCCGTGCTTGAATTTTGCTTGACCCAAATTAGATCCCTAGCAGATGTTAGCGTTTGTTGTGGGCGTGGCCTATTCGTTTGATGTATCTTTGTTTACAACCGTGTTTACCAATTAAACATGTTAGACTGCCTCCTAGTGTTTTGTAGAATGATCTCGATTTGTTCTAGAAAAGTAAAGGTGTTTTCTAGACGCGTCGGTAGACCCACATATATAAAGGATTGACAGGCACAGAGAGAGAGAGATTCAGACGGAGATTCAGATAGGTTTTAATAACGTTACGAGACGTGTATTATTCTTTGTGTGCTTATATGAGTTTATTCGCATTCTTCATTCTTCATTCATTGATACTTTGTACTAATTGTGTACTGGTACCAGTTCTACCATACCCTGTAAGCTGATGATTTGTAATTATATTTCTTTTGTTTATAATTGTATTATTACTGAATTAAATCGTATTAATTGTAATTGGTACTGTTTTGGGTGTCATACTTGTGTTATTGTATTTCTATATGGTATCGTCCTTTGTTAGGCACTGTTTGAACGAGCCATAAATTTAAAATATGAGATTAATTTCAGTGTGTAAGAGATAGGGAATTGCTTGAAAAGATTTATGGCAACTATTTGATACTCATACGATTTTTTAAAGTGACAATTCTGATATGAAGTATCTGTTAATGGTCCATGGTAAAGCATTTGCGAATTATTTAGCCGATATCTTTGAAAAACTAAATTTATTGAATAACCAACTTCAAGGAACAAATAAAACTCTTGTTGGTGCAAAAGCGAAGATATTTGGTTTCATTACCTTTATTGAATTATGCCAGAAAAATAATCGTTGCTGTGCACAGGAAATGTTCCAGCAGACTGAAGAACAGCGCATGTCACTCCAATCTACAAGAAAGGGGAGCAACTATCGTCCGATATCCCTCACCAGCGTGGTCTGCAAACTGTTGGAGCACATAATCGTAAGCACAGTCATGAAGCATTTTGAAAGCCAAAATATACTCAATGACTGTCAACATGGCTTCCGAGTCAATAGATCATGTGAGACCCAGCTCCTTGAATTTATAGAAGACGTGATGACCAATCTGAAGAACCACAAGCAGACTGACGTGATGGACTTAGCAAAGGCATTTGACCGTGTGAATCATAGTTTGCTTCGACACAAACTCCAGAGATATGGGATCCAAGGCAGCACTAAAGCATGGATCTCTATCTTCCTCAGCCACCGATGCCAAGCAGTAGTGGTGGACGGTACAAGCTCCTCCTTTGTCGATGTGAAGTCAGGGGTCCCACAGGGATCAGTGCTAGGCCCCTGTTTGTTCCTAGCATCCATTAATGACCTACCTGAGAAACTGACATCCCCAAACAAGACTGTTCGCAGATGACACAGCGGTCTATAGGACGATCGGCAACAGATCTGACCAGGACCAGCTACAACAGGATCTCAATCTGTTAGCTGAGTGAGAGATGAGCTGGGACATGGAATTACACCTTGCCAAGTGCCAGACACTATCAGTCTCTAGAAGTAGTACTCCTCTACACTACCAATACAAACTGCAAGGCCATATACTTAAGCCAGTTTCCTCCGTAAAGTACCTGGGTGTTACCATTCAAAAAGAGGTCCGCCGGGACGAGCATATTAACAATGTATTTAACCAAGCAAACAAGACCCTGGGGTTCTTAAGGCGTAATCTAAAGATTGGCAACTCCTGTGTGAAAGAAAGAGCATATAAAGCCTTTGTCCGTCCGGTTTTAGATTATAAATCTTCAGTCTGGGACCCATTCACCCAGAAGAGCATTGACAGGTTGGAGGCGGTCCAGCGACGGGCAGCACGCTTTGTCCTAAACCGCTTCAGGAATACCTCTAGTGTTGGCAGGATGCTGGAAACACTAGGTGGTCACCATTGGAGGAACGACGACGACAATCCAGGCTCTCCATGATGTACAAGATAAATAATGGGCTGGTCCACTGTTCCAGTATTAAACAGAAACCCGTCCCTCTCCCCATAGACAGCGACGAGGCCATGACAGGCAATTCAGGCTCATACCAGCAAGAAGCCAGTATAGGAGCTGCTCCTTCCTGCCCGAGACAATCAGGGAATGGAACAGGCTTTCAAAAGGAACGGTTGAAGCGACAACACTAGACTCATTTGTGTCTATTGACTCAAACCCTCAGTGCATGATTCCCTCACAAAGTGGCACTGGAAATCAGTGAAATGTCCTCAACACCAGGCACAGAAACATTGCAAATCCCATCTACATGCATAGGAGCCAAAATGATCAATAAATTGATTGTGGGCCCTTAATATATAGAAGAAGAAGAAATATTTACAACAAAAATTTTGAAAAGTTTCCTTGGCTCCAAAAATGTGAAGTGACTGATACTGTAATACTTATTATTGTCAATCATCTGAAAATTCTATCAGCTGATTTTTCATTTAAAACAAATTGATTTTCCAACTTGGATGATGCAGCCAATGTTTGTGGATTTGTCTGATACTTCAAATAAGTATTTTTAGGAAGAACTCGCAGAAATGCAAAATGATGAGTCAGTAAAAACTTTAATATAAAAGGAGCGATGGCATGGCTTTATGAGGAAACAAATCAAATATCCAAATTTAACCAAATGTACAAGAATGCTATTGTTACCGTTTCCAGATTTAGCTGAATGTGGATTTAGTGCCATAAACGATTTGTTGAAAGAAAAAATCGGCTGGATATAACACTATAAGGAGACTTGAGACTGAAGCTAACTAAATTAGAACCTAACATAAAATCTCTTTGCTGCAAGCATCAAGCACAAACATCTCAATAAATTTAAATTATAAATAATTACTAATATTTAAAATAATATAGAAAAATCTTTAATTAAAATTAGTTTGTACTTGAATTTCAGTTCTCCATTAAATGTTTTGAAAATTTCCTTATTATGTTTCCCACCAATTTCCTAGAGATTTCTTCCTAAAACCTATCATTTAAGTTTCTTCAGTGAACAACCCTATTTTTGAATATTAAAAATTATGTATGGGATACATGGAGGGGGGTGGGGAGGGGGGCAAACAAATTTTAGAAAGGCTTAGGCGGGGCATGGCACAGAAAAGGTTGGGAAACACTGGTCTAGAGTAACTATGCAACTTGTGCTAATTAATTTTTAAATTAAATGAATAACTAAACTCTGCCATGGCAGGTCCCGAACCCCAGGTGCAAAAGGAGGAGGGTTGGCTAAGGCCAGCTACCTCACCTGTAAAAAAAAAAAAAAATTGCTGCAGAAACTTCAACAAGAAAACAAAAATAAACGATTTCAGCCCTGATAAGAGAGGGCTCTTCTTCCACAAGAAGACTTATGAAGGTTTTCAGCCAAAGCCAGGTTATACCAGAAGCCTCAAAGCTGAGGACCCTCCTTTCAAAAGCAATAAGCAGACTCCTGGAATGTGAGAACCATGCACAAGACAGGCAAATCAGCACAAGTGATGGCAGACATGAGAACATACAAGCTCACTCTGCTCAGAATTTGTGAAACAAGATGGACACAAGCTAGACATTGGCCTTGGAAGAAACATACTCTCAGGGCTTGAGGAGGGAAATGCTCCACACACACAAGGAGTCACTTTCATGATGTCACAGATGACACAAGGGGCATTAATAGGAAAGCCCATGATCCAAAAATTATTGAAGCAACATTGTGAACCAAGAAGAAAAAAAATAAATATGAATGTTATACAGTGCTATGCACTTACCAACAATAGTAGCAAGACGAAAAAAGAAGTGTTTTACAATAGACTACAAGCTATGGTAACAAGCTAACAGTTAATGACCAGAAAGAGCTTCATTCGTAACATCCGATCCATGTGCAATGAGGTATTAAGACCAGTGAAGCATAAACACAAAGATTGGTTCACACTCAACACGATTGTCTCTCACCTAGCACAAAGATTGGTTCTCGCTCAAACACATTGCAAAGAATAAGCAGAAGAAAGAAATGAAAATGAAGTCAGCAGTAAACAATCGCGGCACCAGGGCAGAGAAAACAAAAGCACATGTAAAATATAAAGAAGCCAATGGAAAGGTAAAGAACGGTATTAAAAAGGATAAAAGAGCTCACATAGATGGTCTAGCAACAACAGCAGAAAAGGCAGCCAGAGAGGGGAACATAAAAGATCTCTGTGATTAATGATATAACAAGAGAGCTTTCAGGATGCCAGAGAGACCAGATAAAGACAAGGAAGGAAGGTCAATAAAAAGAACAATAAATTAAACTAAATAACCCTTATAGTGGAAAAGGAAGAGACGAAGTCCACAAAATACACGGAGACGTGAGCTAGAGGCAGATACCTCTTGAAGCAACTGAAAAGGAAAGCACAGGATCGAGATGAATGGGAAATTCTTGTAGACGGCCTATGCCTCAGATGTGGTAAAAGGCATAAGTAAGTAATTAATGGATAAATTTACTACCAAAGATTTCATGGATTATTTACAGGCATAAGGTATATTAATTGTAAATCACTATTACATTTAAACATACTTCTACCGCAAAAAAACGACATTTACCTATTTCAATAGAACAAAATTAACATTTTTATTTTAAGTTATAAAATAATCTATTCATTAACCATTAATGTGTTTAAAAATGTTTTAAAAATTAAGAACATAGACCAAACAACAACAAGAAACCCTACTCTTAGCCATAGTTAATGCGTTAATAGAAACATTAGCTGGTGAATAACAAACAAATTCCTGATTTTTCTCAGTAGCAGACCTGTTTACCCTCAAACTCTTTAAATCCTGCTATATCATCACAAAATCGTTCAATACATTATCTTAATATTAAAAAATAAACATACAGTATATATAATGTATGCATAAAATCGTACATTGTACGCCAAAAGCGTAAGAGTAAACCGGTCCGCAGTAGTAAATAAATATATGGCAAAGGTAATACTTTTCTCTTTTACCATCTTCTGTCTATATTTTAGCAGTTCTAACATTTGATTCTTCAGATAGCAGTCTTAATCTCATTCCCCTAGTACAGGGGTCTCCAAACTATGGCATGCGGCCCGCGGAGACCTTTTTGTCTACGGAAAAAAATACGGAAATTTACGTGTATCCTGCCAAGATCAGACGCCGCTACGCGTGGACGTTATGTTTTACCAAATTAAAATAGAGGCGCGCAGTAGTGCGTTATGTTTTCTAACGGATCATGACTTGGCAAAACCTTATTCGCTGCTTAGCTTATCTACTTCCGTTCACAGTCAATGAGATGATATAACGCCATATAGTGGCGGAGCTAGCCCGCCGTGTTGCAGACATGGGTGAAAACATTGTGACTCAAACAGCGAAAAATGCAAGCAAGTTTCGCCAATTTTTAATTGAAATGGATGAATCGCTGGACACCTCTCAACTGCTTGTTTTCGTTAGAGGTGTGGATGAAGACATGAAAATAACACAAGAGCTGGCTTCCCTACATAGCATGTACGCCACTGTTACAGGAGAGGATATATTCAATGAGTTGAAAAAAACATTTGCTGATTATAACTTGGACTGGACTAACCACAGTTGCCTGATGGAGGAAAGAACATGAGTGGCATAAAGAAAGGCTTGGGTGGACAAGTGAAGCACATGTGTAATGAGACATAATTCTGCAACGAATGTTCCTGCACTGTATTATTCAGCAGAAAGCTTTGTGTGAAAAATATGTGGACATTAGCAGCGTACTGAATCCTGTGGTAAAGAGGGTTAATTTAATTTGGTCACATGGGCTCAACCATAGACAGTTCAGAGACATGTTAAAAGATACAGACACAGAATCGCAAGATTTACCATTTTACACAGCAATAAGATGGCTAAGTTGTGAGAAAGTTCTGAGCAGAGTATTAAAGTTAAGAAAGGAAAAAGGTGACTGCCTTGAAAGTAAAGGCAATCCACGGCCATTACTGTCTGATGAAGAGTGGATATGGAAATGGGTCTTTGCTGCAGACATAACTAGTCATTTAAATTCTCTGAACCTAAAACTACAAGGAGAGAGGAAAATCTAGTTTCTGACCTATACACCTTTCTATAGGCCTTCAAATCCAATTTTGTCTTGGTTTTTGGAACAAATACATAGGCCAACAACTTGAAGCACTATCAGCAGTGGACGGTCTTCATGGCTGAAGCAACAGCGGAGTTCCCCACGTCATTTGTATGCGAGATCATCAAAGATCAGCAGTGTCAGCAGCGGTTTTCTGACTTGGATTCAAAGGCAGAAGAAGTGAGACTTTTTCAAAACCCATTTGAAGCAAATGTGGCCAGTTGCCCAGATGAACTGCACCCGGAGGTCATTGAGTTGCAAGCAAATGACCTCCTTAGGGACAGGTTAAAAGAAGGAACAGTGTTTTTTTTTTAAACTAGTTTTCGCCCCAGGAAGACTTTCCTAATTTCAAAACATTTGCATCAATGTACCTTTTCAACTTTGGAACAACATGCCTGTGTGAACAAACATTTTCAAGAACAAAATAAGTGAAGAACAATTTGAGAACAAATATGTCCGATGATCGTCTCAGGTCACTGTTTTTGTTAGGGACATCAAATCAAAATCCAGAAATGTCTGCTAATCATTGCTATTTTGGCATCCAGGAAACAAGTTCACTATTCATACTAATACAGGTGTTCATGTGTCGTGTATCAATGTGTTATTAAACAATAACTGAATGAAATAATAATACATAAATAATTAGAAACAACATCCGTGTTTTGATTCTTTGTTATTTGGACTTCGCGTGTGTATGCAGCCCCCGAACTGCTGTTTGATAGTTAATGCGGCCCTCGGACTGAAAAGTTTGGAGACCCCTGCCCTAGTACTATAAAAAAAAAAAGAATCGAGAGCTCACCCGTTTACATTAATGTTCAAGGGTAAAACTGTACTCACCGTAACCTAACATTTGCTCCTGTGTAAGATTCAAACGGCTTTTCCACTTGTGAGAATTCAAAGTTGTAACTTGTACTCTGAGTAAGATCCCCAGGTCGAGCCAATTCTTTGACCAACGATGTGAACTCATGGTGATTACCTCTATCATAGTACAATTCTGTTGGTGATAAAATAGTCTTGTTATTCTTATTTTTTTCTTTTTTTTTACAGATATATCCAGACCCGTTTACCCTTAAACTCCTAAAATCGTACAATATCGTCTCAAAATCATAAAATATGGTATCTTAATAGTAAATAAATAAAAATACATTATATATTATGTTTACAATAACTACTCGAATAGGGTGTTCAGGGGAATCGAGTTAATTAAGCTAGCGTAAAAAATGAAACTGAAGGTAAACAGTAGATGACTGACGTTAACTGCAAATTGCGGTCACTTTGTTTTGTAGACGTCTATCTGCTATAGATATCAATTAATGTTTAGGTGAACGTGCAAATCACATTATCCCAGTCTGTCATTGGTAAAAATAAAGTCACCGGTGACATTTAACGTGGCTCAAACTCGAACTCATATCAAATAAAATGTATTACAGTAAGAATTACCCGGTAACAAACTGGGGCATCATTAAACCAAAAAAAAGCAACCTACCAAGCAGCCTGAGATTTATTTTTTGGGACAAGCTGTTTTTTAAAAAACAAAATAATAAATATCCATATGCCTATTTCCCGTTAACAAATTACTGCCAGATTACGACCACAAGGTGTAAATGGGAGAAAGGAAGAGGGGTATTAAAAATCGTACAATCCACACCTTGTCAACGTAAGGTGCTATCCAACAATTAAGTACGTGCTGAGGATGCCTATGACAGCTTTGATGGGAAAGGGGGGGGGGGGGGGGGGGGGGAGGGGAATGTGTCACCAGAATGCTCCTACATTTATGCATAAATTCTACAATAATTATCCTGGCAGTCTCTTATAGAGCCAACTGTCACCTGAAAATCTGTTAAATTTATGAATTCTAATTAGGCCTATTATTATTGAGGCTATAAAAATATCACCACAATTTTTCGTAGTTATCGTATACCGGTACGCCTAGACTGATGTTTTGTGTTTTCATAAAGAGATCGCTGTAGTAGTAATATTTAACATGACAGTGACAACACACTGTAGTCCACTAATACGTCTTTCTGTGCTGGTGACGTAATTATTTCCATCAGCAGAACCAACCTTCCCCCACCCTCAATAGACTTGGTATGTTAATGGAAAAATCAGGCGTCTTTTTGGCTAGGCGACGGCACAATTTGTTTCCCATTAACGAGGGTGGGGGAAGGTTGGTTCTGCCGAGCTAAATAATAAAGTCACCAGCACGGAAAGACGTGTTTAGTAAACTACCCCACAATATGATATTATCATCACCATCAATAAGATATGTTGCTGTGATATTATTTTAGCCATTGACACTCCCAACAATCCCCCTACCCATGCGTCTCATATGCCACAAATCTCCTTAACAACCTCCACCTCCCCTCTCAGTGCATACATAATATAATGAAGGATAGTTCCAACTTAAACAAAAAATACAACCAATCATTTTTCTCTGTCAATGCACTGCCAGATCTTTATTTGAAAGGGCTAAAAATTCCATAACCGAAAAATGTACAAATTTTTCTTTATTCTGAGAAAATTACCCAAATAATTTTTCACCAGGTCTCTGAAAATGGTAGTTTTGGTGGGGTCTCGTAAAAGACATCTAAAAATCGTTCATTGTACGCTAAAATCGTAAGAGTAAACAGGTCTGTATATCTATACCATGGGTACGGATATATTAAAATTACAACTGAGCAAACTCCAACAATTAGCACACAGCCACTGTTTTAGAAAACTAGTTTTAAATCAGTAATATGTTTTTTACAAAGCATTCTCAACTAAGCAAAGTCAGAATTACATGATATTTTATAATATTTTAAGTGTAAATTGATAGTTTATTTATGTTTTAGAATTGTTCCATTTTGATTAGGGTTGTACCCATTAGCAAACTGGCCGATTACTCGGGGAACCTGGCAGTCGTATTTGTGCCATTAGTAGACATCCTTTTATTCTTTTTGAAATTATTACATCAATTAAAGTTAATTAAAATTTGAAAGATTCACCTACTGAAACAAAAGTCTATTCTTCTTAAGGTAAGATTTCCCTGCCTTTCTACCTTACCGCCTACGTTGCTGTTAATTCTTTTTCTATTATCTTAGTTCAAACATGAAAACGTAGTCATAATACACACATTTCTTTTAATTTGATTTAAACTCTTGGTTTTTCCCCACCCAATACAAAAAAAAAAAAAAAAAAAAAAAAAAAAAAAAAATTTTTAAAAAATTTTAAAACCTTTAAAAAAAAAAAAAAAAAAAAAAAAAAAAAAAAAAAAATTTTTCAAAACATTTTGATCCTTTCAGTGCACAGGACAATCTTTTTTGAGTCACTTCAGCTATTTAAATGTACAAGCTAATAATTTATCAAACTAATATTTTGAGCCATATAACCCCCCGAGTTAAAAAAGTAAAATAACAGCACATAATAATCTGCTAAAATCGCAGACCTGTTTACCCTCCAACTCTTAAAATCGTACAATATCATCACAAAATCGTTTCATACATTATCTAAATAGTAAAAAATAAACATACTGTATGTATAATGTATACACGCAAAAATTGTAAGAGTAAAAAAGGTCTGTAATCGCACTAGTGTATTTTTAAAGGCTAAAACATCAGATAATTTGTTGTTTTTTTTTTACATCATATCAAGATAATGAACTCTTGAAAACTCAGTAAAAATGTGGTAGTGTTATTTTGGTGTCCGATGTGTCATGTGTAAACACTGACGACATCATAGAATGAAAAAAAAATAACTAGTGAATATGGGAAGAGGGGTGGGAATGTATAATAGCATTTAAAAGTCTTGGACATAACTAATTTGGTACACATTTGTTGACATCCAATAAAACTTGTATTTTCAGGAAGCTCATTAGCCAATTAATCTGTCCCAAAAAGCTGATTGGCAAATTACCTATTATTGGTACAACCCTAATTTCGTCAACACATTTTGGCACCAGCATTTAACTTACTAACATTAATCAGAATACATGGAAGCAATGGCAAATCGATCTCGGATTTCCATCTTTGGGACCATCTTATATTGTTGCATTTTTATAAAAAATTGATTATTGTTGAGTAAAATAGTTTTCAGTTCCAAAACCGATAACTGGAAATCCAACTGCTGTTTAACATCCATACTGAGTAGTAATTCTTCATAATAATTTCTTTTTAACCAATCACAAAACTTGCGATGGTAATTTGAGCAGAGAACAAATAGATGTCATTGAGTCAATTATCCCATACTTTTATATATACCTTATTCATTTTTAAAACCACATAAATAGCTGCATTAATTATTAATTCCCAAACCATTATTAATCTCAATTTTTAAAAAAAATGTAATACATTTGTTTGTATTAAATGCATAATGAATTATATAAATTTCTGATTTAATAATATAGAGTTTAACTTATTTTATCTTTATCAACATTTTTTCAGTTAATTAAACAGAAATAAATCTCTGAAATTATAATTCCTTGCTCAGATTTAAAAAAGAAAGAAATTTAGTCCAAAATTTTTTAAAAATTGGCAGAGAAGATGAAAAGAGATATCATCTTTATTTTAATCTTACCTATTTGTCCAATGAATTCCACCTTTATGCCTTGATGTTCTAATTTGCTACCACTTTTTCGCAGTGTTATATTGACCTGGAAGCAAGATAAAAAGTAAAACTGTGTTGTGTACTAAAAAAATATCACAAACCATTGTTCTTAATGTGAATATATCTAGCAATGCCAGAAATGCAGAAAAGAAAATTTCACAAAACAGAATAATCCTTTTTTTTTAAATAATGCTCTGATGGTTTGCCCTGAATCAAGCAGCATGTAACAGCAAGAAGCATACCTTTCCTGACACTGTTTCACCATCAAAGTAAAGGTAATACTTTTCTCTTTTGCCATCTTCTGTCTTGATTTCAGCTGTTCTCCTATTTTCCTGTCCATCCAAAACTATATCGATCTCAGCACTTTGCCCAAACCCGAAAAAGCTCTAAAATAAAATTATTTTACAAAACGTCAAATTAAATGCAGGATGATATTCAATCAAATAAAAGCATATTTATATAATTTTTTTTGTTAAAAAAGGATAATGAGACTTAAAACTTTATAAAAACCTAAATTGTGTAATCAGGAATTTGGCCTAATTATGTGTCCAAATCCACATTTTTTAAAAATAACTGTATTTAAGCCTATATATTTTGAACAACAACCATATTATTCCTGACATTCAATTAAACATTATAATGATAAAATATTTATTTTTTTTATCAAAAAGAGAGGTAAAACAACAAAGAATGTCAAGAAATCAAAGGCCCACACAAAAAATATCAATAAAAACACTTAATCTCCAAGCTTTTAAAATCTGCAATAAAAACTCTCTATTTCAAAAAGGCTATTGTGCACCATTATTTTAAAATTAAGTTATCTAAAAACAATGTTAATGTAAACCCATTAGTTAATATAACATTTAGTTTATAGAACTAATGGTTGCAAAGTCTTTCATTTGTGGCTTTCATATCACCTTGCATAATACTCGATAACCTTTTAGATGAAACCTAAAATGTAAACATTTTGTATAAAACCGCAAACCCAATGCATCCCAAATTATGCCTATGGTGCTTTGTACTCTTGACAAACACTGGCATCAAGTTGATATTACTTTTTTTCTGTATAAGGTATTTACTGATTGGTGGAGCATATATAAAAATTAAAACATTGTATCAATTAATATATTTTATAGGATCTGTTTTAGACTGAACTGGGCCATACCTAAGTATGATTGCAGTTAAATAAAAAGTGAGAAATTAATGTAAAGAAAGCATTCTTTTAAAGGCCGGTGATGGGCAGGGTAAGATTATTACAAGATGGGTAGAGTGCAAAGCGCACTAAGCATAATTCGCTAAAGGTAGAGCGCCATACTTCCTTCCTCATACATAAATTTTGTGGCCAACATAGAACTTTATTTTGTCCCTCTAGTTAAACTGCAAGAACTGTAATGACTTGTGGTCACCCCGTTAAGTGACATTTTCAGCCGGTAAATTAATTTTTGTCCAACATTGGCTAGTTACACACTGTGGTGAAAATTGTAAAGCGTAAAAATGATGGGGGGAAAAAATATATATTGCTGGTGACTATGGCACGTTTTTTTCAAAATGGCAGAAACAAAGGAAAAACTGAAAATGTTGACAATAACATTGGGAAGCCCCTATTATTCAAAGCTACCAACTCGCTGCACCCAGTACTTCGTTTTTAAATTAGGCTGCAGCACCCAATAATGCATAGACCTATTTACTATTAAGAAACTAGATACTAAATCATTATATAAATAATAATGCTAATAATATGTAATAATTAATAGGCCTGATTAAGAAAAATTGGTTTAGGTATAAAATAATCTAATTTCCTTTCCTGAAACTTATATTTAGGCCTAAAGTTATATAACTTATGCTTATAGTTCAGCCAAGCTATTTTAGTTCTTGATAGCAATATCAGATTTCAACACTAAATATCAAGAAATTGACTGCTTGTCTTTGATGATTGTATAGACCATAGTATAGGGTTAGTCCATGCTCAACAATGATGCCATGATTGTAATTATTTTAAAGGGACTGCCTTCCCCTTTGTTGCCGTGACATGACTAAGTGACCTGCCAACAAAGATGACAGCTGTGGGGAAAAAAGGTAGTGCAAAAACACAGGGAAATGAATAGCGGGTAAAGCTTAAATTTAACAGACGGTGTTTTTGAATAAATCCAAGTCAAGTATGAGGCATACTTAGGCATGGCACAAGGTTCAGCCTAATGAATCAACAAGCAGCTTTATTAATTTTTGAAATGAAAAATTAATTATAGTTAAATCTGAGTGATATATGAGCAAATGCTACAAAATATTATTATTATTTATCCTTGAAGTAGAATATCATGAATATGGAGTATGCCTATATATGTCAATTTGAATTATAAAGAAAGATAATAATTAAAAATAGAATAGGAATAGCTTGAATAGGCTATTGAATAGTAGTAGGTTAATAGCTTTAAATAATATAATATCCTCTAAAGATCTAGAATTTATATAGAATAGAATGGGCATAATGGGCCTTGTTTGTCCAGGAATATAGTAACTCATCTCGTGGCATGGTCATGATCTGATCTCAACAACTCACTACAATTTGTAGCAAAAATACAATTCAATTCAATTACAACCTCTTTTACTCTAGCACTTTTAATTATATATCTATTTATTAAAATTTTTAAAATGTGTTTTAGTCATTCATGAACAAAAATTATTTTAAAAAACTAGTTAGTTACATGATGGATGAAACAGTGAATTTATTATATATGGTTATCCTTTAATTATAGTGTATTGTGTATTTGTATAAGCTAGCCACTAAACATCGGCTTGTTTTGACAGTTTTGTTTGTTTTCATTTTGTGTGTTTCGCCGCCCCTTTTCTTTCAGTTTGCAACAATTAAAATTAAAGTAAGTGACCGACTCAAGTCGCATTATTAAAATTCTATATTAATATACACCCTCTTAACAGTTATCACACTTGATATTCTAAAAGGGAATGGCTTATTCACAAAAATAAAAGGAAGTATATTTCTGTAACAAGTGGTACCATTTTGCAGGGTCCTCCTACTGTGTGTAAGACGTACAGGAATAATGTCGAACTTTTTCTCGTTGTAAACGAGACTTAAGAGATCGCTTGTGGAAAAAAATATATAATAATAAGGGCCTACAAAAAATATTCTCATCATCAATTATTTATTATCTGCTTTTAAAAATAAGAAATAATTGATTTAGATTTATTTTAAATGTTTAAAATAATTTTTCAAATGATTTAGGATTACAGAATATGTCTATCATCAAACACGATCTGCTTCATAATATAGTTTTCTACTGGTTACACCAATGGGGCCGTCCATAAAGTACGTCACGCTCCAGAAAAGGGGGGGGGGCTGGGTGTCAGGCCATGTGTGACGTCACACATTAATTTTTTTAAATTTTATTTATAAATTACTTTTAGTAGAATTTAATAGCTTTAAAAATAATTTTCAAAAATTTTGTGAAACATTTGAAATTAGTTTTATGTCAAAATAGCAAGAAATGCGTATCTCCTGAATGTGGTAATAAGGGGAGAGACTGCAATCAGGTTAGTACAAAATAAAATGAGTAAAACAGAGTAGGGTTAAACCTGAATGTGTTGTTCACGATTCCTCTCGCTAGGAGCGCTAGTATGCTGTTGCGAAGCCTTATTTTATGTATAGCCTTGCCGAGATCAACAGGAGTTTTCAAAGTACAACTATATGATCTTTATTGTCCATCTTTGCAGACCAGCTTACTTGGTCAAATTTGAAAAGAATTTCACTTAAAATTTGCCTCACAAACAATGTCGAAGAAACATGCAGGACAACACAGATCTCGGGCTCGGGAGAATGTACCAACCCAAACTGTTCCAGAATCAACTCAGATAAAACGCATCAGTCCTTTGAGAATCGCTGCTTGAAGGCAAAGAGAACTCATGGCAGTTATTGCCAGAAGAGAAAATAAATGCACATTCAGAGGATGTTGAGTGGCTATATGAGGATGAAGTTGATCTGTCTGCAATTACTTCCAGGAAACGATGATGGTGAAAGATTGATGCCAGTCGTAACTATGGATGACACTTCACTTCACCATGGATGGATGATGTCCAGTGAATATTTTTTAATTAAACATAATTCACAGGCCCATAATAAACTGATTCAATATAGCACAAGTGTTTGTCACGTGATTTGTCAATCTAGTCTTTTTTAGTCAAATTGTTTTGTTTCCTTTTTATTATTTAATCACTGGGTGAGGTCAAGTTTCGCAAATTTACTTCTTATCATGTGTAAAAAGATTGCATAATCGGTGAATTTTTGCAATATTTGTTTTCAAATTCAATCTAGATTGGGTTACTGCTTCAATGAATAACTGTGACAACTGTTGACAATTAACTATTTTACTATAAAGGAATTTTAATAATGTGATAATTCTTTTAAGTGGAAATTTTATATTTTAGTACAGTTCAATAGTGAAGTGAGTTTTAGATTAAATTTTAAATACAGGGTGGGCCAATAAAAGTGAGAACATTTCGTAGCGTAATATTTTACGAGATGTTCTCACTTTTATTGGCCCACCCTGTAGGTGTTAATTTTTTTTTAAAATTTGTTCGAAAGTGTGACGTATTTTGGGGGGGGGGGGTCCAAGATTTGTGACCGTTTGTGACAGGGGGTAGGGGGGTAAAAATGGTCAAAAATAGTGTGACGTACTTTATGGACGGCCCCAATGCCTACGTCCCAAGGTGGACAATTTTATTATAATGGCATCAATTTGGGATTGGGGGCATTTTGTCTCTGAGATAAAAATGGTAATGTATAAAAAAGACAGAAAAGGGGTTTATGTTGTGACACTTTTTAAGATAGCAATTCTTCATGTTTATGATTTATTGCAATGCAAATATTTTAAACTTATTGTTACCAAAGTTTTACCCTACTAAGTTGAATCTCGACCTCCTAAAACAAGCCCCGAAAGGAAAATTCCATCTGCCTAATATAACACAGTGACTTAAAAAATATATAAAATTTTGACCAGATAGGAGGGGTGAGGGTAAAGATTGAACCCTTTTGAAAGCTTAAGTGGGGGGTTTGAAAAAAAGGGTTGGAAAGACATTGGGTTACATTGATTCAAGATGTCTTTTATATTTATGCAGTGGTATATGAAGAGGGTGTGGATGGCGGGCATAACTTTTTTCTTTCGTTAAGGGGCTGAATTTTAGGTCAATTGCATAGGTTTTGTGTGGAAAGGGGTGGCAAAAAATCTTGGCTCACCCTGGTAGGCACCACTCCTTCTTACGCCATTGTATTTATGATACATTATTACTAATATTGTGGGTTGAGTTTACTATCAGAGCAAGCAGAGACACCACAATGGGAAAATGATATCTTGGCAGAGCTCGCTCTAGTTGATATTATAACTGATCTAAATTAAAAATAAGAATGGGGTGCCAATAGAGCAGGTTACCAGCACAGCAGCGTGCCACCAGAAACATATGCTTGCAGCAGAGCCGGGCATATATTTTGTTCATCTGAGACAGGAGGATACCCTTATGTATAAATATTTTTTCTAATAAATATGTTTCATCATTTTGATGCCTTTTTCCATTGTTCACTTGAGACAATTACCTTGTTTGCCTTACCCTTGTCCTGGCCCTCCAGAATTGGGTGCCACCAAATTAGGCTGCCACCAAAACGTATGTTGGATATTCTAATGAGATTAAAAATCAGTTATTCTCCGAGGCAGTTGATAGGCATGAAGAATAAAAATTGGAGGCAAAGCTGGCACAGGTTATTTTGATTTCATATTGTTTCTTTCAGAGCATAATCCGACATTCCGTGGTCACAAGTAAGTTGAATCTTTATCGACCAAAGGAACTGCCTTGAGATGGTTGAGATTCTCTTTAAAAAAAAAACGTCATTTGCCGAAAGAGCACATAAAGAGATTAAAGAGGAGCACACATACATGATATACGTGGAACATTAGTATATGCTCTTTCATCGGAAACTTAGAAAGAGTTTACTTATGTATGTCCTATCAAATCATGTGATGGAGATGTTTTTCAAGTCAGTGAGGTATTATGGAAAAACAATTGACAGCAAACCTTCCGTATATCTTATCAAATGTCCGCTAATAATTGTTATATAAATATATGAAAAATCTCAATGGGAAAGTTAAAATGAGAGAAATGTTACGTGACTTTCTTTTCACTTAAAAATATTTGCATTTATTTGGTTGTCTTGAGGCATGCACTCGGTTTGCAAAATTATGTGTACTAGAACTATTCTATTTTTACTTAATTCGTGATTTGTGCATAAAAGGTGATAAGTCACGAGTAGTAAATGTATAATGTATAAAATCATACAGATCATATCCTAACTATTTAGTATACGTAGATGTTCAGATTCTGTAGGAGTTGTTTGCGGTGTTAAGTTTCCATTCCCCATATCCTACTCTATTAACCTGCGTTGTTGTTGTTTCCTAAGCTGCCCATCCAAGTGTATGGTGGTAAGTGAACTTTTGGCATCCTGCAAACATGACCCAGCTAGATCTAATGACGTACTTGGACAGTTTCTGGAACAATAGTCACCCTCGATAAACATTATGGTTCTTTGTTGAATATATTCTTTATCGAAAAAATAGTATAGGATTCGAATCTGTTTAAAGGATACATTTTATAATAAGCATATGTGCATAAACATAGTTTTGTACAGAGAAGGTTTAAAGGTAAGAACGGAAATGTTTTGTTGTTGCTGTTTGGTAAAAACATGTGTTAAAGGAGAGAGTTGATACAAGGCATCTTTCTTTCAGCGCAATATTTTTTTCAACATTTTAATCCTTTTTAAAGGGTAGTCTATATGCGGCCCATTTCATCACAATCCATAAGACCATTTTCAAAATTACTAAATATTAAAATTAAAAGGCAGTAATTAAATTATTTAAGTTATTATGAAATAATATAGGTCATTATTCTTAAAATGCACAAAGTGTGACAAGGGGCCATCTATAAAGACGTAATGCAATTTTTTACGATTTTTAAAATTTCCCACATCGTCACAAAAACTTAGACCCCCACCCCCTCAAATACAACGTCACAGACCTCTGAACCCCTCCCCTTTAAAAATTACATCAGTCCTTTAATGTCCTTTACAAACCCTTACCAACCCCCCCCCCCTTTTCCACCCACAAGGCTATCAAATTACTGCACCTGTAACCAAAATTACATCAGTCCTTTAATGTCCTTTACAAACCCTTACCAACCCCCCCCCCCCTTTTCCACCCACAAGGCTATCAAATTACTGCACCTGTAACCCGTGTATAAAATATTTCCCTAGAACAGTGGTTCTTAACCAGGGTGAAAGCACCCACTGTGGTGCGGTAGACCAAGAAAATAAATTTAATTTGCTGCCATTGCTATTTTTTCCTGCCACCTGCTTTTAAAATAAAACACGTTTTTTTACAATTCAATTAGCAGCAGAAATTGTTTGTTTTTTCTGGTGAATTTTGTTTGCGCATTATTTGTATTTTTTTTTCTTTTTTTCTAGAAAGTTAATTAAACAAATAAAACTGCAATAGCTAAATTACTTTATTATTTTCACTTTATTATTTTCATTTTTTTTTCAATTTTATTACATTATAATGTAAACTATTCATTTTTTCTCGGGGTTTCTCCACATTAATTTCGATAACAGGTACAGGTACCGGAACCGAGGTCGCGGAGGAGACCGGAAGTCCCGAACTTACGTTTGAAAACAAACGAATTAAAATCGTGTCGGTGGAGGATATATCATTTTTGAAACTGAATCGTTAGTAATCGTTTCTTTTTATTAATTATAGTCCAATATTTATATTGAATATATATATATAAACGCTTTATATCTATGTAATTTACTTGGTGAGGTAGCCATAGGGAACTGCAAGTTTTAAAGTTGATGGGAAATAAGTCCTTAAAATCCTAAAACTCTCCCACTACCGGGATCCTGCTTGATTTTTAGTACACAAAAGTTACTTAACGGAAAATTTTCCCATCCCGGGTCCATATCTTCAGAATACAATTTTCTTTTTTTTTGTTTTTCATTTTCGGCACAATTGTCTATAATTAGTACTATAAATAAGTAAATACAAGCCAGGACCTGTAAAATAATAAATTAGCCTATCTGATCACTCATCACTGATGGTTGATCATTGATAGGCTAAAAAAAATACGGCTAAGGCCAACCTTTTTGTGCCATGTTCCACCAAGACTAAAGCATTTCTAAAATTCGTATGCGCTTCTCCCTGTTTCATAGACATAATTTTTAAAAGGCTGCGGCTATTCCGACCCAGGGGTTGAGCTTATTAAAAAATATAAATATTATTATTGGGTTTGTACTTTGTACAAAATTTGGTATGAAAATGAAATGAAAGATAATTGAAATTGAAGGTACTATGATTACTATGTACTATGTATAGTTGTATAATCGGTAAAAGTGCAGTTCAGGTGCGTATATTATTTCTTAGCGCATTTCGTATTTTAATTTTTTTTTATCATTTAAACTTACGTGTATTCTTTAATAATTAAATCCAGGCAGTTATAGTTAACTAATTCTAGATTATAAATCGCATCTTTTCTTTTTATTTTACTTCTAAAGAGTCTTTAAACATCCCCCAACCAAAGTGACAGGGCCCCCATTTGTTTGTATTTTTCTTTTTACGCTATGCCAGATTTTTAGCCACCTATAAGTTAGTAATGCTAAACGAAATTTTCAAACTAAGCATGTTCACAAAAAAGAATGAAATACTAGATTCTTCATTACGCACAAGCCCCCCCCCCCAAACCAACTTTCTTTTTTCCCCTCTCATAGAGCTCGGAATATAAGGGTTGTCCTTTGAAGTCGAGTCGGGGGGGGGGGGGAGATTAGAAGTGGATCACTGACTAAGCAGTGGACATACACGTCGTCATTGTCCTGGACCTGGTGTGAAGCTGATCACCCTGAAGGCTGCTAATACGCTGTCTGTGATTGGTCAGCTCTAATTTGAGCACCCCTCCTCTTTTTTCGTATGCAAATGCGCTTATTACTGGTGACTGATTTGCGCTGAGTACAGTGAGGGCTAGTGATTATTTTTTTTTATATTAGGGGTCATCCACAAAAGACGTCCACACAAAAGGGGGGCGGGGGGGTTCAGCAAAAAGTGGACAGGGGGGGGGGGGTTTAGGACAAAGTGGATGTCCACATTGTAGTGGTTTTTTTGAGTGCAGCAGTTTTGCATAAATTTACTGCTTAAAACTTCTAGTTTAATGACAAAAGAGTTGGTATGCAGACCCAAACAAATCTTTCACAAACTGAGTGGTTAAATTTAGAAACGATTTTTTCAATATTAATAATTATTACGCTTGAATATTATTTTAAAAATATGTTAAGTTTGATTTGTCAAATACAATAAAATCTCAAATAACAGTTTTTGTTAAATTCTTAGAGTTTTCCAGAAAATCTTTAATGATTTTTATTTTGTGTTGGGGTTAAAAATGACTGGAATATTTGAATGTTACTTTATTTTTTATTAAAAAATTAGATATAGGACAACAAATTATTTTCCTAAAAAATGTAAAAATATATTTAAATTTAAAAATACAATCTTAATCTAAAAAACGAATTTCAGTTTATGCTGCATGTATTATGAAGGAAGGTCGTGTGACCTATTCCGGACCAACATCCATATCAATAAGGAGTGGTAAACATGATTCCAGTTCTGCTGCATCACATGTTGCAGATTTTGATGTACTTGTCTCTCTTGATATTTTCAAGAATGTGGCATGTACAAATGGTGGACTAGTAAAGCCTATAGTAATTATTACCGTTGACGGAGGCCCAGACGAGAACCCACGTTATCCAAAAACATTGAATGCTGCGTATAAATTGTTTACCAAGCACAATCTTGATGCTTTCTTTATAGCGTGTCATGCTCCGGGTCACAGTGCCTACAATGCGGTAGAACGACGAATGGCCCCTTTGTCTCATGACCTGTCAGGCCTCATTCTTCCCCATGATCATTTTGGATCCCACTTGGACGCAAATGGTAAAACTATAGACCAAAACTTGGAAAAAGCAAACTTTAAAAAGGCAGGGGAAATACTCGCTGAAGTTTGGGGTCAGGCTGTCATTGATGGCTATAATGTGCATGCACAGTATGTTGAACCAAGCAGCACAAGCACAAATCTTCC
>CAXITT010000199.1:1038061-1065738 GCA_964033795.1 Lymnaea stagnalis
AACTTGGAAAAAGCAAACTTTAAAAAGGCAGGGGAAATACTCGCTGAAGTTTGGGGTCAGGCTGTCATTGATGGCTATAATGTGCATGCACAGTATGTTGAACCAAGCAGCACAAGCACAAATCTTCCGTCTCCCTCTGTGAATTGGTGTTGGAATCATGTGCAACAGTCTCAATATTTTCTGCAGATCATCAAATGTAATGATGTAACATGCTGCGGAGCAAGACGAACCAACTATAATGAACTATTTCCCAAACGCTTCATTCCAGCTCCGGTACCTTTTATTAGTCATGAAGCAGGCGTCATGGCTGCAGCTATTGGTAGTAGTAGTGGTACTTATGGATCACTGTTCCAGAGGCTTGCACTGATTGGTCTGGAGCCCGATCACAGTTACAGTAGCATGCCTTTTGATCTCTATTGTCCATCGGTGACTGGGAGAATTTCCAAGAGAATATGTTTCTGCGGTAAATATTTCCCATCACAGGCGGCAATGAAAAAACATAAGGTCGTCCATTGCAATATTCCTGCTAGTGAACATAATATGGCAGACGATTCAGAGGAAGAGACTGCCACTCAAATTGAATTAGCAATTGAAAACTCAAGAACAGATGTTGTCATACGAAACATGTTTGAATGGCTGCAGTCCGAATTTTCCGTTGATAGAAGAATGGTGGATTATTTGTTTATCACATTTTTTAATACAGTGATTCAATTAAATGTTTTTGAACAGTTTTTTTTTAGAAATTCGTATTATTTGCAGGCAAAATTCTAAATGAAATAATATCTTTGTAAAAACATACTCTTTATATTGTTGTACATTTTTCCAAAATATTCATTAAAGTTCCGTAAATTTTTATATTTTGGACATCCACAACTGGGGGGGGGGTGTAAAGTCAAAAGTGGACGGGGGGGGGGTAAAAAATAGCAAAAAAAATTGGTGGACGTCTTTTATGGATGGCCCCTTATAAGACGGACTCGTTTTGGCTTTGCGGTATTGCTGGTTGTAGGATCATTTTGTTTAAAATTGCAGGACGACCAAGAAACAATAACTAAAATTGTTGATGCAACAGGCATTTTTAATGGTGCAGCATTTGGTTTATATGCGCACCTTGTGTGGCAACAAATAACGTTAATACAACTGGAATTTCTCCCAAGGCGCTCGTAACAATTGCAATGTGGCTTGTAAGCTGAGTTCGTATGTCAAGTGTGTGAGCTCCCCATAATTACCGGGATCTGCATATCACCCGAAACAGGATCTCACCGTAACCGGTATCCCACTAGGATCAAAATCCTATCGGGATCGGAATCTCACCGAAACGGGATCCCACCGGATTGGGATCTCATTTAGTTTGAGATACCACCGAAAACGGATCTCACCGGGATCGGTATCTTACCGGGATCGGGATCCCACCAGGATTCTATCGGAATCACATCGGGTTCGGGATCCCATCATCATCATGATCCTTCCGGGTGCCATCGGAAAACGGAAAAAACGAAAGGTTTACATAAGTTATTTTAATTGTTTTTAATAGGAGACAAATTAATTATTATTATTTTTACTATAGTGTTGTTGTTTTGTTGTTGACATTTCCTTTAATAGCAATGTGAACTAAAAGGACGTAGCAGATGTTTTTGTCTGAATGCAGCCCCGGGCGACTCCGGTTATCGTTGATAGTAAAGTTATAAAATAAATACATCTTTTATTTTAACAAGATTCATCCAATTGGGCAACTTTTATAAAGTATCTTTAAAGACAGAAGAGTTATCCTTGATTTACCACAATGGCTCCGTAAAACACGAAAGATTCATAAAAATGTACTTTTTTTATCTCGTAAGGCAACTTTTATAAAGTATCTTTAAAGACAGAAGAGTTATCCTTGATTTACCACAATGGCTCCGTAAAACACGAAAGATTCATAAAAATGTACTTTTTTTATCTCGTAAAATTTGTTAAATTGTTGTTGTATTCCAATAAAAAGATGGTATATAACTTTTAAAATACTTTTTATAAAGAATTAACATAAGTTTACACGGGAAAATAAGAGATTCAAACAGAAATAATATATACGCACCTGAACTGCACTTTTACCGTATAATCTATACTGTATACTTATAAGTTTGTAAACTTACTTCTTCAGTTAAACTAAAAATAAACTACCACAACCAATGACATAGGAATAGCATTTTTTGGCATTAATCATTTAGTCTTAAGTAAGTCCAAAAACAAAGGCATAGTCTAGTACTAGTACTTAGGAATAGTAAAGTAAGGGTCACAAAATGAAAAATGTGTAGTGTAAGTGTAATATTTTGTGGGAAAGCCCTAAAAAATGTGGTTTTGAGGTCCTTTTTTAAAAGAATTTATAAATTTTGAACCACTTGAGTTGGAACTAGAAAGGTTATCATGGTGACTTTATAAACCATTCTCTAGTCTATATAGCTGTATTTTTATATTTTTAAAAATGTTTTGAAGTTTTCATCGAAGTCAGTGCCCACTAATTTCCAAATATAACATTTAATTAGGCCCTTCACTATAACTATAGACTATCATAGTTCAATTCAGTTTAGACCAGTAATATATTTTTAAGTAATTAATTTTATCATGGGATGAGGAAAACGCTTCCCATTTTCCCAGGAAATGAGAAACCCTAACCTTAATGCATAGAATAATTGAATCATGAATGTCATAATAAATGACTTTGAATGACAGTAAACTACCTTCTTCCTTGGCCCTTAACTCTCAATCAGTCGTAGTCTTTGTAAATTGATAAAATTGTCTTATAAAAACATATAGGGAAAATATTCTGAAATTGTACGCGGCTATTAGTATTAGGCGTGCTATTTGAATTTTGGACTTGGCCAAATTTGAATTGAACAGGCCAAGGCCAGAGCCTATCAAAAATAAATCAATAGGCCATCAATTATTCATTACTTCATCAAACTAACAAAACACTCAAATTTTTATAGTATTGAATTAGAATAAATTATACTATAAGTAGTTATTTAATGTGAAATTTCAAAAATGTTAATGTAATTAATGTTCAAATTTATGATTGTAAATTAAATTCAAATGAATGTCATGCCGCATGCCAAAGTGTTAGTCCTTGAAAGAGATTAGAGTAGAATAAAATTATAACTTTTGTGTTCCTCAACCTGTTTTGCCCCATCTGTACTGTGGAACTCTGAAAAGATTAGGCCCAAGTTTAAATTTCCCATTTGTCCTAACATAGCCCCCTTGCGTTCTTCATATCTTTGATGGTGAACTTAGTACTAGCAAGCCCTGTTTCTACCTTCTTCCAAAAATTCACCTGGTAACCCTGACGGACTCATCATCTCAGCCTGTTCCTGTCCTACTGAGTACATTTCTGCTTTCCTGGATTGTGTTTTCCAACCATCATATTCTTCATAGCAGTAGTTGGTTTTGTGACTGTATAGCAATGATACCAACCATGCTTTGAATACTTTTAATTCCCTTAGCTTAAATATTTCTCCCAACAACAAATACATTTTTTTCTTGATGTCTGCTCTCTTTACACTTCCATTATCTTATATTTTTCCTCTACCCTACCCTAGTTCTATCTATACCTACTAACCCTTTTCTTTGACTGGCTGAGCATGTTATGATATACTCCCCTCAATTCATTTTAGTTTAACTGCCATTTTTTCTATCAGATTATTTGTGTCGCTAAGGACACTAAAATGGGACTCCGCTATGCCTGCCTCTTCATGTGACATCTTGACCTTGAATACATGGTACCGTAGAGAAAAACTATAATGGACACCTTCCTGAATTTTATTAACACCACATGGATGATGGCATTGGCGCACCCATCATCGAAAGGAGTGAACTTGATCTATTTATTGACTTATTGGGTTTCTTCGACCCCTACATCAAGTTCAAAATAGTTCCTTAAAACTTCTTGGATATAACTGTCACGTTACAAGAAGATGGCTTCACTTCTCATGCTTATAACATCACTGTTAAGCCAACTTAAGCAAGTTTTTTTTTTTTTTTAAACCATACCATTTTGTTGGCTGACACATGTTTTCTTGGGTTACCAGTAATTAATTTGAAAGAAATTTTGTAGGCCGAAAATTGATAGACTGAAGTTTGATCGAATGTAAATTTGATCGAATTTTTTTCCCAGTTCACACGATCAAATTTTCGTCAAATTCTATTTACTCACTATACTATATAGTAAAACAAAATAATGTTTTCAAAAATAAATTTGATGCAAAATTTGATAGTGTGAACTGAAAATAAAATTTTATCAAATTTCAGTTAGATCAAACTTCAGTCTATCAATTTTCCGTCAACAAAATTTCGTTCAAACAAATTTCCGGATGCGGTTTTCTTTCACTCGCTAAATCTTTTCTCTGTCTTCTTTTTTATGACCAATTGCAGTGTACTTCCCTTTTCTCTTCTTTTGCCCTTCCAATATTAATTCCCTTACCTACTCATTCATCATTATTCTCTTGCAGCTCTGTGGGATTTTGTATAAAATTAATACTGATATTCAATGTCATCACCATGTGTACTAAGTCATGATTTAGATTAATTAGACACGAACAATTTGTGTCAATATAACAATATAATTAATATATGTTAGCTTTAATAATAATTTTACATAATACATAAATAGATCTTTCGGCACATACCTTATCAGTATAACAAAACATTTAAGGCAGTGTCTATACGTCCGGCTGTATATCTCCCACACTATTCGTCCGGCGCGCCAGGCGTGTAGACACTTCGAACATTTAAATAAGTATAAAGTCATTTTACATAGTATATATATGCATATATCCATATATCCTACCTATAAAAAAGGGAAAAAAATGAGTGGGTGCAAAAAACCCAAAATGTCTAAAATTCCATTGTGGTTAGAGCTATTGAAATGTTTGGAGACCGGATAGAGAGCATGTTTATTTCCTGTTTCTCCTATGTCCTATGTATAATTTACCGCACAGAAATATTTTAAAGCTTTATCGCAGTCCAACACTTATATAATTAGTGTCATGATTTAGTATTACTTACAAGTAATATGTTGACTACCCTAAATGTCTAGGCCTTCTATATGTTTATTAAACCTTACCGTATATATTTACATATTAAATTTTTTAATGTTCATATTTTTCTCTACCAGATTGTCAGAAAAGCTGAAGAAAGTTGAGACTAAACAGCATTGGCCATGTCCATTCATCCTAACCACACGATTTACATAAATAATTTAAATGAAAAGATTAAAAAAGATGGTGAGCTTTTTTATATAATATAATACTGCGTGTGTATATATATAATTTGCTTTCAACAATAATTATCTTATACTTATTTATATATTTATGTATTGAAAACTATGGCCGTTTTAAATTCTACAAAGACATATTTTTTTGTATTTGAGGATATGCTTATCAATGGAAATTCAGAGGACAGATATCACAAATTTTAATTTTTGTTGTTGTTTCCATTTTTAAATTTAAACTACATGCAAAGTTTCAGGTGAAATTAGCTGCTTAGGTCTTGCCAGTGCTATAGATCAGTGGTTTTCAACTGTGATATCGCAAAATAATTCATATCTTTGACTTTGAGCTACAGTAGGCGTAGGGCTTATAAACTTTAACCTAAAAAAAATCTTGTTTCATTTGAATTTAACATTGGCTAGATTTCTAAACTGTTGTACGGTACCTGGTATGGGATAAATATCGCAGTCTTAAATTTATAGATTTTGGAGGATGGTACATAGAAAGATACAACGATATGTAACATATGCCATGGTATTTGATGACTGAAATAGCCAGTTTAGCTTCATAATACCAGTTTCTGGCTTCCTGTTTGCACCTCTGTTACTGGGTCAAGAGTCTGATTTAGTAGATCAGGCCTGCACAACATACGTCATGCGGCCCGCCAGCATCCACTTGGTGGCCCACGAAGTAACGAATTATTCTTTATTATTATTATTTTCTTAATAGATTTCCCCCCTGTCCTATTGTCTTTCGACCTGCACAAGTTTTTCGTAAAATATTACGGCCCGCCTTACATTTTGAGTTGTGCAGGCCTGTTGTAGATGAAAGTGCAAATTTGTATGTGTCTCGGTGATCTTCCTGGCTTCTCTTTAAACAAAGGAACCATTTCATTCCTCATCAATAGTTTACTTCCCTGGTGACAGCAAGGGGTCGCCAAATGAAAGAACATTCCTCCTCCCAATAGTTGGTGCTGATGCTGGCTACCTTCAAATTTCATTTGCGAATGTCCTTGTAGCAAAGATGTGGCCCCATCCAGTGGTTAATGCCCCATATGCCAGATTGACAAAGTGTTAATCACTGCGACCTGGGTCTATTCTCTTCAAAGGGCTGAGCCAACAAATGCATCTCTGGCTCAGAGAAGTTGGCATGCTGCACGTTTGCACTCTCAGTTGTACTTAAATACTGTACATGAACAAGTATGACACTTTGTCATGCTACTGAAGGAAATGATGTTAGTAGTCAGGTACCATAGCTGGTGATTTTTTGGTTATAACTCATGTAGGTGGTTACTCCTCTTTATCTTTCAAGATTGAGCACGCCTTAAGGTTGTCATACATTTCGGTCCAACCCTTAAGGTTGGAGTATTACCATTCTATCTTGCTCAAAGTGTCTTAAATTCAGATATGGTCGTTTACTTTGTAATCAATGAACAATTAGCAGGAAATGGTAAAAATAAGGTTTATGAAGTTGTACACACCCCAATGACCATTTCACAGATTGGAACCTTTGCCAAAGTATTTGGCTGGATATAAATGATGCTCAACAGTTGTTTTCAAACCTAGAATGTGTGTTCACTACCCTGTGGCAGTCTTTGAAAAAGTGCTTGAGTGATCATGAAGAGGAGTTTGGTCAAGAGGATCTTGAAAAAAAGCTCCATGTTTGAAACAGTGTTATGTGGGTGTTCCATGATGAGAACGTATAGTTGCTGGGGATGTGAAATTATCAGCAGGAGTTTTAAAAGTCAGTTCCGGCTGATCCAGTAAGCTGCCTTCATCAGATCTTTTAAAGGGGCAATTGCTATTCACGAAATATATTTATTTAGTTACGAAAAACATGTGGGAATAAATTATTTTGCTTAGGTTGCCTCGATGGTTGAAAAACGCTGCTAGGGAACCTATACTATCCGGTAATTATATATACATTTATTTTTTTTTTACAAAAGACTTGTGGCATTGAAATGTGCAATAATTTGATATATTTTTCCCCCCAGAACTCAAGAAATCTCTGTATGCAATCTTTTCCCAGTTTGGACAAATTTTGGATATTGTAGCACTAAAAACCTTGAAGATGAGGGGTCAAGCTTTTGTGATATTTAAAGAAATTAACAGTGCAGCAAATGCATTACGGTCTATGCAAGGTTTTCCATTCTATGACAAACCAATGGTTAGGTTAATATATTTATATTTGATAGAAATTTTAGTGTTCAAGTTTAGATTAATTAGGATAACCTAGATGTTTAAATTTTTTTATACATGCTGCAATGGTCTTAATATGATAAGTATATTTAGTGAATGGTCCATTGGTTGTACTTTCTAATTCTTTAAAACTCATTTTCATTAATGAAAAGTAAATATGGTTAAGTTTTATTGGTATTATTTATTGAACAGATACTGTAAGTGTAAGTTAAATTTTTAGCTTTTAAATGGTTTTTGGGCTTAGGTCCAGCATTACTTTTCTAGACATCTGGCATCATCATGTATAACACACCTCCCACCTGAATCAAAATTGAATAAACTTTAAAACTACACAAAATAAATTTTTTCATGTAATTATTAGGAATACTTAGCGTTATATAGTATATAGTGTATTTTCCTCAACTTTTTTCATCCTCAGACTTACTAAAATTTAATAAATAAAAATGTTTTTGAAACTGAAACATAGAGATCTGTGTATTTTAAAACCTCATAAGTTACTTTTTCATAACATATATGTATGTATGTACCATATGTATATACCGGTACACAAGACATACTTATATATATATATAGTGTATGTATGTATACTGCATATATATTTATACATAGATGCAAATATTTATATATATTTGTATGTATATAAATATATTGTATTTGTATGTATGTTTATATATATATTAGTGTTAGTTAGCATTTTAGATGGAAAGCCTATTTTTTACAAAATAACACTCAATGAATTACTCTTCACAAGGATTAACCGATTCATATAATTCAAATTATTTTACAGAGAATTCAATTTGCCAAAAAAGATTCAGAAGTAATCGCCAAATTAAAAGGAACTTATGTTGAACAGCCTAAAAGGACAAGAGAAAAACACGATGAAGAGGGGGGGAAGCGCAAGAAGAAGTCCAGGTAAAACATTTTTTTAAAGTTATTCTTTTTTCTTTTCAAATTTCTTATACATGCTTATTCGTTTTCTTTTCAAACTCCTGAACTAATCTTATAACATTTTTAAAACCATTATAGTACTCTTTTCTCAGGTCTCAAGGAGTTTCTGATTCTGGTCAAGGTCCTCAGGCCCCACAAGGTCCACCACCTCAAATAACACCAAGACGTAAGTACTTAAAGTGCATTTTCTTATAAATGGATCAAACTTTTAGCACATAATTATAGGACTTCAGTAACTTTGTCCATAAAATTTGCTCATTCTTATTTTTGGCTTGATTTAAAAAGAGGTCTGTTAAATGTGTTCAAATTTATGCATTAAAATCACATGTGGCTAAAATGGATAAGAAAGGGTCACCATTTAGTTTACTTTTGACAAAAATTTGACTTGAGTACTTTTAGCAGGGGGTCTTAAAGTACTAAAAAGCATATCCTTTTAACTCGATCAAATGGATTTATTTTTTAATGTACCAGCATTATAATTGCATTAATTTCAGCACCACCACAACTGAACCCTGCAGCACCTAATGCACCTTCGACATTGCCACAAACTGCACCTCCAACTATTAGTGCTATTCCAGAGCAGCCTCCAAATCAAATCTTGTTTATCACTAATTTACCAGAAGAGACTACTGAAATGATGCTGTGCATGCTTTTTAACCAGTGAGTTTATGTATAATTTTTATTTATAGTATAATTATTTTTAACATAGTTTCCACACAGACTGGAAAACAAAAAATAGTTGAGAATTCTTTTTAAAAAATTCCTGGTTGTGAAAACCGGAGAAATTGCTTAAGGATATTGTTCGACTAGTCTAGAATTTTTAAAATTTGAAGAAGAAAAAAATTAAATCAATTTGGATTCAATGACAAAGGACATTAATTGCAGATTTAGCCCTTCCTATTTCAAGGATTTTGCCACAATGCTAGTGGTTTCCCATTAACTTGGCAAGTGCTTTGAGCACAGGTTTCTGAGATGAAATTTTGTACCGAACTGCTTTGATAGACCAGAGGGGTAAATTGTTTAATAAACTTCATTCATCTGAGACTTCATCTGTCCAGTTCAGCTTTATCACCTTCCTTTGGTGTCCACTTCTGCAACTTCTTACACAAGCTCCCTTTTTATGTATCCAAATAGCGAAAACCCAAAAAGAGATATTTTAAAGACACTAAAGTGTGTTCACTTAAACTATCCATTTTTATCGCAAGAAGAAAACATTGACTCCATATATGAGAAGATGCTTTCTGCCTGCAGTTGCTATATGTATGTTCCAAAATGCCCTGAAGAACAAATATGCAAAAGTTTCCCTTGCACTTAAAAAGTGAACAACTTTTTGCTAGGACTAGGAAATTAAATATTTACATGCATACACCTTTATTGCATAATTTTGTTTATCTGTGTTGTATTTCCATATTTTTTTTTATATTATCAACAAAACCATGGCATTGCGATAGTCAAGAATTTTTACATTTTTAATTGGGAAAAGTACATGAAGGGGATTTAAAAGAGAGAAGAAAAAAAAAGAGTGGGAACCCTTTTTTTTACTATAAAATAAGGATGATAGCTAAATTTAAGAATTCATTATTTTGTAAAGTTTGGAACAACTCTGAATTTCGTTTTTTTAAAGAATATTGGACCATTCTAATTATCTGACCAAAGTTGTAGATCATTTTTTTTGTACTGCTATTATTCTACATTAATTATTATTTATGCCTCAAATGTTAAGGTTCCCTGGATTTAAAGAAGTACGTTTGGTGCCTGGACGACATGATATTGCCTTTGTGGAATTTGAAACTGATGTGCAAGCTGGAGCCGCTAAGGATGCATTGCAGAGTTTCAAGATCACACCAACCAATGCCATGAAGATTACATTTGCAAAGAAATAATTATTTGGTATAAAAATTGTATTTTTTGTTCTAAATATTAATTTAAATATTACCAGGTATCTTTTTATTTTTTAATTGCCTTAAAAGATAATTTAATTGCTTTTTAATAAATAATACATTATTTAAAAAACAAAACATGTTTTAAAATTTCTGGTTGTATTTAGTAGTACTAATACCCGTAACAATTTATTTCCAAAGTTTTTTAACTTCACACTTTATATCCAGATACTGGTGTTGCATGTTATAATAAAGAAGCAGATCAGATTGTGGATATAAAAATGTGGCGTAGTGCGGATATAGTTTTAAACTATAATAATACTTTTGTTTGCTGATGTTAGAAAATGAGGATTTTACTTAATTTTAAAATATTTTTCAGGCTTCTCAGGGACGCAGAATTGGCTTTGGCAGGTAAACTGGCAGGTAATTTAGTTTGTAAACAAATATCCTGGCCTGCCCTTAGCAGCTGTATTTCAGCATTGCACCTCTGTCATAAATTGCAAATGATTCACCTGCTAGTTTTTCTGTCAACCTTAATGTAATTATGTAAGAATGTGTCTGCTAGTAATTGTGATTGTATGGGCAATCACTACATAGCCATAGACATTTGCATTTTAGAGACATTGCACACTGGCTGATAATCAGCAGCATTGCACTTCTTTGGGCAGATCTACTGGGACTCAGAATGATAGAGAGAATAAGAATTTTAACGTTTCAGTTTTACTATTTCACACCATGCAAGTATCAGTGGTTTTAATTAGTACTCATGTTATTGCAATCTTATCATTTTTCAACCTTAAACAAATTTCAAGAGATGAATTTATTTTGATGTACCAGTATTACTTAAATCTTTGTTGTCAATAAAATTCAAAATGTTATTTTGCTGTTTGGTGTATTTTATTACTAGTTATAAGTGTGCATATCTTGAAAATCAGAGACATGTACTGAAATTTTTCAAATCGCTGCACTATTGCTGCTGGGTCCAGGTTTTCCCAAGATGCCTTTCCTCAAATTTACCCTGAAATCATAGCTTTTTTAAAAATTGATATTAATGATACCGGTATATGCCTTTTGACTAAAAAAAATCAATTTTTTAATCTAAGTAAAAGTACTGAAAATTACAAACCAATTACCAGTCAGATAAAAATCACAATATTCTACTGTACCGGTACAGAATAAAAACTTTATTTCTCATTGCAGCACCACTGCAGCCATTTGATTTAATTTTCTTGACACATGGTATCCAATCCATAGGGAGTTTTAAGAGTATTGGGTACCGATACCTGTGATTTTTAAAACAACACCAAAAACAGATTTCAATGAGATTGCTTTGCTGAACTTTTCAGATAAAGAGGATCTCAAGGCAAGCATTCTTTGTATTCAGCAAAGAACTTAATTGCTTTTTTAAAAATGAATACCAGTGCTGTGCAATGTAAATCGAAAAATCAAAACTTAAAATTGAAATTTACAAACAAATGGTATTTATTTACCTGTATTATTTGTATTAAAATATTAATAGAAAGAAATATACCTCAACACTTGTGGGAAGCTAAAAATTCACATAACATTACATTGTTGCACTTTTAAAATGTTTGATAATTGTACAATTTTGAGATGTTCTAAAAATAAATGTATTTTTAATTAAGAAGCCTTCATTTAAGGGATAACATGCATGTAAACTCAGTGTCTCATTCATTTGCAAAAGGAAATTATTTTGTAAGAATGCTACAAAATAGAAAAGATTATGGTTCATTAATTAACCCAATAAAAATATTCAAAATATAATGTATTATCAAAATACCACCAGTGTTTCACATAAAATAATTCACTGTGCATTTATAATCACATTAGTTACAAGAGTGCAATCTGAAATGGAATATCTGGAGGTTCCTCATCGGAATCAAATTCAGCAGTTTCATCTTTTATCCATTTACCATCCCAGTCCCTTTTCCAACCAGACCTGTAAAAATTACAAGGTGTTAAAATTAAGCTAAGATCACCAGTACTAAAACTAAAAGAGATTAGAATTAGAATAGAAATAATTATAAATGAAATCTCATTGAGGCCATCCATATATAACAAAATATAGTGATAGTATGTTGGACATACTGGTACAAAATAAGCTCAGTGGTTCCTAGAGCATACGCTGTGTGTGCCACATTGCCCTCCAGCAGAGCCATGAGAATTGAGGGACTAGGGCTGTTGTCCCCAGAAGTGGCGAGAGCCGAATAACACCAGGCCCCACTTTTCCACGGCATGGCCCTGTCCTGGGTTACTTCGGCTTCCTCAATTTCATAATTTTATCTCTACATTCATTAATTAATCCAATGAACATCTAATGCCGGTGGTGCAAACAGTATCAGTAACTCTAGTAACCTGCTTGAGTAGCTACCAGTACTGTTTCTAGATGATACTTATTGTTACGTTTATTTTCACCCACATTTTAATTTGTTTATATATTCGCTATTTTGAGGTGTGGTTAGAATTTATCACCAGGTGCCTGTTGAAAACCTAAATTCGGCAAGAGCACCAGGAGTCAACTGATGTACCGGTAAAAATATACGTCACACGCACGTTGAAGATAGAGTGGACTTAATATTACCAGTACTGGAAATGAGTGAAATGAAACGAAGTACGGGTATGGGAGAACCTGGAAAAAAAGAGCGCAACAAAACGATGAACATGTCCACAAGAAAACTAGTGATGGGACAATACCAAAATTTTTAACGATTCCGATACAATTCCCATTCCTGGCCATTATTACATATATGTATTACTGTGCCCAGGTATTAACATATTTAATTAATATGAGCATTGATTAGAAAAGTTTATTAACTTGCTATTGAAGCCTTACAATATGCTATTTGGAACAAAAAGAATATAATGCGAAACAAACTTTGCGCTGTCACTGGCTTACGGCAGTTAATCAGTTAAGAATATCGGAATCGGGTCTGAATTATTCAGCTCCGATACCGATTCCCTGATGCTTTGGAAAAATCCCGATATTTCGATTATTCCGATACGATTCCGATTAATCGTCCCATCACTAAAACCTTTATCAGCGAACAAACAGTAAAAACAGAATTGAGTAAATAAAAGTAACATTTAACTTTAACGTGTTATCCGAGAGGACAGCAAGAGGAATGTGCTAAAAATATTACTGAATAATGCCGAGTACAATTCGAGGCATATCAATTATCAAGCGAGTTCATTTGTGAAAGGTACTGGTACCATTATGACTGATATGTTTACAGCATTAGGTATAACTATGCTATTTGTGGACTGTTGAGAGTTTCAGAATGATTTTAGTAGAATTTGGGAATAAATGTATGAGTATGTCTTTTCTGCACCCCACCCCCCTGTCATGCATGTGTAGGCAAAATCAAGAACCCCACTCTCAGTGTGCACCTGGTAAGTACTATATGACTATATGAATATGGATGTCCCCTTATGCTGCTGGTTATTAAAAATAAAAGTAGCTTAATTTTGTATTTTTTTTTAAAAAGAGGTTACAATTGCATCAAAGTACCGGTATATATGGGAAAGACATGTAGCACCTCAATAAACTCAACAACTTAAGATCCAACTACAGCTACTGGTACCAGTACCTCCAAAACTATAACCACATTTACCAGGTACACGGTAAATAAAAATTTAATTAGGATCAATCTTTACGGAAAAAGATTAAAGTAAGAGCTTTTCAGACTAGTTCTATTTACTCTAAATCTAAAGTCAAACTATATTATGAGTACCAGTTATTACTAATTATAAAAATATGAATTCTTAATCTTATTCACCACGAACTTACCCTTGCAGCTGCCTTAATTTATGAGTGACAGATGCCTGCTCTGTTATTTTTGGACTGAATTTTTTACATAAATCCTGCTTCAATTTTTGGGACTTAATGTTCTTTTGTGATTGGCTTTTAAATGTCTTGTTAGCATACATTGAATGCTTTGATGAAGTTGAGGTAGGATGACTTTTACTTTTCACAGAGTCTGTATGTTTGCTTGATGTTTGACCAGTTGCAGCAGAAGTTTGAGATGAATCAAGTCTTACATTTGAATTAATTGTTTGTGATGGTATATCATTTTGTTCATACGCTGGTTTACTGGCTGTGGTAAATTTAATTTGGACATGGTGTGCATCTTTGGATTGCATACATGAAGTCTTTAAATTAAGCATATGCTTTGATTGATAAGGCACAATCCTTACAGGGGTTTCTGTTTGCCTTTCAAATATACTTTTTAGTTTATAGTCATGCATCACTGGACCTGAAATTTGATTTTTGCACATATTCGCCCAATGAGAGGAACAACCAGAAATATCTGTTTTTGATTTTGTGACATCTTTTGATGAATTGGTGGCTTCACTGTTTCTAACTTTGGATTTTTTAACTCTAGAATCATAGGGGCTTGAAGTCAGAATTCCTTTGAAATCTTCTTTAGCCTGTGTTAAAGGAACAAAATTTTCAAACATTAGCGACTGTACAAATTTATTTTATTATAAATAGAGAACACTTTTAGAAAGGCTCAGCCTTGGTTGATTAACATTTTAATTTTTCAAACTTTCTTTGTTACAAACATAAACTTTTTATTTATTACCAAGTATTTCAGTACCGGTACCTGGTACTAGGTACATTCATTTAAATTTAAGAAAAATAAAATTTCCAGTAAGGCTGCTTGTACAAATGTATATTTTACTTAATAAGTTTTATTAACAAAACATTTTACAGTTATAGTAAATTAAGTGAGTCACTTCTAAAAAAATAATAGTATTTTTTATTTTATATCAAAAGCTGCACTAAATTAAAAAGAGACAGATACTTAACAGGGGACAAAATTTCCCCATTCAACAATTTAGGGAAGTATTTTTCATATAGCTTTTAGTTTAGTAATGGTACATGCTCTCTTCATTGCAAATTATAGAAAAAAGACTTATTAAAATAAATATTTGAAAATAAAAGTGCAAAATTTAGTTTTAATATTTATGTTATAAAATTAATAGAGAAAATTTTGATGCATGACAAAAAACTGACACTGACAGTGTTTATAGCTGTTGATCCATCTTTTAGAAATAGCTCCTGTTTCCTTATCGCTATGAGATTTTTTAATTCCTTCTTTTTATTCATGAAAATTTCATAGCCTACAAGAAAAGAAGAAACAATGGAATAATTTCATTACCGGTATAAATGGAATTAAAATTTAAACAAGACGGTTTTTAATTTATTTCCACACATATGATAAAAATGAAATGTTTTGAAACAACTGTTATAATATTTCAGGAATGGATGTATGGTACGGTAAGTAGTGCAGATCTGTTTACCCTCCAACTCTTTAAATTGTACAATATCACCATAAAATCGTTCAATACATTAACTTAATACTGGTAGTAAAAAACACACAGCATATATAATGTTTACAGGTACACCTCAAAATCGTACATTGTACGCCAAAATCGTAAGAGTAAACAGGTCTGGTAGTGTAAGTAAAATCAACTAGATACGACTATTTTAATACTAATACTAGTAATACAATACAATTTCTCAGCCAGGCGATAAATATTAATGAAATTTAAATTTAAAAAAAAATTTCTTACAAAAAAGATGCTTTTTTCCATTGCGGTGAATGGATAGCATGTTAACCGTGTCGAAAATAGGATTATGTTGACAGACTGTGCAGGCAAACCTAATTTAAAACAAAATATTAAAAGATTAACATGAACTCCACTAAAAGATAACATAAGATCCAACAAGTTAGGGATACAAACTAAAAGCAAAATGGCATAACAAACAAAATTCCTGTGATATGTAATAGTAAGTAAATGCCATTAAAAACTAATTAATATTTTAAATTTGTACCGGTACACTACTACTACTATCATTATCTAGTTAAAACAAAAAGAAGAGTTTAGATGAACAATGATGACACACTAATGTATTTTCAAACTGCTTACCTTCCATTGCATAACAGTTTAGCCTCATCTTCTGGAATGTCTTCACTTAAAAGCTCTTTTATTCTTCTTTTCTGTGGAATACAAGGCCTAATTTCAATTTATTTTTAAGGGTTAAAAAGTTTTTTGTTTGTTTAGGCCTATCGAGTCACATTTTTTCCAGCAGAAACCTTTGAGGTTATTCATGAACAATTTAAAAGTTAGGGACCATCTGTTTATTACACAAACTAATAATAGCGCCCCCTTCCCTTTAAATCCTCTTTGAGAAAGAACGATGTATAGAAAACTGTAAAATATTCATTCTCCCAACAATAAATGGTATCAAACTTCAAATCGGTTGAAAGAAAAGCTACTAGAGGGGGTGGCAACATTTTTCCACCTGCCCTCCATCAGTTAAGCCATGATAACTACCAATGACAACTGAGTGCTATCTACTTACTTCATTGACAGTTAGTATTACAGTAATTATAATTTATTAGGGAAAAGCTATCTCAATTACCTAATGACTCTTGATAAGGCAGCAGGAATGATGGGGATTTTATATACCATACCAGTAATCATATAAAAAAGTATTACAAAGGGCCATCCATAAATGATGTCATGCATCTAGGGGTGAAAAGGGGGGGGGGGGGCACATTTTGTGAGGGGGAGGGGGGGGTTAAGCTGTGTGATGTCACAAGAAAAGAGAATATTCTTGAAAAAAAAATTGCACTTAACACTAGATTATAGCCATTTTTAACATTGCCGGTACCGGTACCTGTATTTTTATACAAAAATTATAATTATTTTATTTTTAAACTAGAGAGCCGGTACTCGTATGTGAGGTTCCAGAAATGACACCTGATCAAGTTACAGGACTACATGGAGGAGGAGAATAAGGGTGTAGTGACTTGGACAGTTGTGAGAATTTATGTCGCAATGTAGAGATTGGAGTCATAGGCTACCACATGAAGTGAGATGGAACGAAAAATGTTTGACACTGGAGAAGGTGTGTGATCTTAATAAATGTTCCAGGGCATGGATGCTTTAGCTTAACCTTTTTGCAGCATTGCATCCACTATTAGTTTTAAAATATTTCCCACAACCCCTCCACCCCATATAAAATATAAGTTATATTGTAATAAAATTTTAAAAATGAACATAATGAAATATTTATTTATTGTAGTTTCATTTGTTTGATTAACTTCCTAGAAATATGACAAAAATACCAATACAAGTAATGCCCAAACAAAATTTACTAGAAAAAACAAAATTTACTTGTAAAAAAACTAATTTACTACTGCTAATCAAAACTAATTTTATTGTTAAAAGTAGGAAAAACTAGCGATGGTAGAAAATGAAATTTAATTTCTGGGTCTTTCACACCACAGAGGGTACTTTCACTCCTGTTTTTAAGAACCACTGTTCTAGGGAAATGTTTCTGACTCTGACACAGGTGCAGTAAGTTGTGTTTCATTTTTATTTTACTTTAGCAGTTTAAATAGTTTACATATTTTTAATAATTGTAAAGCGCTTAGAGCTGTAACTTACTGTAAGGTAAGCGCTATTCAAAAATGCCTAAATAAATCAATAAATAAATATCCGTGGGATGTGATTTTATTTAAGGGTTTGTAAAAGACAGTAGGGGGCAGAAGGATTTTTCACGATTATATGGGGGGAGGGGGTGGGGGGATTGACATAACTTGCATGACGTAATTTATGGATGGCCCCTAAAGGGGAAAGGCTATTAGACACTATCATTACTGCCTATTGTTTTAAGTATCAGATTAAAGTTCAGGTATTAATAATTATTTGCAAATATTTTTTGTTTTTAAGTGATTTTAGGCTTGTTATATATAACTTATGCACTGAGAGGGTATGGGAGGTTTTTGATTTTGGAGATTCTGCCCTCATAGGTCTGTTATAGGCAGGGGGATCACAGGATAGAATGTACAATTTCTGCAATAATTATCATAATAATAAATATATTAATATCTCTAATGTTACGCACTGGTTTCTAATATGAGAAATTAATCTCCTATTTTAATTTTAATTGGTTCGTTGTAAACAGTGCCTAACAAAGGACGATACCATAGAGTCAACAATATTAAAGATACGACACCCAAAACCCACAATTAATAAGATTTATTAAGTATTAATGGAATTACAAAAGCAAAGAAATATCATTACAAATCATCAACTTACAGTATGGTAGATCTTGTACCGGTACACAGTTTGTATAATGTGCCAAATGAATAATGATCAAATACGAAATAAACACATGCGAGCACACAAATACACAAAGAATAATACAGGTCTCGTAAAGTTAAAAATCTATCCATCTATCTGAATCTCTGTCTCTCCGTATCTGTCAAACCCTTATATACATGTAGCGTAAGACGCTTCCAGAAAAGAATTATTACGTGTTGTTTACATTTCTCAGGTTATCGGGAAGATTTGACAAGATACCAGGAGACATACTAACCAATGTGTAATTGGCAGTGGTTGTGAACAAGATACATCAATGAGAATTTAAACCACGCCCACAACAAACGCTACCGTCTGCTAGGGATCTAATTTAGGTCAAGCAAAGTTTTCGCAGGGGGAATGTGTGCTACATCTAATAAAGCCAACTATCACCTAAATCTTAAACTCTGTGAAATCGATGATTAGTAATTATGTTCAAAAAGGGTATCAAAATATTACTGCAATGTATCATAATGATCATCATACTGTTGCTTTGTTTTTTCACAAAAATCTCACTAGATATTGAATCAATAATATCTAGCCTCGTCACTGTATTCCACTGCATCCTTATTCATGCGTGACGCCAACATTTTAAACATTTTTTTTTTAAAAACCTATTATTAAAACCTTTATAAAATTATTAATATTATAATTATAATTATTATACCTATATAAAAGATAAAACCTATTATAAGTGAAAAATATTTGAATTGGAATATCTGACAAACAGTAAAGGGGGTTAACTTTTAAAAATGTTCTATTTATTCATCACAGTATTTTTTACAATATACCCCCCTTCCCATTTGAACCTTAAATTGACTTAAATTCCTTTCCTATATTCCAATGAAGTGGCATAGCTAATATTAGTGCGAACAGAATGGGCATGAATTTTGCCACCATATAGCATGAAAAAAAACTGCAGTGGGCCGAAAATCCCGGCTAAATTGACTAAATTATGTCATATATTCTTCAAAATTATTCCATGTGCTTTGGGGCATGTGCGACAAGTTAGGAAATACTGTGATTTGACTTCATAAAAAGAATCAAAACATTGATGTTCTTTTTTATTATTTATTTCATATTATTTTATTCAGTTATTTTTAATAACACATTGATAAACTACACATGAACACCAGTATTAGTGGGAATGTGAAATTGTTTCCTGGATGCCAAAATAGCAGACATTTCTGGTTAATTTTATAGACTTTAATATTTAGACACCTTTCCTTGACACACCTGTGCACAAAATCTCCCAAATTAACACTACCGCCTTCCCCTCTCCGGGCAAACATAATATCTGGTTCCCAAACCAATCGTATTTCTCAATCCATTCACTGCTGGATGTAGAGAGCAGGTCAAAACTAATGACTGAAAATTTACTCTTCAATTATTATTTTTTAATTGGAAAAACTACAGAAATGTATCTATGTTCAACCCGGTTTTTTAAAATCGTAGTTGTGACAGGTCTTGGTGTAGAATCGTAAAAGACACCTCAAAATCGTACATTGTACGCCAGAATTGTAAGAATAAATGGGTCTTCAAAAGCTAAAAAAGTATAGGTGCAACTTGGTGGATCCTAAAATTTGACATTTTGTGTAAACTAGTAATGTAATGAATACAATTTTTTTTAAATTATTTATAACCCCTTAAAAAAAAAGCGCCCAGCCCAAGTCTAAGATAATCCCCAAAGCATGAATCATTAACTTAACTCTGTGCAATCAAACTATAAAGAAAACCGGCGTTTTTGCTAATTTCTTTTAATATTAGTTTTATTAAGTTTAGAATAAAAATGTTATTAAAAGTAAAAGGATTTCATTTATAAAAATTAAAATTTTATATATATAACATTTAATTTTTTAAAAACAAACTTTGTTTTTAAAAGAAAACGAGCGAGACACTTTTTTCTCTTCTTGACATACGAATTAAGCTGGCTGTTTCTATAAAAAGCATTTTTAAAGTCTAAATTAGCTTACAAAGCCCTGAAATTAATGTAAATGCCTTCCGAACTGATTCTTCTGATGATTTTGAAACAACATTGGATGAAGACATGGATGTTTCCATACCATTATACCAGTACGAATACAAGACACAAGTACAGTTTCAAACAATGTAAATCTAGGCGTAGGTATCAACACAATTAGACCTATGAAATTAACAACAAAATATATTGTGCAATTAAAAATTAGGATCCTAATTATATGCTACAATATTGAAATAATAATTTTATTTTCCCAGAGTTTTTTTTTTTGCTTTGAAAATAAAAAGTGTTTTTCAGTTTCAGCTGATTTTAGTTTTCTTTGTTTTTTTGTTTTGTGCCTAACTCTAATTTATTAGTATTAGGGGTTTATTTCATATATTTTAAACATTTTTTTTTAAAAAATCTAATCAGTGCAGATAATTAACTGCCAATTGACTCAGACTTGGGGAAAAAAACATATGAAGATATTGACTAGGGACCCCCCTCAGGCCATACCTAAATTTCTTTCTGAAAGAAAAACATATTCTGGATTCTGAAAAGCCGGCAACAAGAAATGTCTGAAATGAGATGCAAAAACTAATAATATTTGTTATAATTGCAATATTAATGAATAATACATAGGCTATAAGCCTAATATTTAGGCTTTTAGTTTTATGCTAGATAATTATTAATTATTTTTGCAAAAAAAAAAAAAAAAAAAAAAAAAAAAAAAAAAAAAAAAAAACTTTTTCTTATCCTATCAATATATAATAAATTATAATATAACTGTTATGCTATTGTTACATAAGTCTTAGATCAATAAAATCATGCTTTTATTCTTTTATGTCATGCTAACCTGCAATTTACAAATAATTTATTTATTGTCTTCAGTCTACAGAAAATTTCTTTACACTCTTCATCTGTCAGGAGCTCATGCCGAAAATTTGTGTCTACACCAACGCTTTTGCTAAACAACACTAGAGAATAAAAAAGAGTACTACACTAACTGGAAGGAAATAACACTTACGGAACTCTACATTTTTTTACATTTACTAATGAACATGAGCCCAATTCAATGCTGTTTTAATGCATCGAAAAGAAAGAGCATCAGACTGTAATTAAATGTGATAAACATTCCTGTCTAACTAAATAAAATAATTGTTTATTGTTAGTAGAGCATCCCCTAAGCTTAGACAATTCTTAGACTGTGTTTGTATTTGTTTAGACCTGATTTAGTCATGTAAACTCTACTCTAGCTTAATTATTATTATTTTTCTATTTATTTAAGTTTTTTTTAGAATTTTCAATAATTTAAAAACAAAACTATTCAAATTAGTTATTATAATGTATTAAAATGTATTTTTATTAACTACAAACTTTTGAATATTAAAAAATAGACGTATTTGTATTTGAATAATTCTGCTTAAATCTTAAAATGTTCATGTCAAATGCCTAAATTTAACCACAAAAACAGCTATTTAATTTATGCAAGTCTCACAAAAAAATATATATCTTTTTTAAATGTACCGGTATGGAAGTATTGTTGTTTATATATGAAAAATCTTTTTTTTAATATTTTGTATATTATATTTCAGAATTAATTACTAATAAATTTTAACTATTTCTGGGATAAGTTAAGGTTGTTTCTTTCCCCCTTTTTTTACTGAACTTAGTCTAGTCTATGTTGTTTTAGTAAAGTAAATGTTAAAATTATGTAAATCCATATTTACAGATCAATCAATTCAATCGTGAATGGAAAAAAAAAATCATTTTTTAATATGTATTGTATAAAAAATAAAAGAAATTGTATAAAATTTATAAAATATGAATCATGAATTCTGAATAGGTACCCAAGCTCAAACTCATACCCATTCAATACAATACATTTGTACTGAACCAATTAAATATATAATAAGTTAATGTATTAATGGGCTATGACTATGGCATGGGCATAGGGTAATTAATTACTAAATTACTAAATTAGTATTATTATTAAGAGTCTTTATTATGCCTCAATTATGGTATCCTAAGACACTAAGACTAAGTGAGATGACCTATGGCCTATGCCTAATAAAAAAAATTGTAAATAAACAAGTTTTTTCAAATTCAAAGAACATGAAAGTGAAAGGAATAAGGAAGTATTAAAATTAAAGTATAATAAAATACTAATTATTATTGGATTTAATTTTAACATTACAAAAATAAATGACTCCAGCTTTGCTTTAACTTTAGGCTAGTTTAGTAGCAGTAGAGGCAGAGGCTAGTCTACTTAAGTCTACTGTCATTGCCATCTCCATGGTCCATAGCCATGCCATTCATAAACTATTTGTGCATTTTTTTAAACTGACCCCTCACTTGCCCCCCGCCCCCACCAACTTTTTGAGGACGTCCAGACTGCACCAACTCTCGCTTTCTAATAATGATCATTGTGTACTTGTTTGTCAGCATTAACTCGTTAACCGTGCCGTAACTGTAACAGGCGTAGGCTACTCTAATAACTACTTGTTACTTAGGTAGGTTTCTTCTGTAAAATTATTAATTTAATTAGTTATAAATAATTAAGATACTTCCAATCACTAATCTAAACAGATGGAAAATCCATAAAATTCAGATGTATTTTACAAACAGCACTAGTTTTCAAACACAATCCTTACTCTTAATGTGGAAAGTAGATTAGTATCATTTCCTTCCCTTTTGAAAGACATTTTTTGCTAGTGGCACTGGCTGTACTCTTATGATAGGATGGATTCCAAATTTAGACTTTCGCTACACTTCACGCGAGATTACCTCATTTTCATCCGGGTATGACCATGGCTTTGCGCATGCGCACTGACAATTGTGTCGTCGTTGAGAGCTCAATAAGCAAAGCTTGAGAAATATAATTTCTAAGTGAGTTGAAGTGGTTTTAACTCATATTCTGAGGTTTGTTTTGACAGTTTGTGTACTACCTGTCTTCGTGTCTATTCTAACTATCTGTTGATATAGTCCATTTGACAATAAAACCCCCCGTTCTTCTCCCCCATGTCCTTGGGTGATCATCACAACATAACTACTTATCATGGAAGTCAGTTGACGAGTTGCAGATTCAGATATTTGTAATCACGTTAACTGTAAATGTTCCTACTATGTCTTCATTTAAGACATAAATAAACTCTGATTTAAATTGCAACATTCGCCCTTTACATTTGTGCCTTTAAAAATATATGTTGACCAGTATTGGTAAGCGCCCCCACCCCCTTACATCCACCAAGTTTACCATAGAGTAGACTTACAGTTTACACTTTTCACTTTCAGTTACTAGATAAGCTAAACTTTTTCTAGTGTAGGACCTATGTTGAACTCACCTACTAACTGAAACTGAATTAACTCTGCTCAACACTGCTAAGGCGAAGCTATTGTCTGAAGAACCTCAGCATCCCTTTTAACTCCATAATTTTTTCGATGCATAGTAGCTATTCATATCTTGTCAATGAGAAATGAGAATTTTTGTACACTGACACTACTGAATAGTGAATAGTCCATTATTGTACTGTACATCGTAGTACATGTTTCAATCTCACTCAGTCCAGATGGGTAAAAATTTTGTCCCGTCTATCCTAGCTAATTTTGAACCAATTGTAACTTGTTATTATCAGAACTTGGTTGGTATCAAATTTCATATTTAACTAAACCTATAATATAATTCTATTTATAAAATCTCTGTCAAGTTCTAAAAAGTCCAGCATCTATTAATGCAGCGGTTCTCAACCTGTGGGTCGCGACCCCTTTCCAGGGGTCGCGTAAGACCATCGGAAAACACAGGTAAATTTGGAGTTAACGGTATGGGTTTTGTCAAGAGTTTTCTCACCCTAAGCGCAGTGACGTCACCTTAGGGAATCCCAACACTGGACTTAGGGTGAAGAGACCTATTCTTTGAAGGACCCGAATGATGTGTGTTATAACATTCCTGTTCTTTTTTTTAGCATCATTCACGTCATAAATGTTACGGTTAATATAAAGTAAATTTTAAAAAAATTTCCATTAATTTGTATTAAAATTCAACTTACACATTTCAAAAGAAAGGAAAAAAAAAAACATCATGGCTGATATCCCAAGACCCAAAGACCCAACACGGGTGGGGAAAAAAGACGCCCGCCAAAATTGCTGTATTTTGATTAGTTGATATCAAAATACCCCTATGTTGATACTTAGGTAACAAAAGGGAGACTACTGCTTAAATTGCATTTGGAATGATCTTCTAGGGGGACTGGGGAGGGGTCCCTGCCCTCACTTTAAATACCAAAAAAAAAGAGCAAAGAAATCATCTGGGGACCCCTTCCCAGAACCCCTCCAGAATTTAACGAAAAATATGAAATAAGAAAACAATAACTTGCATTATGTGAATACAAACATTGAAATCTTTTTAGTATGGCACTGCAGACGGAAGTGGACCTGGGGGAACCTCCGTGACCTATATACCATGGAACACATCGTTGGCCTTACCACTAACTCAAAATCGGCCAACACATATACTCTATAGTTAAGAATTAGCAACGAAAATAATATTTTTTTGGGGGGTTGCCACAACATGAGGAACTGTAAAAAAAGGGTCGCGACTTTAGGAAGGTTGAGAAACACTGTATTAATGATATAAGAATATACTTATGAATTATTGAATTTGAATAAGTCCACACATTTAAATTTGAGGCCCCTGAAAATGAGAACTGGGCCAAAAATAAATGTTCCAACTGCAACCAAATAAATGTTCCAACTGCAACCTATGATTATGAATGGCCACCACTTTTTTTTTTTTTTTTTTTTCCTGTGAGAATATAGATGCCATTCATAAATTACATCACACATCTAGGGAGGAGGGGGGGGTCATGAATTTAAAGGACAATGTAAGGCTAAAGAAATGTTCCAACTGCAACCAAATAAATGTTCCAACTGCAACCTATGATTATGAATGGCCACCACTTTTTTTTTTTTTTTTGCCTGTGAGAATATAGATGCCATTCATAAATGACATCACACATCTAGGGAGGAGGTGGGGGTCATGAATTTAAAGGACAATGTATGGCTAAAGTGTCTTAGATTGATGATGGGGGAGGAAGAGGGGTTCCATATTTTATTTAAGTACTTTACTTTGAATTGGCCATTGTCATAACAGAAAATTACATAAGTAATATAACTACTATTTGGCTTACAAGAAGTAAGGATAAACATAATTAAACCTTCCTCTGATCCAAAAACATTTGAACCTTGGGTCTAGACAGGAAATTAGCCTCTGATCACTAGAAAACTAGACCCAAGTTGGCAAAGTGTTTTGCTTACGGGAAAAGGCTAAAATTTTCCAAGTGTCTGTGCATCGGTTCACGTGACAATGGCTCATTTTCACAAGTTAATAATATATACTATAAAAGCTCCTAAAAAGTAGCCTAGCAAAAACATCATATGTGATGGTAACATGATATCCAGCTATTGACAGTTCAGGGTAAAAAGTATACATAACCATTATGAAAAATTGTTGCACTTTGTGGTAAACATTTTTTTAAGGCACCTTTATTTTTCCAGTATCAGAAATCTGTTGCTTTCTACTTGCTGAAAAATCATGTCAGATGAGCCGGCTGAAGTAAGCATCCCATCTGTATTCAATTATTTATAATACTATCAATTAATTTCACCTTCTATATATCAATTGAAGTACAAGTCTGATATAATGAATGCAAATTACATTTTCTTAATATTTGTTTCACAGATTTATTATGTTTAATGCTCTTTCTTAATTTCCTTTTTATGTTTTGAGTGATTTTTCCTTAATTTACTTTTAAAAAAGATATTGCAGTAATGTTTATTTTATTTAGATTAAATAATTATTTGTTTGTGCCTTTTATTATTTCAGTGTCCCTTGTGCATGGAAGCACTTGAGATTGACGATCACAGCTTTTTTCCATGCACATGTGGTTATCAGGTAAAATGTTAATTTTGTTTGCTTATTAAATTTAAAATATAACATTCTATAAATTTTTAACTATTATAAATTACAAGTTTTTTGGTGTTTTTTTAAAGAAAATAAATGATTATCACAAACATAGTACCCAAAAGTTTATATCTATTTTAATTATTTTTTTCTCCTTTAGATTTGTCGTTTTTGCTGGCACAGAATTCGAACAGATGAGAATGGTTTATGTCCAGCCTGTAGGAAGCAATATCCAGAAGACCCTGCAGAGTTCAAACCCCTCACAGAGGATGAGTAAGTAACATATTTTTATCAAAAAATATAATTTATATAGTCTGCTAACAGAATAATTGTACAGTATTTCCCCAATAAGACTCACTTTGTTTATTAATGATAAAATATTATGTATATTATGTATGCTCTAAGCCAGGCCTGCCAGCACTCACTCTGTGGCTGCCAAAGCCTTTTTGTGAATACACACAAAATTTTTAATTTAAAAACAATATTTGCTAGTTTTTAGATTTATAACATGAAAGGAATATTTGAGAAATGAATACAAATAATTAATAAATGTATGCATTTGTTACGCACTGACTTGTATTGGGAGAAATTAATCTCCTATTTTAATTTTAATTGGCTCGTTGTAATCAGTGCGTAACAAAGGACGATACCACAGAATCAACAATATTAAAGATACAACCCAAAACAGTTTCTAGTTACAATTAATAAGATTTATTATGTCTAAAGATAATTACAAAAGAAAAATAAAATAAAATTACAATCTTCAACTTACAGTATGGTGGATCTCGTACCGGTACACAGTTAATACAATTAGAAATAATGATGCCAATAAATAATACGAAATAAACACATATAAGTAGGAGCACACAAATACACAAACAATAAAACACGCCTCGTAATGTTAAGAAAATCTATCTCAAATCTCCGTCTGTCTGTCCTCGTCCGTGCCTGTCAATCCCTTATATAGGTGGTGGAAGTGATACAATAGCATTTATCTTAGCTTGAACAGGCTTTACATGACCTTGACCCACTATGTGACCTAAATATTCCACAGTTGCATGACAAAATTCACATTTATTTAAATTTACAGTTACATTTGCCTGCAAAAATTTTTTAAACAGAGATCTTAATTGGTTTACATGAGTTGAAAAATCTTGGCTGTAAATAATTACATCATCAATATAGGCGCTGCAATTTTCCTGGTCAGCAATAATGTTATTTACAAGACGTTGGAATGTAGCCGGGGCATTTTTCATTCCAAACGGCATTACTTTATATTGATATAAACCATCTGGAGTACAAAAAGCAGAGATTTCTTTT
>CAXITT010000199.1:1067291-1083787 GCA_964033795.1 Lymnaea stagnalis
TCCTCAGTAAGACGCCCTCTGGAGGTAGACCTCTTCTTGGAGCAAAAGGATCTTGGCGACAAGCTCATAAAACTCGCAGTCGAAGCAGGAACTTGGCTGGAGTCAGTAAAACTAGCCTTATTGTTCATAATGGAACTCTTTGATGAGTCGTGACAAACCTCTTTGAAGTTTGTATGGACATCTGGAGAGCAAAAACTCTTGAATTTTGAAAATGTGTTTCCAGATGTATGACGAGACGTACAAGCGGAGACTTTGTGTTGTGTACCAGGATGTGTGGTTTTCTTCTTGAGTTTCCAGCAATCATCCCTCGTATGTCCTTCCTTTTTACAGTAGGCACATGTGTCTTTGGCACTTGTTTCTTTCGTACCGGGCTTGAATGGTTTTTGTAAAGGTTTACTGTAAGTTGATACAGCTGTCTTATTGTGCCTGTCATTTTTGGTATCAAATGGATTCTTGGAAAGTTGACGAGTGATGGTGAAGTCGTGGGCTAACACTGCTGCCGTATGTGCGTCACCTTCGCCACGGTCTGCAATATGTATCCGCACCTCAGTACGAACACAATTCTTGAACTCCTCCATCAGAATGAGGTTCTTGAAGTCTGTCTCGGTGTTGGTTGCGTGCAGCCACTTGTCCAGGAGCCTTTCCTTTTCCCGGAGGAACTAAACATGAGTCTGGCCATCACGTTTCCACAGTTCCCTAAACTTTTTATGGTATGCTTCAGGGACACATTCATAAGCCTTAAGTATTAATGATTTTACTAGGTTATAGTCCCCGCGCTGTTCCGCATTCAGGGACACAAAGACTTCGGATGCCCTTCCGGTCAAGGCTGGCTGAAGTAAGGTGGACCACATAGTTTCAGGAATTTTAAAATTTTGGGCAGTTATCTCAAACTGCGCAAAATATTGGTCAACCTCTTTTTCTGAAAATTTAGGGATTACTTTTGCAAATTTAATTGCATCGCAACCCTGACCGGCTGGAGCCGTGAGTCTATTTTCCATTGCTCCCAAATTGGCCGTTATTTCCATTTGTTTTAACTTTATTGTTAGCTCTCTATCTTTTTCTTCTTTCTCTCTCTGAGCTTTTAGCTCCAGCTGTTTAAGCTCTCGTTCTTTTTCTTCTTTCTCTCTCTGAGCTTCAAGCTCCAGCTGTTTAAGCTCTCGTTCTTTATCTAGCTCCAGCTGTTTAAGCTCACGTTCTTTATCTAGCTCCAGCTGTTTAAGCTCACGTTCTTTTTCTCTCTGGGCATCTAGTTCCATTTGTTTGAGCTTTAGTTGGAGCTCCATACTTGGATCAGTCGGTTGTGTGACTGAGGCAAGTTCATCTTCAGATAACATGTCTTCATCCACAAAGTGAACGATGATCATGTCTCGTATGGTCTTTTTTACGGCCGAATGAGCTACATTTATTTCTAGAGCTTTAGCAATGGAAAATAGCTCCTTCCTAGAACATTTGTCTAATGCCTCAACTGATGGGTTTTCAACATCAAAATCCATTTTTACACAGGCAAAATACAACACTGATTTTTATAAAAATTTAAGCTTAGTGCACACACTAATGAAAAAATTGTAACCAGCTCTGTTGTTGGTGTCGTAAAATGGTATCGTGAACTCAAATTAGTTTGAGTGTATTAAGGTAAACAGTTTGTCAAAATCCACAGAAAAAACGCTCAATTTATTATTGGTGTATTAAAAATATGGATTAAAATTATCCTCGGAAAATCCCACAATTTGTTAAAATTGGGGTCTAATGAGAATAAAATATGGATTCGGTTATCGCGGACGATGCCCCCAATTTGTTAGAATTGGGGTCTTGAGAAAAATAATAATATAGAGTCCGCTATATCCCGGACGAGCAACCCAATTTGTTACGCACTGACTTGTATTGGGAGAAATTAATCTCCTATTTTAATTTTAATTGGCTCGTTGTAAACAGTGCCTAACAAAGGACGATACCATATAATCAACAATATTAAAGATACGACCCAAAACAGTTTCTAGTTACAATTAATTAAGATTTATTATGTCTTAAGATAATTACAAAATAAAATAAAATAAAATTACAATCTTCAACTTACAGTATGGTGGATCTCGTACCGGTACACAGTTAATACAATTAGAAATAATGATGCCAATAAATAATACGAAATAAACACATATAAGTAGGAGCACACAAATACACAAACAATAAAACACGCCTCGTAATGTTAAGAAAATCTATCTCAAATCTCCGTCTGTCTGTCCTCGTCCGTGCCTGTCAATCCCTTATATAGGTGGGTCTACCGACGCCTAAGCCCTGCCTTCGATAAGCTTCTAGAAAAATCAAAATCATTCTACAAAATACTATTTGGAACAGATTAATTATTTTTATTCGTTGGCGGCGTAAACAAGAAATACATCAAAGACCTAAGCCACACCCCTTTGTGAACACAGCGTCTCATGCGGGGTCAATCAGAGGGCACGTACGAGAAATATTGTGTAAACAAGCTCTCTATAACAGCATTTAAAAAAAAAAGTAATTTATTTGTTTGATAAAATATACTTAATTTTAATTCCTAGAATAGATATCCCTCCTATTCACAAATCCAGTTATTCTAAGCACTTATTCAATGTTAAACGGATCAATTTTTAAAGTACAAAAAAAAAATGTATCAATGTATCCTTTATTTAGTCCTTTAATATTATTATTTTATCACATAGGTTGCAAAACATCAAAAAAGAGCGAAAGCAAAAAGATGTTCAACGAAAACAGAAAGCTGCAGAGAATAGAAAGCACCTAGCAAATGTCAGGTAATAAATTTCATGCACATTTGACATACATTTTATTTGTTGAATTTCTATTTTAAGTTGTTTTCTAAAATGATAACATTCAGCTAGCATTAATACAATTGAATTACTTGATTGACTAAAGTAATTTCATACAGAAATTAAGACACTGTTCCTTGTTTTACCAGGGTTGTGCAGCGAAATCTAGTGTTTGTTGTGGGTCTCTCTCCTCGTTTAGCCGATCCAGAGGTGCTTAAAAAACATGAGTATTTCGGCAAGTTTGGAAAGATTCATAAAGTGGTGATAAATCAAAGCACTTCATATGCTGGCTCGCAGGTGTGTGTGAATGGTCTTGATAAATACTGTTTTAGTTGAGATATTCGATGAAAGTTGCAATTAAAACTGTCTAATTTATGCCTTAAAAACTCAGTTATACACTATTTCAAAACCATAATTTTTTTAAAGTTGTAGGCTAACGAAGATTTTATGACATTGCATATTTATTTTAAAACAAACCAGAGATCCCAAATATGTTTTTATATATGCAAACACACACTTATATATATAATATATATGTGTGTGTGTGTGTGGAGATTAAATATTCAAAGAAACTGATGACTTAACATTGCTAACATGAATTAAATTCCTTTCAAATCACAATGTGCTCATTTGTTCAGGAACCAACCTTCATATAAGGATAGCATGCATATTTTAAAACTTGTCTTTCAAAATCTGTTTCGTATATCATCACAATTGCAAGCATACTGATATATTTTTTGCTCTTTCCCCAAATTTTGTTTTTGTTTTTTTTTAAGGGATAGTTATTTTATTTTTGACTCCTAGGCTATAAATCCCCCCATTAGCATGGATTCCTGAAAAAATGTTTACACCAACAGATACTAAGTTCTACGAATATAACATTATATGAATTTTTTTTATCAAATATAAATTTGACAGCTTGTTGTCACTTTTTTTCCCCAAAGAATTAAATTGTCTTAGAATCATTGTAGCATAACATAAGAAATTATCCTTTTCATAACCATGTTTTGTATAAAAACAGTGTAAGACAAAGTACAGACTTTATTTATTATCCAAAGACTTATTTCATCACGAGCACAAGTGCTAAGTCAGTTGATTGTCCAAATCAATGTTTGTTTTTTTTCCATTATAATCCTTTTAAAACGTAATCTTTTGAAACATTCCACATTATCGTCACCCTATTATATACTACAGACAGCTATTGTTTGCTTTTTCTGTACATTGTAAAAATTGAATTAAAACATAAAACAATAAACATGGGTTTCACCTTGACAGTAACATTTCAATTTTGATTTGATCCAAGTTGCGTAAGACTAAGTGTCAGGACATGAATTTTAACAGAGACAGAAAAATCAGAATCTTTTGTTTGAATGGTTAATCTACTATGTTAGTTTTATATAGCATTAGTGGTTTTTTTTAAAAGCTATTTTCCATACTTTTTTAATTTTAAGCTTTTGTTCATTTTTTATTCGTCAGGGTCCAAGTGCAAGTGCCTATGTTACTTATGTCAAACCAGAAGATGCCCTTCGAGCAATTTTAACAGTCAACAATGTTCATGTAGAAGGGAGGACATTAAAAACATCATTAGGCACCACAAAGTATTGCAGTCACTTTTTAAAGGGCTCACACTGTCAGAAAAATGTAAGATGACTTTTTTTTTAATGTGTTAATTTAAGTTCAACTAATAAAGATTTGAAGAATATCAAAGGTCACAAAAAACTCTTTGTCTACTTTCTAAGTCTGTTTGAAAGCCCATAGCAACTGCTTCATGATCCCCAATCTTTTGTACTTGGCACAAAAGGAGCCTTTCTATTTGATTAGTTGATTATAGTGTTTATTTTAATTGGATATAACTGATATTAAATAATTAATTGAAAAATAATCAAGATTTTCAATAAAATTTACTTTGTCTCTTGTAGGATTGTATGTATTTGCATGAGCTTGGAGAAGAGGCTGCAAGTTTTACAAAAGATGAGATGCAAGCTGGGTAAGGACTGATTTATAATTTTGACTACTTATTTGCTAATAATTTTGACTACTTATTTGCTAATAATAATAAACTTAAAATGCAAGTGTATATGAACTACACTTTAAATATTATAAAAATAAACACATTGACTTAATATTAAACATAAGTCAGAAAGTCATACCTGTGAGGATCAATGATTAGTAATCAGAGAATATAATTGAATATTTCAGAAAACATCAAGAGTATGAACAAATGCTAATAGAACAGTTTTTAAATGCTCAGAATTCAGCAAATAATCATCATGTAGCTAATAATAAAATGTGAGTATTGTTTGTTTTGAAAACATGTGCAGTTAGCTAAACTCGTCTGCACTATAAGTTCTATAGAAAGAAAAGTGTCATATTTTTATGTTCTGCCAATCCATTTATACCATTATAGGTATGTAATTGTTGGCTTCTATACTACTATAGAGCTTTGCATATTTGTCTTATTTTTCATTCTGGTCTCTTATGTTAACAGTCATAACAAGATTGTTATTTCTTTTAATTCAATGTTCCTTTCAAGTTAACATTATAAAAATTACCCATATATTTTAATTACATTTTTCTTAAAATCTATATTTCAATTAATAACTTATTTTTTTATCCTCAGAAAAAAGTCAGTATCACCTCAGGCCATAGAAAATACTGAGGTTATACCATCCTTAATGGATATGACAGGTGATATCAAACATACACTTTCAAACTCTGGGCCGCTGTTACCTAATCCAATTCTTGCACACTCAGTCGGAGGGGCAACAAATGGTCATGCCCATTTCAATAATTCTAATTCTGGTTGGCCAGTGTTAGATGGGGCAAGTTCTCCTGCACTTGTGAATGGGACAAAATCTGATCTTTCTTCATTAAATAATAATTCCCGGACTCAGGTAATGGTAATGGTAAAGCATACAATAATTTATCTTCATGGTCCCCAAACAGTTGGGAATCGATTAACTTATTTTCTAAGTTGTGGAAAATTGGAAAATTAGCACTCTAGGAAGGAACTTGTGTGGCTAGTCTAGAATTTAAAAAAATTAAAGCATAGAAGTAAATAGTTTAGATTGCAATCTATTTATAGAGCTACTTTCATTTCTAGATTGAATTTTGCTTCAATTCAAGTGGTTTCCCCTTATTTGCGCATGTGTCCTACCAGTTTCAGCTTAATGGGGGGAGGTACACCCAGAACTACGAGTGAACTACTAACAAAGTCACCACAAAAAAAATAAATTTAAAGCCTTAAAAATGTTTACTGAAGTTAGATGAATAGTTAATCTACTATGTTAACACACAATATTAAATTGGTTAACATTGAAAAAAATGACTGAACTAAACATCAAAATTTTGTGAATAAATATGCCATATATTTTTTTGCCCATAAAGAAAAAAGTTGATACTTAAATAACCACTTCTGCATGATAAGGATGACTTTCAGCTTCAAATTTTGACTCTTCCAACCCTACTTTCACCCTTCACGTTCTTTGTGGCTTTTAAAATTGCCTCAGTCATCTGTTTTTTCACCAATGTTATCCGCTCAACATTCGTCATAATGAAGTAGTCAAATGTAAACTGACCACAGGACAGCTGCTCAAGTCTTAGAGGAGCCTCCAATGCTTTGTATCCATCATTGAAAAGAAGGGTTGCTAATCCAACACCTATGTTGACAGCTATTAAACCATGATATTTGTTCATAGGACATATTTCTATATAATAATATTGAGATTCATTCGCATATTGGGTAGAACCATCTAGACATTTACTAAGATACCTGGATGGGAAAAGTCTAGAAAAATTGGCTTTGTTATATCCATTACCACTTATTCACTGATATTACAAACATGACTGCAAGTATTTTCAATGTCTTTCATCTGAAAAAGAATCATTTGTTCCGTAGATGTCTTTCAGTTTTATTTCTGACCTGATCTGGGTGGGTGTTTGCATTGGGTATGTCAAGAAAACAACACTTTGGTATTTTAGACAAGTGTATGTCATCTTAAATGGAATCAATTTAGTTGTTTTTATTGCTACTTACATTTAAAATATCCTCATTGGATACAATATTAGACTTAGTATATCTATTTCCACAATACTTTAGTTTCTTTGAATAGCCTGAATATATTTTTATCACTAGCCATTGTATAAATAAATTATTAAAAAATATTAAGACAATTTGTATAATGAAGTAGTTTCCCAGATCAAAGGAAGCCGGCATATACTAAAGGGACTGATCATTGTATGAAACAATTATTCTTGAGGTCTTCATTATTTTAAAATCATTAATTCATGAATGAATGTTTGGAAAAATATAATATTTCACTTTGTGTACCTCCCCCCTTAAGCATTTTATGTGAACTTTGGTTCATGATTTTATTTTTCTACTGCTTTGACAAGCCAGATATTTTTCATAAATATGCAGTTACTGGAACAAAGAATGGAAATTCTGATGGAAGAGATATTTTAGGGCAGACAGATGAACTCTTTCTTAGTTTGGAAAATAAACTTTACTAAAGTCCTTGGGCACTTAGTAATAGAAATAATTGTTGAAAGTACTGAATGCATTAACTCTGTCGTAAGTCAGTTTGGCTAATTTTATGTCAATTAAACTTTAGGGCCAAAGTAACAAATCCCAGCACAGAACGAACACACCTCCAGGAAGTGGTGGAGGTAGTAGTGGGAGTCGCACATTTGGCAATGGTCGACAGAGAGGCAGCAGCTCTCTAAATGGTGGAGATGAAAATCATATACCAAAGTAAGCTGTTACAAAATATGACTTGTACTATCCAAAATATTTGTAGTTCTCATTTTTGTTGAAATGAGACCTATAATTGTTTTTGTGTGTTCCAGGATAATCGTGGTGGTGTATTGTTTATCTCACATAAATTGGGTTCCTTTAATATTTTTCAAAATTGCAATTCAACGTGGCTATTAGCTCTTAGCTAGGGAGACCCTAAATCAATTTGAATCCCCCATAAAATGTGGTTGCGAGGCAGATAGCAGACCTATTTACTCTTACGATTTTAACTTGACCCCACTAGACATGCGATGCAAGTATTTATTGTATAAATTATATTGTAAGTTTATTTATTAACTAGTAAAATACTGTATTGTACGATTTTTGAGACTATATTGTATGATTTTAGGAGTGTGAGGTTAAACAGGTCTGAAATAGAGCTAACATTGTACACAGGGCCACCGGTTTTCCATTTAAACCTTAACATTGTTCTTGATAATTAACAATGAGTTCTCACAGCTCCTGATGATTATTAGGCTTTTAACTGTGGCACTAAATTATATATAATCTTTGTTTGTTTTGGATCCCAAAATTATTTAATCAGAACTTGGCTGTGATCATGCCACAAACCCAGCAGTTATTTTATACATTACAGCAAATTACTATTATCAGGAAAGTTAGGAAGATGACACTCCTGATATTGAATAAATGACTATCCAGGATCTCATGAAGTTTGTTGCTGGTTAACAAAATATATTATCCTATTGCTTTTTAAAGAAAAGATAGGTTCTACTAACTATTGTAATGTGGGGTGTGATTTTTTTGTAAAAACCAAAAGGAAAATAATAAAAGGTTTTAAATACCTTTATAAATAAATGGTCAACACTTTTCTCTCCTTTTATGACAGTCAGTTAAATCCAGGAAGTGGTAACAGATCACAAACATCAACCCCCCCTGGAGATGTTGAGAAGAGCTCAAGTACCCCACAGACACAAAATGAACAGCCATCTCATAGAGGTCTTCCACTACCAACTCCCAGCACTAATCAACAGTTAGCAGCATCACCAAGAGTTGGAGGAGCAGTTTCATGTTCTGCGACTAGTACCCCACCTCTTCCATCCTCGACTACATTAGCCATGACCAGTGCACAATTGCAGGTTAGCATAATGGAATTAACCAACATTGTAAAAAAGCATGAAAAGTTCAATACATGCATCATTTAGCAGGCTCCATGCCTTCTGTCATACAACAGAAGTGCCCACTTAGGCTTCAAACGAGTGTAATTTGCAAATATCTTCCATAAACTCAAATTGAATTGTTTTGGTTGCTTAATACTCGAATCTTTGTAAATTTTTCATCAGCCTCAACAGATGCAACAGCAGCAAGTTGATCTGAGCTCAGTCAATGGTATGGTTGGTGCTATAGGATCTAACAGAAGGCCTGGATTGCCCGAGGCCAACAGTGCCCAAGGTCTTTCATTTTTTGGTAACCACTCAAATATTTATCATTTTTGTTATATTTTTGTTAAAAGAATGTTCCAGTGTCAGTGCTTTTTGGCAATATAACAATCCTAATAATATTTAAATTTACCAAAGCTTCATCAGTCCTGAACATGTGAAGGCCTTGACTCACTACCCAGATAAACAAAATAAATTTAATGACCCTGTAATCTACCCCTGCCAAGATTTCTTGTAACAACCATAAACCATGGTTAATTATTACTGTATTTTCGCATATATAAGATGCGTCTTACAAAGTTTTATGTACCCCGCACACTGGGTATATATGGGTGCGTCTTATGTAAATTATTTTTTACACAAATTGTCAAAACCCAGGACTTATGGATGCGTCTTATAATTAGGTTGTCTTAAATGTGCAAAAATAGGGTAAGTATTTTTTAACACGAACGGACTGTACAGTGTGTGATATTGAAGGATGATTATTGCTGTTGATATTCACGTTTCACGATTTTCATTCCAGTTGTAAAATAATTGAGTAAGTGTTCAGTAATTACCACATGTACCAATCCAATGCAGACCACTTCAAACTTAAAATCTTCTCATTTCAATGTTTTGTATATCAATGAAGCCATCTTTACATCTGGTGTTTAATGTTTCTAGAATCTAGATATAGGTACTCAACCCATCCGTTACTGGCCCGGCGGCAGATAAGAATAAACAATAATCGTTGCGATTCTGCCTCAGACAATTCTTTGATCTACCGTTAAATTAAAAATTGTAATGAAGCCTTGTTTACATCTGATGGGTGATGAAACATTGAACAAATTTTTATTTATTATAAAGGAAACCACTGGATATAAATAGCTCAGTGCGGCAGCTGGCTAGGCCGCATGCGCCTTATGTAATTTTTGTTTACACAAATTGTCAAAACCCGCATCTTATATATGGTTGTGTCTAATGTAAAATATTTTTTACACAAATCGTCAAAACCTGCATCTCATTTACGGGTGCGTCTTGTCTTTTGTGGCGTATACATTTGACAGTTCAACAATAAGAAACAATGACTCTTTCCTAGAAATTTAATAAATGATAGGCAAAATTCCACAACCATGGGCTGAGTCTTGAAAACATTGGTGTAATTATAATAAAGTACCAGAGTACAGAGCTTGTGTTTTAAGCATATTTTATGCAACCAAGAAAAAAGACTTAATGTCTTCCAGCTACTATGTAAAATATTAGACTTATTTTGTAGTAACCACATAACTAACAGTGACGCCTTGTGATAGTGTGCAGAAAGTAGAGAAACTGAATGTGGGTTTTTTTTGTCTTTGAGACATAACCACCAATTACTTGCCTTGCTGTAAAAAAAAAAATGGTATCACAATCTGAAATGTAAAATTTTTAACAGAACAGTTAAGCATAATTTGCATAAAGCTATATCCTATTTTAAATATGTAATTTTCATCATCATCCATATCCATTTGGGCACATGCACTTCAGGCTGAGGCCATGGTGAAGAATTTGAACACTCTCTAAATATGTAATTTTAAAAAATGATAAAAGTGTGTGAGTAATATTTTTAATGTAATATTTTTGTTCCCATTTTTAGTAACAAGTCAGTATTGCTTTTAAAGTTTTTAATATTCCCCTTCTATCTTCAGAAATGCCAAATGTTTCACTTGTCAACCAAGAAATGGCTGATTCTCTTCCTGTGTCCTCCAGCACAGATTGGGTAGCAGCCTTTGGTTTTAAGAATAAAGAACTACCACCAGATGATGATTTAGGTATTTTTCTTAAATGTGAAAAGTAGTAAGGATTTTGTATAACACTTAAATTTTGCATTTAAATGCTTGAACATTATAAGTTATTTTCAGAATTTAGTGTAATTATTCCTGTGATTAATTTAGCTATTTTTGTTTATATCTTTTTCTTAGGATTTGACCCCTGTGCAGAATCTTTCAAAGGCTTAGCAGACCTTATTGAGAAAGAAAATGGAATGCACCAACACATTCACCTTTCACACCAACAGAATCGGCTGGGATCCCCTCCACAGACAAGTTATCCTCCACATCCAATGTCCCAGTCCTCTCATCAGAATAATACTCTTATAAGAAGTCTTCCCCCAGGCTTCTCAATTTCACACATACAACAACAACAACAGCTGCAACAGCAGCAGCATTTTTTCAGACCTGGTAAGTAGTATTTTGCATAAACAATATACCCTTGAATGTTGTCATTTTTCTCAGTTTTTGCAATTTTGTCATAACTTTTCTTCTTTTCTTGCAGATATGGCTAATTCCAAAATGTTAGACTTAATACCACAGTTTCCCCTAAATGCACACCAGAGGTTTGCACCTTTACACAGCTATCATAATTTTTCACTTGACATGCACTCACAGCAACATCAACAACAACCTCAGGTAAGCAGATGGTCATGATATATGGTATGAATTGTTTGATTGTTGAATTTCGTGGGGTTTTTTTTATGAATGTTGGGTCCAGCATTATTAAATTACAAGAAAAGTGAGTTTGCTCTCCCTGAGAAGATATGTATTTAAACATTAAAATGATTTTTTAATCTTGTGAAACTATTCATGTTACTCTTTGATATTGACAATGGTATGCAAGGATTTAGATGTGAGTTTGATTCAAGATTTTGGTATTAATATGCAACTTATTAAATTGGCAGAAAAACTTCACAGAAGTAAAATATAATAAATTTTTATATTTTAAAAAAGATAAAAATTGTAATGCTATTTTCCCTCAACTTCTCCATTTAATTGCATTAGTAAAATTTTAGTAAAAAACATTTCAGAGATAATTAATGTAAACCAAAAGTTCCTTAAAAAGGAGAAAAATGATTCTTAACTAATGGATTTTTCACTTATGAATTTTCCATTTTTGTCCGCAGCGTGATTTATACAGTATGAAAGACATGCAAGAGCAGCTACGCTCCATGCTGCCTAATATAAACATCAGCTTTGGTTCTTTTCCCCATCAGCAACAACAGGCTCAGCAGCAACAGCAGCAGGTCCCTACCTCAATGCACTTTTCACAACAGAGTCAGCATTTAAATAAAAGTAAGTCTTTATTTTATCTTAGTAATTTTATTTTAAGGACAAATTAACATTAAATTGAAGAACATAAATATAACCTGATGTCCATTTTAATATTACACATAAAAAAATAATTCTTTTCCACAGGCTGGCCATTGTCAAGTTCTCCTGACTCATCTCCATGGAATGACCCTGCCATAGTGAGCACCAGTCAGTTCACTGAATCTGCAAGTAAGGAGGTGTCTAAAAATTCAACCCGCCTAAGTGTATATTATATTTCTGCATAGACTTTCTCTCTACTTGCATGTTCATCTGGTTGAGTGTTATCTTGTGGAGCATTATTTGTTTTTGTTTACACATGATTTTTAAGACTTTTGTGTCATGTTCACCTGGTGAACGGCTGGAAAAGGGTGGGTAATGGTGTTAGCAAGCCTCTTAATACTTTTTTGATTGAGGCAGGTTGACACTGTCGCTCAAATTATCACGGTTGAGTTTATTGGTGGGTGAGCTCAGATCTTCTTTTTAGTTTTATGCCTAGGTAAAGAGTTACGTCACTTCAACTGGGATTTTCTAAGCTTTCTATGTTAAAAAAGTAAATAATTCTACTTTAGTCGATAATTTAAAGATTACAATTTTAATACTAAGAAGTAGAAAATAGTAGTTAATAATTTACAATTTCTTAAAATGCAGTGCGCAAAGAAAGTCTGTGCAGAAAATATTTTCAAAAATTAATTTTAAAACATGAAACATTGAAGTATTGGCTTCATAGGGTGCTCATCTAAACTTCTGTACAGTCTTTCTTGGCGTCAGTGGTAAATTATATTTTTTAGGCTTTTGTTTTAATGTATTTTCAAATAATGAAATCAGCAAACTATACAAAATTCTTAAATGAAGTAAGAAAATACCTAAATTAATATATCTATAGAATATGAATTCTTTGTATCAATAAGATTCAAGTTTTTAAATTGATAAAACTTAGTTTTAACAAGCATTTTACAATAATATCCTCAGGTCTATTTCCTGAAAACACACCTCACTGGCTTAAGTCTCTGCAGCAGCTAACAGAGTCAGACGGCCCAACACATAGACTACCATTTGCACAACAATTTCCTCTTGCTGGCACTGGGGGCTGGCCCCCACATACACATAATCCTCCTCCAGGATTTAGAGCAGCAGGCCTTGGCAGTCAGCAGACCACAGACACTCATCAATTGGCAGAAGGTAATAATTTTCATGGTCTTTTAATTTTGTACTTTGTAATACTTAAATATCCAAAGGGGTAATTTTTAAAAGAACATGTTGATTAAAACTTAAACCTGTCTTTCGCCAGAAAAAAATATCACTATTCACAATCTTATCAGAGCCTACAAATTTTTATCAAATGGCACTCCTCAGAAGTAATTTTTTAAAAATTTGTTATAAAATTATTATTTTTAAACAAAATAAAAGTAATGAACAACACACTGTACATATGAAAAAAGTGATCAAATTTTTTTTCTCTTCTTTTTAATCTCAAAATAAACATATTTTAAAAATTAGTCAAAACTAAAAATTATATAGTCAAAAATAAAAAGTAGAAATAGACAACACAATGTACCCGGCACATCTGACCAAAATTTATTATAATATTTTAAGTTTTTCCTTAATTTAAAAAAAAATTTAATTGTAAAAATTATTTTACTAATTGAAAGAAAAAAAATTCAAGTTATTCTATAATATCACTAATTTTTTAACATTATTGCAGAAAGTTGTCTTGTCACCATACATAAAAAAAGAGACATAAATTTTGTGTTCTTAAACTAAAATTGCTTTATATCCATGATCATTCCATCCTCCACCACCACCCTCACCCTACCCCCCTTCTCAGCCTGTGATCATTATGCCAAGGGTTGCTTGAGCACTTAAGAAATGTTTAAAAGTCTCCTTTGTACCACATTTAAATATTAGTTACAATGGTTAAGCTAGTTTCTTAATGTCACTTCGCTGTGACTACATTACAGCCAAAAAAAAAACCCCACAAAAAATTGATTTTTTGGTAAATGTTAGCATCTATTTTATTTATGACAATTTCTTTTAAATTTTTTTATTAAATTACAGTGAATATAATTTTGATGTATTTTTGTATATTTTATTTTCTTTTGTTAAAGTTGTTTTATATTTTCAGCCTAAACTTTAAAATTGATAGAATACACTGAAATTTTATAACTTAATTGTACAATGCCTACCCTTTTATCAATGGGTAACTGCACAAAAATTGGCTAAAATAGTGTGACATGGTACCTAATTTGAACTAATTTCAATTTATTTAAAATGCGAGCTAGTCCATTAAAAATATTATTTTAATTTTAAATTACTTCATAAAATGTTCTGCTTATTTTTATCTGTCACTGACCAAATTTTTGGCATATTTAATAATTGTTGAATTTTTAAAAAATTTTTTTGCAGTTCTACAATAAATCCCACAGACTTTCCATGGCCATAGATAGAATCTGCAATCTTTTAGCAATTACAAGTGACAGTCTACAATTTATAAGTTCTTCTTTAGGTCAATACATTCATTTTGAATTAATCTAAAATAGATTTTATCAGAAGTTTTCCAAACATTTTGCTACTTACTCTCTTTTAATATTTTATGCTGCATCCCATTTAAAAAGGTTAAATTTTACCTGATGGAGGTATTGTCTATTTTCTTCATCAGATGCAGAATGTTGACATTGTGATATTTTTTTCCCCAATCTCCCCTATATCAGTAAATGGAGAGCTTTCTTTAAAAATGCTGAAAGCACACCATTGTACCAATATTGAATTTTACTATAAATAGCACTCTTATGGACACTTAAAATTTAACTGCAAACAGTGGGGTGCAACATAAATTTCAATTTAAGTGGTTAATTTTAACTAAGTTTGGCAAGAAACTTTTCTCCTTGCGTTATGGGTGTGACCATTTTTAACATAATTTCAGCCGAATGGGATGGGTTGAAAATTAATGTTGGTTGTATTACTTCTTTACACTATTCCTGCTATGCATCACCGGGGCTCCCCAACCTTTTTCCATTTTAGATCCACTTTTATAAAAATGAATAAATGAGTCATGGAAAATTCTTATCAAGGTATAATGTTTTTGTTAGGAACCTTTACTGTATGTAGTTCATGAATTTAAGAATAATCCTTATGAAAATTAATTTAGGACCAAAGCTGTGGCAATGAATAATGTCTAGCTGTAAAGAATTACTAGATTTAATTAAATTATTTTTAATAAATCCTACCTGTATCTATGAAACTCATTGGTTCTAAACTTCAAAACTTCTAAGGTTCAAAATGCTTAGCTGCTTTGCTTTGAAGAAAGACGAAATTATTAGTTTATCTCAAGTTTTTAAAATTATTTATTCTCACCTTTTATTTCTTATCATTAAATCTCCATATACTGTTTAGGCATGTGCTAGGAGCACAGCTTATTACCATAAATCACTTAAAAGGTGACTTCAATTTACTAATATTATTACCATGTTTTGTCTGTGATGAATCTTTAACAAAATGGTGCACAACAGAGTGGAGGCTCAGGTTGCAGCACATGATTGTATTATTACATTACTATGACTACCTACAATACACTTGGGTCATCAGTCAGTCAGATTTGCATGGCTGTTCACATGCATACCTTTAAATGGTTAGCCTTGATAAATATAGTGAATGATGGATGCTGGTTTGAGAGTTTTGAATGGTAATATACAAAAACCTCTTACATTGATTAATTTATTTATCTTCGCTATGGTTTGGCTATAAATTGCTTGCTCATGTGAAATACAAGCAGTAAGATGGAAATTAATAATAAATTTAATGCAGTACAAAGGGATTGAGTTCTGTTATGTATTTTTTTTTGCAAATTATGCTTCTCTAAGAAGAAATTGTTAATAGTTGTTTTTTTTTAATGGGAACAATGTGCATTAAAAATGTACAAGTGTGTTTTCACATTTAATTTCAACGTTGCACAAAAATTGGTTAGATTACGAGATTTTGCCAGCAGCTTAGCCTGACTTCTTAATTTTAAATAGAACTTATTTTTAAATCCTTTATATTAACTTTGCCTTTTTTTATTGGTGGCTGGCTGGCAAAATCTTTGGACGGCTAATTGACCCACTTCCCATCAACCTATCAAGCTTAAACTTGGCACATACACTCGTTGTCAATGACAACACATTCTTTCAAATTTTCAGGCCCAACCCCCCCAAAAATCAGTTTTTCAGGGAGAAGATAAAATGAAATTTCTGATAACTACTCTAAATTAGATTTTTTTTTTTTATAAATGTCCTGAAAATGTTTGGTGCGTAATATTTTAGTTTTCTAAAATTGTTGGTGAAATAAATCTGCTTTGTAAAAGCTGGTGGGAATTAAAATATTAATATAGTTCAGGGGTGTGGAAAAAATGTGCTGGGGGGGGGGGGGG
>CAXITT010000199.1:1083961-1118341 GCA_964033795.1 Lymnaea stagnalis
GGGGGGGGGGGGGGGGGTGGCGCGAAACCCCAATGCTCCACTGGCCACCTTGATAGAGAAGAGTAAACCATTAGCGGGCTGCATGTCATTACACCTTATATTACACACACTCTGAGCTGTATAAATAATAGAATTGTTCATCTATTCTATCAATATAATAAATAAAATGCTACATAAAGAAACAGAATAAATCGGATATAATTATATATTTTCTCTCACTTATCTTTTTAAAATGTATTTCTATGTCATTTGGATCAAGAATGAATAGGTTTCAATTCATTGTGATAAATGAGGAAACCGTGGGCCGCAAAATTTGACATCTTTGATCACATGGGTTGGCCACCACTGATCTACATCATACTACATGCACTTGAAACCTATTATGTTTAGTTTGATCCAGACCAGCAGACCAAACAATATCGCCCAATAATGTCTCGTAAGAGTTTTGAGAAGATGGCTAATTCAAATGTGAATATAATCTGATGTATGCCTCCATACTCCAAATGCATTTAGTGCAGCAATATATTTGATTACTTTTTGCCCTACTTAACCTTCGTGCTAAAGGGTTGTTTTTTTTTAAAAGTGTATTACTCACTTGAATTTCAACACAGTTGAGTTATAAACAGTGTACTGTAATGCATGTTTACTAAATGGGTAGACCATTGGTGTCAAATGCCAGGAAGTATAATGATTAAAAAGACAAAGAGTGGAAGGATTTACATTCTATTCTAATCAAGTATGCTATAGGTCTATCTATTGATTGTGTAGGGAGAGGGTTGTTTCTATTATGGAGGAAGTACACACATTCAAGAACTGTCCTAAAAGTCTAATTTCGTTAATAAAGCCAACTGTGACCTAAAAATCTGTGCAATCCATATTAATTTTTTTTTAAATTTAAAGTCTTAAAAGAAATGAACACATTGCTTCTTGTTTATCGTTATACAATGTTTTTTTTTTATGTTTACACTCGCTAGATATCACAACAGCAATATTTATTCATCATCAAGTCCCTTAGTCCTTGGACCGTTAGGGCGCCACAGATGACATGTGAACTATCCTCCTCCATTCGTCTCTGTCTTCTGCACTACGCACAGCATCGCCCAGTGTTAGTCCTGTCCACTCTTTGATGTTATCCTCCCATCTTTTTCTTTGTCTTCCTCTTCTTCTCCCTCCTCTTGTGGTGCCTGGCGAACCCTTTCTTTCACTGTATCATTATAGATATGGTCCCTATAGCAGATGCCAAAAATGCTTCTGAAGCATCTCATCTCCATCGCCTTTATTTTCCTTTCAAGATCGGCTTTTAATGTCCAGGATTCGCAGGCATACATGAAAATGGAGAAGACTAACGAGCGCATCAGCCTGATTTTGGTGCTGAGGGCTATATTTTTGTCATTCCATATTTTCTTGAGCCTCTTTAGTGCTGTTGTAGTCTGAGCAATCCTGGACATCAGTTCGGACTTGGAGCCTTCTTCTGAGACTATTGCTTCTAGGTATTTGAAGCGGCCTACAGTCTCTAGTCTTTCCTCCCCGACCTTAATTTAAGTGTTGATCCCTGTGGTATTTGTCATTAGTTTTGTCTTTTCGGCACTGATTAGCATGCCGTAAGACGACGAGGTCTTATCGAGACGCTTTACCAGGTCGGCTAGCTCTTCTTCGTTCCCAGCCAGCACGTCTATGTCGTCCGCAAAGCGTAGGTTAGTGATTGTTCTGTCACCAATGCTGACTGTCCCTTCATGCTTTTCCAGAGCATCTGACATAATTCTCTCTAGGAAGATGTTGAACAGGGTGGGGGAGAGCAGGCAGCCTTGTCGTACTACAACCGTGGTCTTGAACCATTCTCCGATGTTGTTGTTGAGGAAGACTGCACTGGTGGCCTTATCATAGAGGTTGCATATCATTCTGGTTAGGTTTGTGTTGATGTTGTAGTGCCTCATGGTGGCCCATAAAGCAGCATGCCAAACCCTGTCAAATGCTTTCTTGAAATCCACAAAGACGTGGTATAGGTTTTGTTGGTGTTGAGCATATTTCTCACATAGTATTCGCAGGATTAGAATCAGCTCAGTAGTGCCCCGTCCTTGTCTGAAGCCCGCCTGTTCTTCAATGATTCTGTTGGCATATGGTTTTAGTCGGTTCAATATGACCTTCAGCATGACCTTGCTTGGATGGCTTATTAGGCTAATGGTGCGATAGTTTTGGCATAGCTGTAGGTTACCTTTGTTGGGAGGGTGATGATGAGCGATTGGGTCCATGATTTGGGGCATTCTCCTGTAAGCCATATTTTGTTACAAATATTGAATAGGGCACTTATCATTGCTTCTCCTCCCCGTTTCACCAACTCGGCAGGGATATTATCCACTCCTGCGGCCTTTCCTGTTTGGAGTGCCTGGACTGCTGCTTCTACTTCTGCGCGGAGAATAGGGTAGTTATCATTGTCTGTTGCTGGAGGGACACCAAGGATGGGGGGCGTTCATTGTACGTATACAAGAGGGGGTGCCCCAAAAGGGACGAATGTACCAAGGAATCCTAATATTTTGCTTTCTTAGTGCGTAATATATGGATGGCCCTTAATATGAATCATTAAATTAGACCAAAATCTGCGAGTTTGTTCTCTGGTTGACTAATGATTAGTCAACCAGAGAACAAACTCGGATTTTTCATTTATTGATAAATAGCAACCAAATATTTAGAGTCATTTCCCTTTTGCATTGATTTTCTAAATTCCTGGTGGGATGTTTCATTTAGATCAGGAGTCTCAAACTCGCGGGCATGGGCGCCCGCAGAAAACTTTCTAGGGGGGGGGGGGGGAAAAAAATCGATTGCCTTTCCAGGGGGTGGCAACAATTTTTTAGTAATGTTTTAATGTAGTTTTAATTTACTGTAGCGTATTTGTATGGTGAACGAACGGACAGGACATCAGCTTAGTTACTTTCTCTTATTTTCTCTTTACTTTAATACCTTTTTTTTCTATTTTTGGCTACAAATTTTTAATCCAATAATCCAGGGGGGGGGGCAAGTGCCCCCCCCCCCGCGGGCGCCCATGCTCGCGGGCCATTTGCGACCCGCAAGACGATATTTTGCGGCCCGCTACATGACAGCAAAATTTAGTGTAATGCGGTCCGCGAGTTTTCCCCATTCTTATATATATATAATGTGACTCTCCACGACGGTTTCAGTCGAATCTCAACGACTAGTCTAATTCTGACTTAAATTGTGATTGTATAAATTTGGAGGATGATTATAATGGTAAAACCCGTTTTGAAAAAAGACTTAAAGGTTTTCATTTCATAGCATTTTATGAGACAAACATGGCGGCCAAAGTGCGGTTTTGAGAAAAGTTTAAAAAGTCAGTTAGTGGATAATGCACAACCATAATTGTGTAAATCGTAGAAATCTCATACAGTATTAAAGAATCCCTATTAAAATTGCCCCTACTGTTAACGAGTGACGGAAATTCTGAGCATATTAGGTTGGTTTCATTTCAAAATAGGTTTAGTCAAAAAGGCCTTTTCTTTGATAAAAAGATCAAAATTCATTCTCCCTACAATAGCATCTTCCTTCACATCAATAATTCATAAATAGTGCCTGCTCTGCCTACTGTCTGAACACATTTTAGCATTTTAAGCCTTCATGGAGAAGGTTGGGGTGGTTCTTCCTGGTCTAAGTGATCCCAAATGGCTCATGGACTTGGCTTTTTTGTTGTTGACCTTACACAGGAGCTGAATGTACTCAAGAATTAACAAGACCAGGGGCAACTTGTCAGTGTGCCTACGACAATGTCAGGGCATTCTGCACAAAAATTGTGTTATAGTTTTTTAGAGAAACCTCTGCCATTTCCCAATATTAAAAGTACTAATGAATTCGGGCACATCATCCAGTAGCGACTATACTGATGCCATTGCACATCTACAGGAAGAATTTGATGACATTTTTTTTTTTACTTCAAAACACACAGACACTTTTCCACTTTTTTCTTATCCTTTCTACTTTAATGTGGAAGATGCGCCCCCCCCCCCTTTTTTTTGTTTCTTCCCCTTTTTGCGCTTCAAATGGAGCAGATTGATCTTCAGTGCAATTCTAAGTTCAGTGACTGAATAAGGAAGAATTTGATGACATTTTTTTTTTTACTTCAAAACACACAGACACTTTTCCCCTTTTTTCTGATCCTTTCTACTTTAATGTGGAAGATGCGCCCCCCCCCCCCCTTTTTTTTGTTTCTTCCCCTTTTTGCGCTTCAAATGGAGCAGATTGATCTTCAGTGCAATTCTAAGTTCAGTGACTGAATGGGGAAACAGAAAAGCGTGGACATTTATGAGATCATTTCCCTCCACCTTCACTGAGATTTCCAGTTTAGTTTCGGTTTCGGCCGAAAGTGATTGAGGTTTTCGGTCATCTACCAGAAGTCTAACTATATGTCTGTCTCTAGGTTTTATATAGCGCGGTACCCCTGCCTGGGGCTGGGCTCACCACGCTGTACATACAATTTAACAAATATAATCATGAACTTAAAAGTTAACATACAATTAAATATAACAAAACAAATGTATATTCACTCCACACATTCCAGAACTATTTACATTTTACATGTCGAGCCTTGGACGGCACCCAGCAGCATCGTTTAAAGGTGGGGGGAATTAGTCAGGGTAGTAATAGAGTTTAAAGAGATGTGTTTTGAGTGCAGTTTTGAAGGCTGTGATGGTTGTTATATTGCGGATGTGTAGGGGTAGAGAATTTCATTGTTTGGGGAGCACAGATAGAGAAAGATCGTTCACCGTATGTTTTTGTGCGAGTTTTGGGGACAGAAAGAATACGCGCGTCTGCGGAGGAGCGAAGCTGTCGAAGAGGTGAATAGACAGAGAGAAGTTCGGTTAGATAGAAAGGTCAGGAATTCGAGAAAAAGTTGAGAACATAGAGTTTATAGTCAATCCGTGCTTGTACAAGGAGCCAATGAAGTGAACGAAGTAGTGGTGTGACGTGATCACGATTGCCCGACGTACGGCGCAGGCCGTCAATAGTCACCCAGTCCTTGACGGTATAATAACCACCATCATGGCGACCATCCACAGGATAAACATCATAGGCAGTCGGNGGGAGAGAACAAGAGCATCGCCTCGTTTTTTTTTTTTTTTTCGCTATTTATGAGGTAGTGGCGGATTGAACTGATCTGACGGATAGCGCTGTATGCAGAGCGACAAATGTGAGCGATATGATTATCGAGAGACATGTTGTTGGACAGAATAGAACCAGGCAGGATTGCTAGCGGAGGATGTAAGCTGTATGTCGGAGTGACCCACTTGAAATAAGGTGGGGAGAGCTGAGTTAGAACAGCAGTAGATCAAGTGTCGAATCTCAGCGACTAGTCTAATTCTGACTTTAATTGTGATTGTATAAATTTGGAGTATGATTATAATGGTAAAAACTGTTTTGAAACAAGACTAAAGGTATATTGACCCTAGTGCATGATGTCCTCATCAACACCAGTAACAGAAACATTGCAAATCCCATCTACATGCATAGGAGCCAAAATGATCAATAAATTGATGGTGGGCCCTTAAGATATAGAAGAAGAAGAAGAAGAAGAAGGAGTCCAAAAGGCAGAAGATGCGCGAAACGAAACCCTTGCAACAGAAAGAACAAGACGGAAGGTCAAATCTAACCAGGAGTCAAGATTCTCCTGCGAGAAATACAGTCGAGATTGTCATTCCAAGATTTGCCTAGTGAGCCATTCATTGCAGTGTAGCCAGCATAGTTACTCCATCGTCTCGCGAAGACGGAAGGATGCTATATTATATCTATATTTATAATTCGCCAGCAAAGATCAAACACCAGAGTGTGGTTAAATAATGAGTTCACTAGCGCGCAAAATATAATTCCCGATAACTGCGCTAAATGATGTATTTATTTTTTTTAATAACGCAATTGCGTTTGGTGCGTAATATTTTTTTTTCGGAAATGAAATCGTCTCAATTTAAGTATTGTGTAAAAAATATTCGGTTTAAAAGTGGTTGGGACATGAGAATATTAATATAGTTCATGAGCAATTCTGCAAAGTAAGTTACGTCGCGGGTCAACTAGTAATACTAGTAGTATAATATATTTACTCAACAATTAAATGAGTAGCGTTGTACCAACTTCACCCCTCCCTTGATTGGAAAAAGGTTGTGTCCTGTACGTCCTACTTCTTCTAAAGAATACTATCGGTTGATGCAAATGCAACTTCAAGAATTTATCAGGAGGGTTCCAACTTTTCCCCTTTAAATAAGCCGGCAGCTTTCTTAGTCGAGATGAGAAATTTTTTGCTAATTTTCCTAGACATGTGGCAGGAACCTTATGTATTCTTTGTATGTGTATAGTTATTAGTATATATCAATATTTATTTATCTTGCAGACGCAATTTCTGCTGAACAGTTCTTTTTAAGTTGTAAGCATCTTTCATTTGGACTGACCTCGGGTTGTTAAGGTAAGACTAGTAAGAGTGATAGAGACGGTGTTTCCCCCCACAGCAGCTCCAAGAAACTCCATATCAGCAGTGTTGCGCAACAGTCATAGATCTAAACCATATAGTGCAGCGGTTCTCAACCCCCTTGGGGGTCGAACAACCCCTTTCCAGGGATCGCCAAAGACAATCGGAAAATACATATACTCTTCAGTTATGAAGTACCTAGCATCGAAAATAATATTTTGGTTGGGGGTCGCCACAACATGAGGAACTGTAAGTAAGGGTCGCGGCATTACGAAGGTTGAGAACCACTGATCTAAGGGATATGCAAGATAAATATTTCAACGACAAGGCCGACACCTTTCCAGGACTACGCGGATAGACATAACCTAAACAATTTCTTTCTACTCCTCTTAATCTTATAGCAGTTTATGACCCCATAATAAATAATAATCAGGATAATCCCCACTTCTGATTGGTGATGAGAAATCTCGATCACTGAACAGGAACAAATGATCGAACTCTGGGCTGAACATTTTGACAACGTCCAAAAACCAAACTTTATTCATCAACGATGAAGCAATAAATCGTCTCACGCAGGTGCCGATTATTCAAGAAATGGACCATTGATGAGGTAAACCTTATTTCAAGAGCCAGTCTAAAAATGTATGGACCAACTAAAATGAAAGTATACAAACAAGGCGGCTGTACTCCCTGCGCTTATCTATGCCTTTGAAACGTGGACTGTTTATCAACCCCATGGAACCACTTTCATGTGACAAGTCTCAGAAAAATCCTAAACCATCAAATGACAGGACACGATCTCAGACACTGAGGTAGTGGCATAGGCAGGTCTCCCCAGCATCTTTACCACTTTAATGCAGTCCCGGCGATACTGGGCGGGACATGTGCGGATGTCAGAAACAAAATTGCCCAAAAGAATATCATATTGTGAACTTGAGCACGGAAGACGATTTGCACGGAAAAAACGCTTTTAATTAAGACACCCTTAAAGTTAAAGCCTCACTAAAAGCGTTTGATATAAACATGGACACATTGGAAGAAGTGGCAAAGGACAGAGAATTGTGGCAATCCTCTGTACATAAAGGCACCTTACAGCATGAAGCCATCAGAACAGCAGCTGCAGAGCACACGTGTAAAACATGCCAGAAAAGCCCAGGGTTAATTCTGTAACTGGAATTCACACATCAAGCCCCTGCACTTACTGACTTACTGCAAGAAAATTTTTGTGCCAGAATCAGCTATCTGCGCACCCACAGCCATGTTAATAGCAGATACGATGATTAAGGTGGTTATTGTCAAAACTATAAATATATATTATTTGAATCTTGAGGGTTATACTTATTTCTTGTGCTTAATAATTTCATCAAGTTAATATATTTTCTTTTTAAAGAATAAATGTATTGAAACTATTAGTATAATTAAAATATTGTTCATTTAATTTTAATATGACTAGCTTTGGTATCATTTTCCTTTGTATTGTATTCGGTTTTTCAGTCTCTTGTTACGGTACATATTGTTCAAACAAATCTTAAAACAGATTAAATATGCAGAACCATATAACAGTACCTAGTATGTAACAATCAGTAACAGGTTTATATTCTGTAACATGTATATGTATGGCAACAGACAGTCCATATAATCACAAGTCCAATGTTCATGAATAAGTTTCAATAAGATGAATTAAATAGGAATGATTTGGGTCAAATGAATATGGCTGTCAGTTCAAATAAAAAAATTAACTTCCAAGTTCCAGTTGCAAACAATGTAAATCTTGCATTTGTAAAGACTATTGGATGTAGCACTGATGTTAAGGCATACTGCATGTTGTTCTGCTTAAAATTATCTTTAATTTGATGTATGACATATTTATGTAAGTCAATAACAGAAATTTTAACAATTTTTTGAAAATGTGTATTTTACACTTTTTCTGTCAGAAAATAAAAATGACTAAAAATCATTGTTATTTTTTAATAACTTAAGAATTACTAGATCTGGCTGCTTGAAAAAAAATGGGCTTAAATATTGTAAACTTTGGAGCACATACACCAATTCCTGGACTTCTCTGTTGATTATTTTAGAAAATATACATGGCACTTTTTCACAAGGTAAGAAAATCCATTTTTGGTCCAATTTTCAGCAAATTTGAAAATCGCATAACTTTTTTGTTTATTGAGATATCTACATGAAATAAGAGGCCTATATCTTAGAATAAAAAGTTCTGTCAGGTGAAACTCACCACATATGTCTGCTATGTATAGAAAATTTTAGTTTGGACTACCTACTAGCAGATTAGAAAACCAAATAATTAGTGAAAATGAAAGTGAGCAACATTCCAGTAGATCTAGAAATAAAAAATTGTTTGAAAAATGTTTTATAACTGATCACACCAACCATATGTGAGCAGGAAAGATTTTCAAAGAAGAGCCAGTATTTGCTTAAACTTAATGATTTACAAAGGGGATTAGCTTTATCTAATGGTTATAATAACACTCCTGTGAAATCTTAATGCATTTTATACACTGGTGTCAAATTTCAATATTTATCAACATTAGCAACTTTTTTGTTAAGCTTTACCTTAACTATCAGTTAATAAAAATAAATAAAGCATATTTTTAAAATTATTAAGTGCAAACCTTTAATATAAAACAAGACAAAAAAAACAAACAAAATAACCAAGTGAAAATTTAAAGACTTTTATCTCCCAAGTTAATAAAAAGCAACTGAAGCAATTTATTGTGGACAATAATCATGACAAAGAAATAGTGAGATTTTTTTGTTATGTCAGTACATTTATCACAATGGACTTCTTAAAAAAATAGTGACACTTCAAGGGTACCGTATTCTATTGCTGTTTGCATTCACTTGGTTTGCCTTGTGCCTGCAACAAAATATAATAACTTGATTGAGACACTTAAATTAATATTTTCAAAAGAAAATGTAGCGATGTTGCAAAGTCTGTTTCATTAAAGTTTCCAAAATGGAAAATAAAATGTCAAGAATTATTTTACACAATAACCCTAAAGAAAAACTAAGCTGTCCTAGTTCTGGTAATAAATGAACACAAATTGTACAAATACTAAATTAAGTGAATTTTACCACTAAAAGTATTCACACAATTTAGTATAATTTTTTTTTTGATTTCCCAAAGCCTGCAAAACTATCATAGGAACATAAACTTTTAGGATACATAATTGAAAGTTAGTAAATCCAATATTAAATTGGATGAGGTATGACATAAAAATGTGGGGGGAGATCCTATTTGTTGACGATATAAAACTAAAAGAATTCATTATAAATATAATCCACTAATGATCAATCTGGTGACTGCTGTATAGGTGCTGGTTCATAATAAAAATGTACAGATTCACTAAAGCAAGCTGAGAACAAGCTATAAGCACCAAACACTATTGCTTTTTAAAAAAAATAAAAAAATTATCTCATTTGTTACAAGACAGCTTCATAATTTATATATATTTTTTTTTAAAATGACTAAAATTAGTATTGCTAAAAACTACACAATCAAAGAATTTAGAAGAAGCTATTTTAATTCTAACTGATAATGTATATTAAGTTTGATAAAAAAAGACCTATTTATACTGGTACCCGGTACCTAGTTACATTAATAATGCCTAGATGTTCAATGCATTTAAGACATTTGCAAACAAATATACTTGACCCCAATAAGTAAAATACATTGCTCTAATTTGACCAGATATTAAGCGCTAAAGCTTTATCAATTTTGTTTAGAAGTTAATTATCTATTGATCACTTATTTCACTGAATTTGTGAAGAAGGTGCACGATACATTTTATATGCATGACACAAATAGTAATTAAACTTTTCAAACTGCCCAGCATATTTATTGACTTATGAAAATGGAATTTTTTGCCGGTATATCTAAGGAAGCTCATGTAATACAATTCTGATGAGGGAATTATTAATAAATGAAATATGATTCGATACACTTTAACTTTGACAGTAAAAGATTTTGTAATTGCAACTATGCATTATGAAGAAGTTTTAAAAAGGAATAACATTAACAAATTGGAGGAGCCATATCCCAGTGCAACGTTTTAAATATCAATATTATGAATGGATTCAAAAGCCACACAAAAAAAACAGCATTTTATTGAACTGAATTTTTAAACAAATATTTTGAAATTGCTCATATGTAGGTATTTACTTTCTAAAACAGAAAAGACATAACAATTCTCCATAGCACAGTCACAATACATTGACAAAAAAGTAGGCATTGCACTGCAATTAAATCTTTCTTGGCTATCTATTACTGAATTTAAACTAGAAACAGCCTTCTTCAGCTAACATGCATTGGATGATATAAAATCTAGACCAATTCACATGTATCTTGTTGAATGAGCCTTCAGCTAATCTTTTAGTATAATTGACATGGAAGCAGCTTTGAACCGCAAAGACCAACCAGCACCCTTGCCAAAAAAAAAGGCTGACAGCTTAGCTACTAAAATGAATAGGTTAGCATAACACAACTTAAAACTTTCAAAAGAAAATTATAACATTATGGAAAGATGGAAAAGGCATTTTAAACAGGATCATGCAAGACAAGTGTCATAAACAATGTCACAAAACAATGGTTAATTACCAAAGGTAATTAGCATACCAAAAATGCTTTAACATAGCATCCCTGGAAACCACTAGGCCTAAAAAAAGAATACAAAACAATCTCAGATAAAATAAAGGTTAACAGAAAAAAAAGTTTTTAAATGATGGAAAAGTTAAACCATTACTGAATGGTCCCTACCTAATAATTTAGTGAAAACAAAACCTAATAATAAAAAATAATTTATATCTTACTAACTGATATACTGTCAAGGTGCTTTTCTATCTTCATTTTGGCTAACATTTAGGGACACACTTGTAAAGCTATAAAATTCAAAGAACATATTTATACAGTAAAATGTAGAATCCCTATTTATTTACAAAAGCTTTAAATTTCAAAGGTTAGCTTGTAGTTTTAGGCATGAGGCTAAGCATGCATTTGGATTTCTTAGGAAAATTATCATTTGGTAAATTGAATTTGATCATTTTAAAAAAATATATAAAAATTGGATTTTACTGACTGTATTCATGACAGTTACCATGACAAAGTCTGTTGGGCATGTGGTTCAACTTATTGAATGAGCGAAATATTTTTTAAAGGTACAGCAGAATATATAGATGAAAGTTACAACCATAAAAAATAATTACCCAGACACAAAAATACACGTGAAAGGTTAACTACCAAACATTGAAAATAATACGTTGAGAGTTTCCAAAAGTGTTAGTCAACTGCTCTGAAGATAAGAAACACCTATTTTTAAACCAATATCAATGTATCCAAACTTTTCATAAATTTTATATGCTAATGTGCACAAACAATCTATTACAAAGTTATATGTTATTGAATTCGGTAGTAAAACCTCTTAGCCTTTTCTGTCACATTCTATTCCCAAATTTTAAAAGATTTTGAAAAAACAAAATAATAAAAACGTTTGCTTTCTTAGAAATGAAACAGACTTTAACATGCTAAGTGTAAAATAACAAAGTTTAACACTAAGACATATCCCTGTGTTATTTCAATTTGACTTACTGTACAATTATAACAAGAATTTGGTAACTCAAATCTCCTGTTATATAACAGGAAATCTTTTAGATTGAAATTCAAGCCTTAAAAGTTATTCTATCAAATCAATTTTTAAAAGGTACAGTTTAACTAGTGTCAGGGGGTCCTTACCAAAATCCATTTGATGGAACTGTCTCAGACAGCATCTTTTTACTCATAACATTTCCACTTTAATTTGTAAAGTCATTCACTTACCTCAGGGTTAAAATCAGGATCAGCATCTTCATCATAATCCTCATCTTCCCCCTTTGAAAAGTAAAATAATAAAATTGTTAATTTCATGTGTTTTTATAAAATCTCTAAATCAAAATTCTATTACTTGGTCAACGTTTGTTAAATGCTACCTGATAATTTTGTTAAATAAAAGTGTGTGCCATCTTTCAGGATTATTCAAGTGAGAAAACATCTCTGAAACTTTCAAAATACACATGGAAAAATATTTTTTTTTCAACCATAAAATTAGGCTTTCTCATTATTTACTCACAAATTAATACATTTTTTAAATGCTGAAAAACATTATTATCCTCAAAAACAAAAATAAATACATAATATTGTAAACAAACAAAAAAAAACAACTGTTGGAATGAGTTAGACCAATAAACTTCACAAAATACTTAAAAGATTATAACTTTAATCATTTGAATACAAAAAATATTTAAATTTTTGGAATAAAATATAGAATTAAAAAAAAGAGTCCAAATTTAAAAAAAAAAAATTCATTGAACTTTTAAATGGCAGCAAACAGAATAGATTTGCAAAATAACATTTTCGATTAATTTAAACAAAGATTCCTCTCAAATTAAACAAAGAAATCTTTATTAAAAATTATGCATTATTTCAAATTAGCATTAAAAAAAAAAAAAAAAACAAAATTCCTGTTAAAGTTGTAAAAAAAAAAAAAAAATTTAAAATTAAACAAAGATTCCTCTCAAATTAAAAAAAAAAATCTTTAATAAAAATTATGCATTATTTCAAATTAGCAATAAAAAAAAAAAAAAAAACTAAATTCCTGTTAAAGTTGTAAATAAAAAAAAAATATTTCAAATTTAACATTTGGTTCTCACTGGACTTGGACTCTGCAAAATGAATAAATTACTTTTAACAATGCTATAAATTACTTTTAACAGTGCTAAGAGAATGTTCCATTTAAAATAAAATAAATTTACTTTTGCAAAAAAGAACTGGATCATTTTATTTACAAGACTGAAACAAGATTATTTGTGTTGTTCATTTTTTAACAGCTGACTTTTGTCTTATGTCAAATTTTTTATTGTTCGGAGATTTAAGACTTAAAATATCTAGCTGTAGTACCAATATGGTCATAGCAAATTGTAACCAATGGCAAGAAATTATTAATATTTAACTAGTAGCCTAAGAGTTTCTGCCCTCTAGTTCAAATTTAACAAGAAAGGGTTTGAAGACTTCTTGTCAATATATATACCAACATTAAATAAATAATAATTCATAAGAACAATATTTATGAAGAATTAAAAGGCTAATAATCATTAAGAATGTCAAACTTTAAATTTTTACTTACCTCCTCATTTTCTTCATCTTCATACTGAAATATAAAAATCAACATTGATGTTTTTTTTTGGTCTTATGTTTAGATTAAGTGCAACATTTTCAAGAGATTAAATTAATGAATATAGCCTACGCAAAAATAATGCTGATCTGCAGCGGAATTTGGTTTATGTCTTAGATTTGCTAAAAAGTGAGAAAATATAAAATTTAAAAAAAAACTTACTTCATCATTCTCAATGGCTTCTCCTGTAAAGAACAGTACAGCTCTGGGAACTATCCTTTCACGAATGAAATGGCCAATTTCAAAGTCAGCACCTAATAAGGCCTCAACCTCCTCATCCTGTAAGGAATTAGGTACACATTTCCAAATCAAAATTTGGAGCATTTTAAATAATGCTTTATATTTATTTTAAATATTATTCTTAAAATAAGAGATAAATGGTTGTAAGATTCATAACTTACCATTTCAGACTCTGATCCCTCAGGAACTGCAAAAAAAACTACAAAAAAAAAAAAAAAAGAACGAAAAAAAGGGGTCATTAAATATCAATTGCTGGAAAAATCAATTAACCACAGGTCAATAATTCCTCTCTCCACAAAAAAAATTCGTACCTGCAGGTGGGTTGAAGAAATTAAAGAAAGAGTCTGCTTGAACTTGCTTAGTCACAGTTCTAGTTAAGCCTCGTCCTTTATGTTTCTGCTTCTTCTTAATTTGTTTCACAGTGACATTTTTCCCCTTATTCCAGTTGATAGTGCATCTGCAACATAGAAATATATTTATATTCAAGTTAGAGAATAACTACACAATTGTATTGCCAATCCTTCACAATTTACATTAAATAGCGTTAACAACAAAAAGTACAAACCCAGTGCATTTGATGATCTCTGGCCCTTCATATGAAAATGGATCTTGAGGATCAGGTTCATATCGCATTTCGTAACGTTTGGTAAGCACTGTATCTGTGAAGTACTCATTAGGCTCAAAGTGAAACTCTAATGTGAAACCCTGAATACAGAAGACAAGAATAAAATGCATTATTGTTTGCCTTTTGTTCCAAATGGAAATCAAATTACTATCGGTTAATAGAAAAAACTTACCACTGGGTCTTTATCATGAATAATAACTTGAATGTCTTGTAAATGCGTCAAAATTGGTTCATCGTGCTCCTAGATATATAATTATTGTAAAATTAAATGACCAGAACATGTATTAAAAAAATATGTACATCTCTAATGTTATGTTCAATTGTGTGCATTTTAATTTAAGAACTCAATAAAAAACTAAGTTAGAAATCCTCCGGTAATAAGAGAAAAGGCATCAGGGGAACAACCACACACTTCATTAAAATAAGGTTCATCATTAAAATAACTGTGCAGAAAAAGCAATATGTTGATAAGCTATCTTTACCTGTACCATCTCAGAAAGCAAGTCCACGTTCTTGAAAATTGTCAGCCAAAAGCTTGGAATACCCTTCACATCTTCTATACAATAGTAAAAATTTAAGGAACCATAAGAAAATGTGTCATTCTCCAATTAATGTTAATAACAAAAATGAGATGATATTCTTTGCAACTATTTTTTTATTCCAAGCAAACATGATGCAACTGAGGCTATCTTTGAAATTTTTAAAATCTTTTTGCTTTGCAGTTATGTCTTACAAAACCCTTCCTTACAGCACTGAATGAAATGTTAAACATTATCTAAGCAAAGGATCATCTTTGAGTTTTGATAATTTATATAAAAAGGGGTAATTAATAATGTAGCTTAACAAATTTGCTACTTTTGCCATGGTATTTCCGTTTGATTGCTGGTTCAGGGTCTAATTTAAATTTATTATGATACCGGCAATGATGATGGGTCAGATTGTTATAAATTCAATAAAAATACAGAGCCTAAAAATCGACTGAATGATAATGGGGATGCCTAATGACAATGCAATGCACAGTCACTGATTGTTGGTCTGACAAATCGACCAGTGATTCTGTTGAAAGATTTACAGAGATTGCATTCCAAACTTTCCTTTTGTTAGGAGTACAGCAGATTATTTCAAAATTTTTATGACTAATGAAATTGTGCAGCTAATAATGTTACGGGGATGGAAACAAAAATATATGCCATAGAGCTGACACTGAGAAAAACTTGGGAGAAAATGATGTTACCAGTTTTCCCACAAATGGTAACAAAATGCACACTGGTAGAAACAGGGGAAAAACTGGCTTTACACAAGTTACAAAAGGTTTCTCAAATTTCAAGAGACCCACAAGAGATACAGCAAAAAAGAATATTAAATAAAAGTTTACAAAGTTGTATATTTTAAAAACATTTATTATTCTAATTTTTATCGCTTGTATTGTTAAAAATGCATTAGTAAACAATTATTTTAATAACATTAGGAGACATGTACTTATCTTAATACTACGGGGCGTTTTGGAGTTAGCAGCAAATGGGTCTGAGATGTTATGGCCAATCAAAAGCTATACCATAACTTTTATAAGTTAAAAGCCCGTATAGAGGAAAACCCTTATGGTTATGAGCAACCAAAGGTAGAGAGTAAAATAACTTTGGTAGGCTACTTTTCTTGAGAAGGAAATGCTAAGTTAAAGCAAAGCCAGTAAAGACAGGATCAAATACTGCGTCGTGTATAAAAAAGCTGTCGGCACCATCTGACCACAGATTGATTTTGAAATTGACACACAGACATGTCTATCAAGAAATCACAACAGTATGATGAGCTCTGGAAACCTGTTACTTTTAGTAGACTTCTTAATGGCTAGTGATCTAAAAAAAAGAAAAAAAAACAAAAAAAACAGGAAATACTTTCTTTTAAAAATATACTTGCCCTGTTTCTTTTCCCCACTATCTCCGCCAGCGTCCTTGGCGCCTTCAATACTGGCCATTTCCTTAAGCTCTACCTGTTGAGAAGCGGGCTACATTGAACGCCAATGTACCCAAGTGGTACATCAAAAAGGTTGGAACACAACTTATATAAAATTGATTAAAGATTTAACCTAATTATAAACATCTTGATATTTAAACTAAGCTCTTAAATATTATGAACACCAGAGTCCAGTTTCAAAGCAGTATTAGGTGATAATTCAAAGTAGAAGACTAGTTAAACGGGTAAATTACAATTGTAAAATGAATAACTTACAGCCAATTTAGCCTCTTCATCTTTTTCCTCTTCTTCTTCTTCTTCACTTGGCCAATCACAGTCATCATCTGTAGGTTCTCGTGATGCTGTAAGGATCTCTTTTCTCTAAAATTATTAATAAGCCTCAACTGTACACTTTAACATTATTCTGTCATAAATACAATGTTCCACTGAGTTTTTTCCTTAAATATCTAGCTGATCAATAAACATTTACACAACACCAATATCCACACAAAGATTTGCATTTGCTCCATGCTGAAAACCACATTAAGAAACATAAGCAATGGTTTAACTTCCAGAGTGCCCCTAGAATATGTATCACTACGACTTTCCATTACAAAAATTAACAAGAACAAAACACAAATAGATCCTGTGACTATATTAGTTTACACTACTTGTGTATTTACTTGTGTGTCCTTAATAAATGTAGTTAATACTTTTGGTGTCATTATGAATGGTACTCAGTGGGTTTAGAGTAGGGTGACCAAATCACGAACTGTAAAAAAACGGAATACCCTCCAGCTAAAGAGAGGTCCCAGGGCCTCCGCGGTAAAGTGTTTATTGAAATATGCTAATTGTAACTACTTTGAGACCTAGAAATCTTTTTAAAGTCTGATCCATATCATAAGCGAAAACAATAATTTTGCAGTGAATGCGTATTTATTTATACATATTTGACAACGTAATAAGATCTATGGCAGAGACTGTCGTTTAAGCACCGTGGGCAGAGTGGTGGAAGGGGAACAGTGCAACCATCACGCGAGCCCACATCACTACTGGTTCTGACTACAAAGCTAGCCAAAATATTACTTGAAGTTATATTATAAATTAGGAAGTTTTAGTGATTTAAATGTGTTTGGTTTCAGAAACGGGACATTTAGGCGCCCCGAGAGACTTTTTCGGGACAACGGGTACGATCATGAAAAAACAAGACAATCCCGTTGTGACGGGACTTTTGGTCACCCTAGTTTAGACTCATTTAAAATGTGTTATGTGAATAAAAAGTATTTAAATATATTAAAGAAGTTGAATAATTTTTTTAAAAAAACTTAACTCGGCCGAAAAGCAATATTGAAAGATGACCAGTCCTAGTGGCTTAAAAAAAAAAAATGTGTCATATCAACAGTACTCTTATAAGAAAGTTAGTTCATTGTTTAGTTAAGTACTTGATCCTTGATGCATTGGGAATTTAAAATATCCACAAACCTTTTCAAATAATTCTGAGTACTTTGGGGCATACTTTAGTTCCAGTGCATTAACTTCTTTGTAGAATTCTGCTTCCACAGATATAACTTCATTCTGTAGTTTTTTAAGAGCTTTGATACGTCTCTTCACTTCTTTGGGTAAACTAAAATAAGAACAAATTTTTAAGAAGTATGTACTTTTTATCTCATTAACTAACTGGAAATCACCACTGTCATGTAGCCAGGGAATATCTGTGTATATATATGATTTATCGCTAGTTTCAATGGTTGCTGTGTTGAAAAACTGAAAACATGAACGATTCTTCTTTACTAAAAGAAAATTCAACATTTGATACAAAAGGCAATATTATTAAAAATCATTAAATATTTTTTTTAAACCTTAGCTGCCTGTGAATTTACAGCAGTAGGCCACTAGGTCAGGTGGCAGTTGATTTTAAGCTTAAGAGGCCTCTATTGTGTACAGCAGCATAAAAGCCTTGCTTGCCTTTCCAACTTTTTTATTATTAACTAGGAAATTACTACTGGTATCTATACAAACCACAAGGGAGCTATACATTTTAAGGCTAATACAAGGCTACTTTTCAGATAAGTTTATTATGCAATCAAAACTTTGGCTAATTACACCAGTCTAGGATTTGTATCCAAGTTTAGAAAAAAGCTAACTAATCAGGAACCTTACCCAGTAGAAAATCCCAAACATAAAGAACACTTTCATCTCAAAAGTGCTTTAAAACAATGTATTTTATAAAAATTAGAATATTGTTTCTATTCCAGTAATCTACTCTCAAGTTTATTTAAAATACAAGCTGGGGTAATGCAATCACGTTGCACTTGTAAAATACAACAAGAGGTATGTAATCTATAATAATAATAATAAAATCTGAAATAATAATTCCTGATGCGCTCCATATATTCACCAATGCTTAGTTGAGTACAGCCCTTGCAAAATAAAAAGATAAATTGTGTAAAAAAAAAGTTAAATAAGTCATTAAGGAAAAGCTGTAGCTGAGGGATTTAGGCCGTAAAACTATTTCAAATGGGTTACACTGTATTACTTTTCTTAAACGAGGTGGACAACATCCACTTATTGTTATTATTATTATATACAGGTGATGGTGTTAATTACTATACAAATAAGTATGTAAGATAAGGTATACTAAACTTAATATCTTTCACCTTTGAATGTAGCCTGAGGGTGATCCCACAATGGAGCAAAGTTTATCTTGAAGTGCTGCTAGGACTCCTGGATTTTTCATAAGCTGATTAGCAATTGCTTGGCTGTCACCAACCTCACCTGTGAAAGCAAACACAAATATGACATGCACATATAAGCCATTTTCCTTCTACACAAAACACCAATAATTATTAAATCTCAGTAATGATTGTAATAATGAGTGTGCATTGAAAATTCTTTAAAAAAAAAAAACACAAAATATTTGGTCAACATGTTTGACTTAAGAAAATTTTGCCTGTCTTAAAAATGAACTTTCACTTAAACCTTTTTACCTTTTTAAAGAAAAAAATAACTTAAAGTAAGTTGCCTCAATCACACTGCAAATCTAAGAGTATATATTTATTGATAAATACCAGGATAAGATAATTTTTATAAAAGGAGAAAAATACAATCATACCAGTTTCTTCTGCATGGTCCTCTTCAACATCATCCACAGCATCACTGGAAGGGCTAAGGAAGAAAAAAAAGTGACATGAAATTGTACCAAAAAAATATGACACGTTTTAAATACTATTTCAAATATGTTTACTTGTCATAATGAGTTGTCTCTTTATAAAAAAAATAGCAAAATAACCTTATAAAAGAATTAGGCCCATAGATTTATATAGGCATGATTTACGATAACAATTTTTTTAAAAGAAATAGATACTTACTTTTCTGGTTCTGACATCCTTTCAGACTTCAGCTGTTTAAAAAAGAAGGGGAAAATTTTAGACTTAATTGCCCAGCATGCAACCCAAATCAGTTCCACAGTTTCATTTTAAATGTTTACTAGTCAATAACTATTTTGCCTGAGATTTTGTATGTTGTACTTGGTTTTAGCCATGGTCCCAGTTTCTTACATAAATTACTAAAATTTCTTTCAGAGGTCCAATTGTAATCAAAACCTTAGCAAACTATACATTTCTGAAAGATAAATGAATTGGCTACAACATTTAGATTAGTGTTTTAAGTGTATCTATAAAAATTAATGATGTTATAAGCACTTAAAAGCAAAACATTTTTTCGTGGTTTTTTTCTCGTGCACTCCAAGGTCAAGGACACTGAGCAAAAAATTATTTTACGGGGTGAGCAATATAGCCAACTTTATCCCCATCCATTTACCTTTCTAAAAATATATACTTATTGGGGTCTTGTATTAATATTTCTATGTCATTTAATTTAATTTCAAAAGGCACACAAAAAGCTCTGAAAAGCTCCCACACTACAGAATGATCCATACCACAGTTTGTAGGTGAACTATCGATCATTAGATTTATTTTTATTAGGGGTGTGCCGGATCCGTTTTTCCAACCGGATCCGGATTTTCTTATGCGAAATCCGCCGGATCCGGATTCCGGTACTTTGCACATACCGGTAAATCTGAGGGGTTGGATGCCTTCTGAACAGTTGGCCTAAATCGTGATCGTGTGGAATTCAAGAAAGAGAATTACTTTTATTTCAGATTATGATCCGGTGTGTAACAAAATCTGGCAAATTCCGAAATCCGGTATATTCCGGTTGTTCCGGATACATGTAAATCCGGCGGAACCGGATTTCACCGGTTAGTCTAAAATCCGGCGGACCCGAATTCTGGCACACCCCTAATTTTTATAATGGGAATTCAGTGAAGAAAAAGAAAATGATCACACAAATCTTCAAGACAAACCATTGGTCTATGCTAGGGTGACCAAATCATGAACTGGAAAATTCGGGAGCCCAAGGAGGGTTTGGGGGTATACCCTCCAGCTAAAGAGGGGTCAGGGGGCCTTCGCCGGAAACTTTATTGAAATATGCTAATTTTAACTATATTGACATAGAAATCTTTTTAAATTTACCTTCACCTTTGTAATTTAATCTCATATAAATGAAAAAAATAAATGTGTTTGGTTTTAGAAACGGGACATTAAGGCATCCCGAGATACTTTTTAGAGACACTGGGTATGATAGTTAAAAAAACGGGACAATCCCGTTTTTACGGGACGTTTGGTCACCCTAGTCGATGCACCCTAAGTCCAGTGTGGGGATTCCTTAAAAGGAAGTCACAGAGTCACTGCTTTGTGTGAAACAACTATTACTATTGACAATGCCCATGCCGCTAACTACACTTTTTTAAAAACCTTTTATTTATGACATTGTACGTACATATTCATTTCAGAACATTTATAAATATTCTAATGAAATTTTAAACTTTAACAATTTAATAAAAAGAATATAATATGTAAGCGTAAGGAACAAAGTGTGAGTTAATCATAGTTTAGTTTTGCTCTAAACATAAGGAGCCCCACTGGTTCCTGAATGATATTATTATTAGCAATAATACAGTTTGTGTTTCATGCACATCCACATTGAGTTTTAGTGTGGACACAAAAAAAGGCATTTGGATCAATGACCAAAACCAAGCGTAGAAAGTTTCCAACATTACACAAGTTATTTGGCAGTGTGTACACGTTTGCACTATTTGCCCAGCGACCAAGCCACATGACCGCCGTAACAAAGTGGCGAGAGATATTTGTCCATCAGCCTTGTCACGTGACCGCGAATGATTCAAAACTATTGTTAATCTTAAAATCTATTTCTCTACCAAGTAATGTACTGAGTATCTTGCAAACAAATAATAGAAAAAAATACTTGGGTATATTACTAAAACAAAGTGGGGGCTAAGTAATCATGCATTCTAGAAGGAAGCAATGCTGAGAGGGAGAGAATTACGGTAATAAAAAATACGAATGCTAAAAAAATAATAGTGAGGGTGATAAATAATTAAGTTTAATGAATGGCGGGGAGGCCGATAGTTTACAAAGAAATAGACCCCATATCTTAATACAGGGTCGATATAATAATAATAATATAATAATAAGTGGTCTTATATAGCGCGGTACCCCGGCCTAGGGCTGGGCTCACCGCGCTGTACATATATAGCAAAGAGGCATAATCATAATATTAAAATAAAATACATAAATGAAATAAAAACAACATATAAGCAAAACAACACCATAGGTATATTCATCCACCCACACCAGACATTTTTACAAGGAAACCCATGTACGTTTATCGGTTTATAGGAGGAGAATCAGTCAGAGTAGTATAGTTTAAATAGATGTGTTTTGAGTGCAGTTTTGAAGGCCTGTGTGGTTGTTATATTGCGGATGTGTAGTGGCAAAGAATTCCATTGTTTGGGGGCGCAGAAAGAGAAAGATCGTTCACCATATAATTTAGTGCGTGTCTTGGGAACGGACAGAATACGCGAGTCTGCGGAGGAGCGAAGTTGTCGAAGGGGTGAATAGACAGAAAGAAGTTCAGTTAGATAGGAAGGGCAGGAATCCGAGAAAAAGTTGTGACAGAGAAGAGACAGCTTGTAGTCAATGCGTGCCTGTATAGGGAGCCAATGTAGTGAGTGGAGTAGTGGAGTGACGTGATCGCGTTTTTTTGCCTTAAGAACAAGCCTAGCAGCAGAGTTTTGAACTTTCTGCAGTTTTTCTATAAAATGTTTCGGTGAACCTGACAGAAGTGAGTTGCAATAGTCAAGACGAGAGAGAACAAGAGCACAGACTAGAGTTTTTGTTGCGCTAACTGTCAGGTAGTGGCGGATGGAGCTGATCTGACGGATGGCGGTGTATGCCGAACGACAAATGTGAGAGATATGTTTATCGAGAGACATGTTGTTAGAAAGAATATAACCAAGATTCCTAGCAGAGGGTGTAAACTGTATGTCGGAGTTACCTACTTGAAATGAGGTGGGAAGAGTTGAGGTAGAGGATGATTTGTGATTGTAAATGAGGAGTGCTTCTGTTTTGTCATCATTAAGCTTCAACTTGCTGAGTGTCATCCAAGACTTGACATCATCAATGCACCCCCGCAAAGTCTGGACAGCGGAATCGACAAGAGATGGATGGGTATGCATGTATAGCTGTGTATCATCTGCAAATGACTGGTTCTCAACAGCATGCCTCCCGAGCAAGAGGAGTAGTGGTCTGGTATACATTATGAATAGAACCGGACCCAAAACGGACCCCTGTGGCACTCCGTACACCAAATCAGCACTGCCGGAGAGACAGCCATCGACAGAGACCATTTGCGTTCTATCAGAGAGGTAGGACCTAAACCAAGCCAAAACCGAACCAGAAATTCCAAAGTAGTTTTCAAGGGTTTTGAAAAGGATTTCATGGTCAACAGTGTCAAAGGCCGCACTGAGGTCTAAGAGGATCAAAATGGAGACATTACCGCTGTCCATTGCGCGCAAGAGGTCATTACTGACTCTCAAGAGAGCTGTCTCCGTGCTATGGAAATGTCTATAGGCCGACTGATTAGAACTGAGAAGAGAGTGATCATTTAAGTAAGCAAAAAGTTGTTTTAGGACTAGTTTTTCAATAACTTTAGATAAAAATGATAAGTTAGATACAGGTCTATAGTTTTTTAAATTATTTTCATCCAGACCGGGCTTCTTAAGCAATGGTTTGATGACAGCTGATTTGCAAAGAGGCGGAACAGTGCCAGAATATAAGCTTTCATTTATTATGCGGGTTATTGTTGGGAGCAAGATATCTAATGACTCAACCAACAGGGGGGTTGGGATGGGATCCAAATAACATGACGTATGTTTAGATTTTAGGATTATATTTTTTACCTCAAGTTCTGAAACAGGTTTAAAAATATTAAAATGGGAAGTAAGACAAGGGAAAGGAGGCAATTCAAGGGGAGGGGCATCAAGACGATCAAGCTCAGCTCGAATGTCAGCTACTTTGCTTGTAAAGAAATTACAGAAAATATCTGGTTGCTTGGGCAGGGGAAACACCGAAGGAAGCGCAGTTCCTTTGTTACTCCCCCTAAGGTGACCACAAACATCAAACAACTGCCTGCTGGTTTTACCCATAGTTATCTTTTGGCTAAAATACGTAGTCTTTGCCCGACAAACAATCTGATTGACACGCTTCTTGGCAGCGTAAAATATCTGCTTAAAAACCACAAGACCTGACCTTAACCACTTCTTTTCTGCACTACGGCGCTCTTTCTTGGCACTGCGTAGTTCCTCCTTGATGGTCGCATACCAGGGAGATGACCGCTTTAGACTAAAATTGCGGCGGGTGACAGGGGCGTGTCGGTCAAGCACAGCGCGCAATGCACGGTCTAGTGATTCCAATGTAGGGCAGAGGGCAGGGGACACTTCTACGCTTAGGTCATGCTTAAATGCATCCCTGTTTATAGCTCGCAGACTGCGCACCTCCCTAAACTGAGGGGGAGGGTTGGGGGCACTAACACTAAGTTCACAAATAACACAGAAGTGGTCAGAGGACAGCTCTTGTGTGATTGAAGTAGATCTACACCATCTTGAGGCCTATGTAGTACCCAGTCAAGAATATGTCCACGATTATGAGATATAGACAGTGGTAGCCTAGCCTACTTCTCATGCAATACTAAATACTAGTCCTGAAATACAACTTTGACATAGGTCTATTTAAGTCTACTGGTCTTATTTTATTTGGTTCATATTTTAAATTTAGATGTATTAACCAAGATTAGGGACTTTTTTCCTTGACTTTGAAGAGTCTGAATCAAATAGACTAGTAACAGCAGTAGTAATAGTACTACTAGTTAGTATATAGGCCGACTAGTTTAAATTAATATTCAAAGTCAAACACTTTATGTATCTCATATTTATTAATTATCTAGGGATCGGAATATCAAATGCAATGCAACTATTTTGCCGGCGACCACTTGCAGGAATAAAGCCTATCAGTCGTTCGGCGGTCACGTTGACATGCTCGCTTCGAAGTTATTTTGCCATAAACCTTTCATGTATCCATCTGAGAAGGCTTTTCAAAAATCGTGTTTTTGGGGTTTGAAGTGTCTAAGTGTGTTATAGTAAAATGTCTATAGTCTATATAATATATAAAAAATACATGCACTCCTATAAAGTGATAACATGTCCGTCTGGCATTCCAACAAGAAAACAGCACCCACTCTATGCCAGCCTAAATCCAGTGCCTCTTGCCCTCTCTACACTGTCCCAGGTGGTATTTCAGGCATGGCATAGTATACTCAGTATAGTCATAGTCTATACTATGTAGAAATGGTATAGAGGCCACACTGAAGTGGTAGATTTTTTGATTCAGTCAAACGTCTAGTCCTTGTACATAGAATACATTAATAACAATACTACTATTGGGGGGGGGTATGAATGTGCTCTCACATTAGTTGCTTATATACACTAACTATTACTATACTATAAAATACCGACTACACTCACACACCGACTTCTTAAGACTCCCAATGACAGTTTACTTTCAAATGGGGCTGCAGAGTTGACGAAAGGAGACGAAAAGTATACGAAGCGAATTTTACAAGTTAAAAAAAATGTGCTCTAGAAATATGCAGCTATAAATGTAGGATTTGATAAAATAATTAAGATTTACCTATCAGAATGCAGAAGAATTGGTTTATACTGATTTCCCCTTGCCTTTGTTATATACAGTGTAACTGTCGTGCGCACGAGGAATATGGTGGCTTCGTTAAGGACTTTAAATCTAACCGTCGCTACCATTGGTTAGATTACATTTCTGTTGAAAAGGCGACCAATCATTTTCGCTCTTACATTAATACATTTCACTATATGTAAAAAGACCATAAGCATATTTGGCGGGTACTATTTAGTTTTTGTCATACCTTAAAATAATCACCTATAAAAAATCAAAGACTGTAATAGCCCGTATCCGGAAATTTGATCGAAAGAAATTTCGTCGACGGTAAATTGGTCGACGGTAATTTGATCCAACAGAAATTTGGTCGAATCTTCTTTTCAATTTTTACGTTACAATTTTGCATCAAATTTCTTTTTGAACGAATTATTTTGTTTTACTAAATAGTATAGTGCGTTCAAAAAGAAATTTGACGAAAATTTTAACGCACGAACGGAAAAAATGATTCGACTAAATTTTCGTTCGATCAAATTACCGTCGATCAAATTTCCGTCGATCAATTTACCGTCAACGAAATTTCTTTCTATCAAATTTCCGGTAACCGTAATAGCCAAGTTATCCCATTGCTTTTGATTGGTAATTGCTGCTGATAGCTTATTTGCAAAATAAAAAATAGAGAAAGTCATCTTTTGCTGTAATCATGTGTGTGTGTGTTGAGTTAAGGAATTTAGAACTATCAACACAATTAAAAGGGCTAAATAGGATTCTATTTTCAGTTTATTTATCAAACTATCTATTTAAGTATTTAAAAAAATAGTTTAAGTATTATTTTTAAATAGGCCGCACTATTTAAAAAAAACGTCATTGAAAATGTTTATTGTGTTTTTAATATATCGGACCAGAGTGATGAGAGGGGGGGGGAGGTGGGAGCACCATCCTTGGGGGCTAAAATCTTGGGATTGGGTGGAAAAGCAAAATCGTCACTCGAGGTAACATTTAAGACCTATAAGATTGTAATGCCTCTGTTGGGACTACTGTCTATAACAGTTCTCTTTTTACACACACACGAAAGTCTGATACTACTTGATGAATTAAGTTTATGTTATTTTTCTGCATTATTATTTTATTTTGTTCTTTAAATTTGTTCAATTTCCATTTGTTCATTGTTTCATTAATTTACTTCTTGATGCCGTAACGCATATATTTTTAAGGAAGTTTATTGCTAAGTAGGAGATTATAAAATAGCATGGGAATCCTTATAATGTAAATTTTGTTTAACTGTGTAACACAAAGTTTATTTTAATACATTCTTTAGCTGCAATTAATGCTTACCAACATTTAAATATTTTATTTTACTCGCTTGTGTTGTGGCTTTCTTTGTTATAAAAAAGAAACTTATTTGAAACTTATTTAAAATTGCGATGTAAGCCTATATTTCAGAAATATAAATATTTTCTAAAGCAGAACTACAATTTGGAATTGCATGATGGTGGTGGTTTTCAACTTTTCATACTTTACTGCAGAACCAATACCTAATTTTTTAATTACTTCTGTGAACCGCTTGATCAAATAGCTTTTTTAATCAGGATTCTCTATAATGTGGGTGCCCAGGCAGACACCCAAAGTGAAAATCACAAATTAGATTCATTAGCCGTTTTTAACGTTATAATACACAAAAGCGCGTTCTAAGCATTCTTAGTAGTGTTCATTACGTCCATTTATTTCTTTATGAGTGCATCTTTTATTGTTCATGTTTAAGTATTAACTGTATGAAATAACTTTTAAAAACTACTTTTCTGTATATCGTTTTAGTACTTAAAAAACAATCCTTAAGGCAGAGAACCGGTTGTTAAATTATTTTAAATCAAATAACTGAGAAAGTCTCAGATTTTTCATATCAAAGTAACTGTTAATTGATTATAAAATATTAAATTGCAAAATATCTGTACACTTTATTTTTGTATTTAATTAAAATAAAAATGGTTTTATTGCTTTCAAAAGGTAGTTTTAAGGACGCTTATTTTGGTTGATTTTTGTATATGCCATGTGACATTTTTTAAAGTTTGACAGAAATATACTGTATATTTTCATTAATCAAATAATCATGTAATTTAAAGTTATTATTAAACATTAAACCAGTTTTATTATTCATACTATTATTAATATCCAATAGTGGTTACACTAACAGTTAAAGATTGTGTATTCAATAATATTCTTGGATAGCATTTCTTTCCCCAACACCGGCAGCAACAAACTCATAGGTGGCGCGTAGAGCTTTTCCGGAATGAACAACTTCCTTTCTTATTTCTTCGCAACATGGGTCGCATGCACAATCCTGGGTGAGGATATCCAAAGTTTTATTTAGTTTATGTTATATACGAAATTTTGTTAGCAAATTGAAAAATGCTATGTTCAATTAATTTAAAACATATTCGCACACCTTCGGCATTTGAATGTGTCATTACTAATGGTAAGCACTTAGTACAACTTACGACCCAGTTGTGTGGCTCATCAAATGCAAAAGGCGACCATGCTCGATTTTTTTTGGCTTTGGCTTGTTCCTGATTAGTCTTATTTTGAGTAAGCTGCTAGAACATAAAGTTATAAGATGTTTCTGTGATAATTTATCTTTTTTATAACTTCTTATCTCATTAAAACGATTTAGACCTGAAATAATTTGTAGCCTAAACTAAACTGCTTCAAATTGAGAAAGTTAGGGCCACTTAACATTTTCTTGTTTTATTGACCATATTTTATACTTTTCCAAACTTTTATGGATTCCAGTTAAATGCATTTTTACAAGCACATTTGACCTTAAACTTAAATAAGATATTTTACATTTCAGAAAGGGTATATCCCAGAGTGCTCTACCATACAGACGAACTGTACCAGTCGTAAGTATTTGCTTTAAATGTAACATTATCATTGTTATACTAAAATAGTATACATGTACTTTCAATTCGAGGATTGTTTTAGTTTTAAAATGTTTTGCTTATTGATGTGCATTTCACAAAAAATTGTAATGTATTCTATTTTTTCTTTGTTGGCAGTGGCTTAAACTACCAGCTGAAGATGTAGAAGAACAGATATACAAATTGGCCAAAAAAGGATTGACCCCCTCTCAAATTGGTAAAAAAAAAATTATATTTTTATGCCTTTTTTTTAAGGTCCATTTTAATTTTAGCCCTCATTTTTATTTTTCGCGGTGCGGGAGATACACGTCATTATTATTCCGAACGAAGTGGCTATTCGGAAGATCGTCTGTTTCAGATTTAGCTGCCCACATTGACTTTAAGGTTAGGCATAGGGATCGATTTCGGGTTAGGCTTTGGGATAGATTAACAGTTCGGGTTAGGCTTAGGGATAGATTTAGGGTTCGGGTTAGGCATAGGGATCGATTTAAGACGTAAAAGTGCGCGCATGGAAATAAACGCGGGCCGCTTTCTCTGAATTTACCGGAAGATCTTGTGTGGTAGAGTGGTCGCTTGTCGATATATTTGTGGATCAATGCCCAGTTTTTTTTCTCCCATTTTAATTAAAAGTATTTTATATTATATTTATATGTTCAGTAGTTTCATGAGACGTTTTTAAATATATTGTATCAATTTAAACAATTAAAATGAAATCTTTTATTGGTTGCCTACTCCATACTGGCCCCTAATTTATATTATGGATTACTGGTACACAAACTCAAATAACAAACTAAACAATGATGTTTACAAGTCACTTTCACTTAAGTATTTTTCTATTATTTGCATTCAAACAATTGTTTTGAATCATTTTCAGTCACATGACTAGGCTGACGGACAAGATCTGCCTTTATTTTTAGTCTGTCTTTCATCATTTTGGGGCAAACCAGTTCCCTAATTTTGGTATCACCTTTTTAGTACCAGTTTTTACAATTAAAATGTATTCCAGCTGTTAAAAATTTGACAATTGATTTGAAATTTAAGGTGTCATCCTGAGGGACTCACATGGTGTTGCACAAGTCAGATTTGTCACAGGAAACAAAATTCTTCGTATTTTGAAAAAAAAGGGCCTTGCTGCCAGTTTACCAGAGGACCTCTACAGTTTGATCAAGAAGGCTGTCAACATCCGTAAACATTTAGAAAGAAGCAGGAAGGTGTGTGATTCAGTCTTTTTTCAAATTAAAAATTTTTAAAATTTCTTACAACTTCCTTTACTAAGACTTATCAATGTAATACACTTATACACCAAATTTTTTCATTATAGAACATGATCACCTTTAAGTTTTGTGACTTTCCTAGCTTGTAAATTTTCACTTGTATTTTCATTTGTCAATGATGACTAATATTTGCTACTCTTGAGAGTCCTGTGCTGAAAAAATGCCACCAAGTATTTGGGCTGAGACAAATGAGCAACACTCTAAATGAGTTTTATTTTAAAATGCGGGTATATTAGTGACGTAATACATTCTAGCTTACAAATTGCTGTCTGATTGATTTGATACATTGTTTTAAACAGTCATATGGGACTAAGATTAACCCACAAACTGTGGCATTGATTATTCTGTAATTTGGGAGCTTTTCAGGGCTTTTCGGGTGCCTTTAGAAATAGCTTTAAATGACATAGAAATATTTATACAAGATGAGTATATATTTTTAGAAAGGTAAATGGATGGAGATAAAGTTGGCCATACTGAATATTGCCAAGAAGCAAATAAAAATATTTTTGTTCAGTGTCTTTGACCTGTGCGAAAGGGGAAAAAATCAACAAATTGTCTTGCTTTCAAGTGTTCGTAACATCATTAATTTTTATAAATTCCTTCAAATGTAGTAGCTAATTCATTTATTTTTCCGAAAATGTATAGTTTTCGAATGTTTTGATTAAAATTAAACCCCTGAAAGAAATTTTAGTAATTTTTGTAAGAAACTGGGACCATAGCTAAAACCAAGTACAACATACAAAATCTCAGGCAAGATAGTTATTATGGACTAGTAAAGTTAGTCAAGATTTATATTAGTTCCAGCCATTTAAGCTTTAAAAAAGCAGCGATATAAACTTCCGATTAAAAAATACTCTGGGAACAACTTGACCCGGAGGTCGATTTAATTGTTAATAAAAGGAAGTGCCTCTAATTCTGGTTAAATATTGGATTGGAAGTTGCTATTGGACCACATTTTTTATCTGCCGATTTTTTTTTGCTGCTTCAGTACAGAACGAGAATATTGGCCGACCAGTTAGTGGGTTAATTATGGTATGCTTTTGAATAAAAGTTGTCAGGTAGTGGAAGACATCTTAATTGTAATAACCCCTCTAAATTAGTGTCGCATCTAAATTCAAAATTGAGTTGTTCTGTTGGGTTTTTCCATATATATACATACACACAGAATGTTAAGTGGGCAGATTTGGCAGTTGCAGGGTTGAATCAGTCCAGGCTGTATTTGGCTGTCGATTATATTTAGTGTTGTATCCCTTTGTCAATGATGTTTTATATTTGCTACTCTTGAAGTATATGATGAATAACTTACCACCATTTTTATGGTCTGAGGCAAGGGATTTATAATGCAATATCTCCACATTTTCATTTACTGTTCCTTAGGACTACATGTATATATCATTTTTTACCTTGGCCATTTATTTATATAAATTTTGTACTCTACAGGACAAAGATGCTAAGTACAGACTTATTTTGGTGGAATCTAGGATTCACAGATTGGCTCGTTATTACAAGACAAAGAAAGTCCTCCCCCCGACTTGGAAGTAGTAAGTTATTTTCTTTGTACCATTTGTTAATTTGTTGGATTGGTTCATGGCTGGGGAGGGGTTTCCTTAGAATTTTAGAATGTTAATATGAACTTTTCTTTCCTTTATTTCAGTGAATCTTCTACTGCCTCAGCTTTGGTTGCATAGTGGCCAAGTCTCATTTGCATTTTATTTGCAGTTGACTTAATAAATATGAAATCATAGATTTCTTGTTTGTTTTCTTTGAGTTAGTATTCATTGCAATTTTGGATTATTTACAACTTGACGACCATTGTGCCAAGGACTGGAATTATGATCAATGTTTACAAGCATTATCAATACCTCTATTAATTCAAAATTTTAATCTGCATAAACTAGGATATTTCGATGTAAACATCAAAGAGGGATACAACTCCTTTGATTAATAAAAACAATAAGAAATAGTTCATAGTAATCATCAAATGTTTCTTTCAGTTACTTATCCCTTTGAAAAAGAGTATCGGAAACTCAACACACAAAGGATTGTTGCCCCACTTTTCTATAAACTAATTAATTTTAATCATTGGTTTTGATTCAAAATTCTAAGCATGATAGTGATAATTACATTTTTAATTTAGTCATTGTTTTTAATTCAAAACTGTTTGCACCAATGATAGTTTTTAAATATACCTTTCAGTAATGTAAACAAATGTAAATTGCAAATTAGTACAGATAATTTATCTCTGTTTATATTCTTCTAATGACCAGACTTTTGTTAGATTTAGTGTGAGCAGTAACAGCAGTTTTGTGTGAGCTACACCTCACCATCTATGCCCTGCTTAGATTCTCTAGTTTTTTTAACTCCTGCCAGGATACGGCTGTGTTCCTCTGTAGGGTCTGGTACATAGGAACTTCTTCTCCTTTCAGGGGCCACATTCGATGGCTGTAATGTAAAGAGTAAATAGATACAATTTAAATTAACAGCGACCAATCATCTTGTACGGTACTGTTATCACATTTATCTTTTTAAAAATGTTAACAGTACAGTCTGTGAATTGGGGTGACTGCCTGTAAAGGTTAAGAATAATTTTGGACATATTCCATGATGCAAAAACAAACTCGCCAAGGTGTACAGCAGGGGTCTCAATACTCAAATTATCCGTGGGCAGCATATTCTGAGTGAGACTGGTCCCCATCAAGTATTTCACACAAAAACCGATTACAAATTCATAACGTTCAACTGTTACAATCTGCTCATGCTTTATCATTATTAATAACAAATAAAAACATTCAAATGTAAGTAAGGTTCTCAAAAACTAGGCTTCAGTGTACTAAACTTACCGTACTCGGTATTTATTGGCGTATAACACGCCCTTTTTGTCCCCGAAAATAGGGGGCAAATGATGTGTGCGTGTTATACGCCGATATGTTAAATTCGTTTTCCCTGAAGTTTCCTTCTTAAATTGAGGTGCGTGTTATACGCCAATAAATACGGTACTTACTCATACTGGCAACGTTTCTTCTTTGCTCTTATTCTTATTTTCATAGAGAAAAAAATTATTGTTCACTTCAGCTAATCTAAACCCCCACTCCCCCTTATCAATAATTAAATTTTGGTCGACCCCTGAATAAATATAGTATGTGCAGTGATTTGTTGTTTTAGATTAGCCAACATTAATTAATGTAGATATAACTATACCATACTAAAACTGATTTAATATCACTTAACTAATAATTCCGGTACTAATATTAGACAAAAGGTCATCGTTACCAACCTCTTTTTTTCACAACTTGCTTTGATGAAACCATCGTGGAGGGTTACATTAAACGATGTCATTTGAAATTATCGAGCAATACCGGTATAATATGAAGTATAATGTCATACTACATAAAAATACGTCATAATTTGGGACTACTGCAGCATCATTTATTATGTTGGTTTCTAAATCTCTTTAAGTTAAAGTAAAATATTAATCTTAATTAAAATTCTAACTTGACTGGTTATTACATTATTTTAACAAATGTAATGAGTGTAAATTAAAATAGTTATATAATTTTTAGGCTTTTAGTTTTAATAACAATATAGGATTTATTGCTGATTGCTGGTCAGAATGTTAGCACATTAAGTTAATGCAACTACAAGAGAAGTCAAAAGTTGGCTTCTTCGATTGTAGTATTTGTAGAATCTATTTACCGGGGTATGGCAAATGATTAGGGCTGTATGTCTGCGGTCATGTTGCAGGTATGGAACAAGGACAAGTTCAAGAGTCATGTGCGGTCAAGATAAATGGAATCGATAGAGTAGGAATACGATACTTTGAAAATGAGGAGAAAGTAAAGTGAGTAACAATAATTATAATAGCATCGCTACTTGAACGGATCTGCACAATCTGTAACAGTAACATCTATTTTGCATCACAAGTCATGTTGAAATAGCAAGTTCAACAGTACCAAAAATGCATAAGAAATCACTATTACTTTACTAGTATTTTACCAGTACCACCTGCGCCTCAAAAAAAAAGGATTCGATTTCGACTAATGCAAGTAGCTGCTGCCCAGGAGACAGAGAGCTCACGACAATTATTGCTCACACTGACTGAAGGGTTAGATGAGGAAGACGTTGACTTGTCTGGTATTGGTACCGGTTTATCAGTTCAGCAAGATGAAAATGATAAATCAGCTACTATGCCCCTTGTTACCGGGTACGATAGAGATAGAGCAACACCTTGCTACTCCATGGGAAGATAACAAGTAACAGCTAGACATTATGCTACAACAATTGTCAGATATACTGATTATACTGACACCAATCCTATTTCTACTTCCACAAACAATGTTATTTAGTCTTAATAAACTATAAAATCTAAGTGTAAAAACTTTTTTTAACTTGTTGATTAACAAGCTAAAGATGCAATAAAATGTTTTTCCTAAAATTTTGTTTTACCGTATTAAAATAGATCATTACAAAGTATAATGTACCGGTATTATTATTCATTGGGGGGGGGGGGTTGTTTTACAAATGTTGCGCTTCCAGATATTTCGTCGCCGCAACATTGTTTGCCCGGCCATTTGTTCGATTCATTTTTT
>CAXITT010000199.1:1118540-1129263 GCA_964033795.1 Lymnaea stagnalis
GGGGGGGGGGGGTGGTGTCACTGACATTTTGACAGTTGTTAACAGGGGGGGGGGTGTAAAAAATTGCTTAAAAATTGTTAACGTAATTAATGGACGGCCCCTTATGGAAATGAGTAAAACAAAGTAAGGTCAAACCTGAAGAAAGGAACGTAACAAAACAACGAATGTGTCGGCAGGAAACCTTCGTCAGCCGAGAGGGCAGCAAAAGAATTATGACAGAAAATAAGTTGGAGAAAGTTAATTTGATTAAATAAGGAATAACTTTGAAGAAAGGGGGGGGGGAGGAGAAGTTAGTCCATTGTGATTGGTCATGGCGTGGAGGGGCGGAGCTAGGCTTCTTTAGGAGTTTATCATGCTAGTGCTAGTTATTAGTTTAAAAAATTAGGCCAACAAGACATTAAAACCCAAATATTGAGCATCGCGTCACCTCTAAACTGCACCAGTAGACCCGGCCGTTACAAGGCGTAACAATGATAATGGCATAATATCCTTGGTAAGAAAATAAAATTCCCAGTGATCTAAAGTAAAAATATTCAGCTAATATTATTAATAAATGATATTGATATGTAAATATTGAGCCTCGGGTTAACAAAGACGAAAGGACATAAAATACAAATAGGGCTATTTCCACTGGCGATTTTAAAAACTAAACGTGTTCAAATTCAAACAGAAGGCAGGAACATGCCATATTTATGAATTATTGATGCGAAGGAAGATGCTACGGTAGGGAGAATGATTTATGACTTTTTTTATAGTAGAAAAGGCCTTTTTGACTGACCCTATTTTGAAAGTGAACAAGCTCACAGTGTCAGTCAGTGTTTCTTCCCGAATTTTTTTTCCCCGGGGGTGGGGGCATTTCAAATTCCGGGGGAGTGGGGGGGGGCCTTGCCATTGCCATTAAAAAAAATTCTACAATATTCTTCTGGAAACTGTAAAAATCCAAATAAAGAGCATATTTAAATATCGAATGCTGTAAAGATATCAGTGATCAGGCAATATTTCATAGGAATTATCTTCATAATGTTGCCATGTATTTTCACAACTGAACTCGCTAGCTTTACTCAGATAGTACTGGTTATCGGAAAGATTCGACCAAAATTCCGTTCGATCACATTACCGTCGACAAAATTTCTTTCGATCAAATTTCCGGATATGGATCGTACTAGGTAGTAGAGATAATACAGTAATATTTAATCCATCGTATGTTCAACGTACGTGTGGCGTATATTTTGTTGGGCTACGCCAGTGGTTCTAAAATTTTATGTTTCCTGGCGCCTATGTCACCAAATTAAGGTTTTCACCAGGCTCCCTGTATGAAATTCTAAAATGTACTTTGTGAAATAGCTCATACATAAACAAAATAAAATAAAGGGTTTGGTAAAAATTTAAAAAAATAATAAAATTAAAAAAGAGGTCACTAGCCTCATTTAGTATCTGCAAACAGTAGCTACTCAAAAAGGTTACTGTTTGCACCACAACCGAAAGTTGACCAACTGGATTAAAAGTGGAAATAAAATTATGAAAATTTAGAGATATTTCGCAAATCCCCTGTGAGGAAGCCGCAGCAAACCATATAGAAAAATGTGCCACCTCCGCCCGGGCGGTCCATTGAAAGGACACTTTACCTCCGCTCGGGCGGACCAGTGAAAGGACACTTTACCTCCGCCCGGGCGGACCAGTGAAAGGTCACTTGATTGCATGTGCCACCTCCACCCGGGCGGACCAGTGAAAGGACACTTGATTGCATGTGCCACCTCCACCCGGGCGGACCAGTGAAAGGTCACTTGATTGCATGTGCCACCTCCACCCGGGCGGACCAGTGAAAGGACACTTGATTGCATGTGCCACCTCCACCCGGGCGGACCAGTGAAAGGACACTTGATAGCACCCTTTGCTTTTGTGAATTAAAGGGGGGTTTATGATTTAATTCACTCTTAAGGTCTTTTCTAAAGACGATTTTGGCGTCTGTTGCTGTTCGCTCCATTCTCATGGCCCTGCACGAGGGAAACGAGCACCAAGAGCGATGCGGCGTATATTGTGGGAACCACTGGGCTCGTCAGTGGTGAAAACGCGTGTCACATTTTGTTTCCGTTAACGGTACTGTAACATCATAAATGCTGGAAGATTATTAGATTTAGTTGGTTGTTTTTTTTCAAAGTGTAAAAAAAAAAAAAAAGGGGGGGGGGACGAAATCGAAATGTAACATATGCAAGGGGGCGGAGTCGTCAAAAAAGTACGCGTGTAATAGGGAGTGGGGTTAGAAAATTTTAGAACGCACAAAACAGCTGTAGATTTTTAAATACTCCCTATTCCTTTCACCCACTTACAGCTTTTGGTCCCAATTTGTTAACGGGAAATAGGCATGATGATGGGTATTGATTTTTATCCTTTTTAAAAATAAAAAATAAAATATTTTCCTAGAAAATACATCTAAAGTCACTAGGTAGTTTTTACATTTTTTTTAAAATGACACCTTAATTTGTTTAATCTGATTTTAATAAATTTTATTTGAACTGATCTGTCTTCAAGTTTGAACCACGTTAAATGTCACCAGTAACTTTATTTTTATCAGTGACAGACTGGAATAATGTGATCTGCACGTTCAACTAAATATTAAGTGATATCTATAGTTTGAAGTTAATGCCAGTCATTTACTTTTTACCCCGAGTTCCCTTTTTTTGACGCCAGCTTAACTCGATGCAACTAGACATACGATGCCAGTAGTGCCAGTAATCATGGGCGCCTGCAGAAAAATTTCTGGGGGGGGGGCAAAAATCGATTAACCTTCCAGGGGGGGGGCAAAATGTTTTTAGTAATGTTTTAATATAGTTTTAATGTACTGTAGCGTATTTGTATGTTGAACGAATGGACAGGACATCAGCTTAGTTACTTTCTCTTTATTTTCTCTTTACTTTAATACATTTTTTGTCTATTTTTGTCTAAAATATTTTTATCCAATCAATCCAGGGGGGCAAGTGCTCCCCTTGCCCCCCTCTGCGGGCGCCAATGCCAGTAGTCATTGGATATGTTATATATGCTGTGTTTTATTTATTTATTTACCATAAGGATACTATAATGTACTGTGCGATTTTCATACGATGTTGTACTATTTTAGGAGTTTGAGGGTTAACAGGTCTGCTACAGTAAAATTTATGATTTAGCAAGGTAAGGAGAGCCAAACAAACAACATAAAACACAAATTTCTGATCTTACCACTTTCATTAGCGGTTAAACATATAGGGGAGCGTACTCTAGAAAATCAATGTAAGCATTCAATCAATTGGCAAAGTCACCCCTTGAGACAAAGTCACCCCCCATTTCATGGTACTGGGTACCGTACTGAACATTGTTAGTGCCATGTCCTTTCCTGGTGATATTTTGTCTCGACTCTTTCATACTGTAGTGCTTGTACCGTACTGATTAACTTACATTTTCAGACGAGTTAAATAAATGAAAATATCATTTTAAAGAGATTTTCTTAAAAGCCCCCCCCCCCTTTTTTTCCCCTGTCCTTTTATCTTTCGGCCCGCACAAGTTTTTCATAAAGTATTACTACCCGCCTTACCTTTTGAGTTGTGCAGGCCTGGCTTAAACGGTACCGTGACATTTAAAATAGGGATGATTTTACTCTAGAGCGGTGTTTCCCAACGTGGGGCCCACACCCCCGACAGGGGGGCAATTGGATAGTTTAGGGGGTAATTCGAAAATGAGCTGTCTAGAATTTGAAAACGAACCGTCTTGAGGCACATTTGAAGGTCAAGCACAGGTGTCAGATTAATTGAGATTTAAATTACCTTTAAATATTAAAGAACAAATTTGGAAAGAAGAAAAATCTTCAAGTCTCTGTTTACTGCTCCTACTGCAATCGTCAATCGTGCTCTTGAGGCTACCTATGAAATTTCTTTACTCATAGCTAAATATATGAAAAATCATACTATAGAGGATAAGTCCATCACTATCAGCATTTCTTAAAACTGGTCTGGAAAAAGAAGACAAAGACGTGAACGTTATGCCACTCAGTAACAATACTGTTAGCAAATTTAAAAAAAAAAAAAAGAAATATATGAAATGAGTGAGGATTTTTAAATACAACTTGTTGAAAAGCTGAACAAAAATTCTCAGTGCAAATGGATGAATTAACTTTGAGAGACAGTGATGCCGTGCTAATAACTTAAGATATCGCCTATTGATGAAGGAGATTTTGCTGAAGAAATATCGTTCTGTAAATCATTAGAAAGCACCACTACTGCCAAATATATATATAAAATGAGCCAAAAAATTACTTAGATGTCAAAAATATACCAATAAAAAATAAAATATAACATCTTGTGCTGCAGATTTTGCTCCTAATATGATGGGGGAAAGAATTACTGCTTTAAAATGATAAAAAAATGAATTATAAATGAAGTTATAAATCATTAAAATATTTGAGAAAATCTTTCATTTTGCACTTGAATTACAGTTCTCCATTATATGTTTTAAAAATTTACTTACTGTGCTGCCTTAAAAATTTCTTCGTAAATCCTATTCATTTCTAAAGCATTTTCCCTTCTTCCTAAAACGTTTCATTTAGTGAGATTCAACTCAATGTTTGAATATAAACTTTAAGCATATATATTATAATGTCAATGGCACTGTCTCTGAGTCATTCCCAGTTAGCAGCGTACTGGCACCAACGCTCTTTTCAATTTTCTTTTGGATGCTCCTTCAATTAGCTTTCTGTGACTGTGAAAATGGAGTGTACGTCCATACAAGATCTGATGGAAGACTGTTCAAGATCGCCCCCCTTCGTGCTAAGACCAAAGTAAAAAAAAAGGTGCTGATTCGTGAACTGCTGTTCGCTGACGATGCCGCCTTAACATCTCACACAGAAGACGGTCTGCAGGGGCTGGTTAATCACCTATCACATGCTTGTAAAGAGTTTGGACTTTCGATTAGTCTACAGAAAGCTCATGTAATGCTGCAAGAAGCACCGTCCCCTTCCAATCATATCTATTGAGGGTCATAATCTTTCGGTTGTTAATCATTTCATATACCTGGGATCCAATATTTCTAGTTCTCTCTCCGTCGATGAAGAGATAAACATCAGGATTGCAAAAGCAGCAGCAACTATGGCTAAACTGAATAAGCGGATGTGGAATAATCTCAATCTAACTGATAAAACAAAAATAAGTGTCTATCAGGCATGCGTGATTAGCACGCTCCTATATGGTAGCGAAGTGTGGACCACATATACCAGTCAGGAGCGGAAACTCAACAGCTTCCATCAAAGATGTCTGCGTCACATTTTGCGCATTCGTTGGCAGGACAGGGTGCCTAACGTAGAGGTTTTGGAACGTGCACACATGTTTAACATATTCTCCTTTCTTATCAAGAGACGCCTTCACTGGTTAGCTCACTTACGGAGAATGGAGGAAGGACGTATCCCAAAGATACTGCTGTATGGAGAGTTGGCAGAAGGGACAAGACATATTGGACGACCGCGCCTGAGATTTATTGACGTTTGCAAACGAAGCATGAGGGAATCCTTTTCAAATTTGTTCTTTAATATTTAAAGGTAATTTAAATCTGAATTTATCTGACACATGTTTCTGTTTCAGCAAGAAGCCAGTATAGGAGCTGCTCATTCCTGCCCAAGACAATAAGGGACTGGAACCATCTTTCAAAAGGAACAGTTGAGGCGACAACACTAGACACATTTGTGTCTATTGCCTCAAGCTTTCAAACCCCTAGTGCATAATTTCCTCATCACCACCAGTAACAGAAACATTGCAAATCCCATCTACATGCATAGGAGCCAAAATGATCAATAAATTGATCGTGGGCCCTTAAGATATAGAAGAAGAAGAAGCCCTTGCTACCTGGGGCCAACAGTTGATTAACAGTTAAAGTATGATTGTGTTACGAAAGAAACTCTATGGTTAGAGGGCACACACAGGCGACACATAAAACGTAATACGTGTTGTTACAATTGAGTGACGTTTGAAGTCCAATTTGGTACAGAGAGTAACTACATTGGAAGAAAAAACAACTTAATCATGCTGAAGGTACCTGTACAGTGTTTATTTTTTTTCTGAGATCAGTTTGGCAAACACATAACTGACTCGGATAAATCAAGATCTAGCTACGCCCCTGGACTCAGTAATTCGATCTATGACCTGCATTTAAATCTACTCTGTTAGTAGGATGTCAAAGTTTAATGTTACTATAAAAATAGGATACACTTTGGTAAACCCGTTTGACGTGGTGACTAAAATTAAAAATTAAAAACAAAAAGAGATGTGTTCATTAATCATTTAACCCATATTCCTTTAGTTGCAGGTCATATAAATTATGTCCGATGTTAATGTATTAAAGATAGTGTGTGTCGTCTACATGCAATTTCAAGATTTTAGGCAAGGCGTATGCATAATTATTTTATTGTTCTCTTTCAAATGTGTTATTATAAAGAAGGAAATAGACAAAATTATATTATGTACTTGTTTTAACGTAACTTTAGGACGGGATATTTATAGTTGTAAATGAAACTCTGGTTGTTGTTTGTAATGAGCACTCTAGTTTGTTAATACCAATTTTTTAAAGGGATATATCCTGTACCAGTTTAAGGTAAGTTATAACAAATTCATTGTCATTGTATAGTCGTTACAAGTTCTCCTGATAATTACATAACTATCACAATGCCAGATGAATTTTTTATATGTAAACTCCTAAAATAAAATTGGTGTGATGTTTGCGATCAAATTCCATCAAATTAAATCATAAGATCAAATTCCATCAAATTAAATCATGCGATCAAATTCCATCAAATTAAATCATGCGATCAAATTCCATCAAATTAAATCATGTGATCACATTCCATCAAATTAAATCACGTGATCACACAGTTAAAATTGATTGTAAACAATGCCACTTGCTGCTACAAACAAAATGCGTTCATTTAACAAAATAAAATTAGATAAGGTTTAGACAATCTACGCCATGTAGTGTAAGTGTTATAGAATGTAAGAAAATTCTAGAATGTGATACTTTATTCTGTTATCATAAACATATCTTTGGATTATTGTTGTCTTGAAACACGTCACCGAATATCAATAATGGAATGTACTATATCCATCCAGTTAGGATAGACCTTTATTCATTATACAATATCCAACCAACTATAATACATCAACATAGAATGTACAGCGTGCAACCAGCAATGATAGACATATGTATATATATAATTTATATCAAAATCAATTTGAGAGCTTTACGGCTGCTCTGGCTCCCGCTAGGAGCGGTTAGGAGGGCCGCATTGTTTCCCAAACTGTTGCACATATGACATTACTTGGTTGCAGCAACGTAGTCTATCAGAATCGTATTCTCCTACCAGCTAGGATACACTCAAGTTAAGGGGGGAGGTACACGGTGAAAAATGGAAAAAAAAGCCTATTTTTTATTTATCAGTAACCATTGATATTAAATTAAAGTGTATTCAATTCTGCACAAATATATATAATTATTTTTTATTTAAGTTAAATAGTTCTTGAGATATGATTTTCTTTTTTAGAAGGGGGATGTATCAGAATTTACACACAAAAAATTTTTAAAATCCTTATACTTTTTCCAAATCAATTGTATTAAAACAAGGATGACCTCACTAATAATTTTTTAATACAATGATCAGTCCTTTAAATATGGCGGCTTCCATGGAAATAAACAAAACATTTTTGTTAATATTAAAATTGCCTTAAATATTTTTTATCATTTTTTATATGATGCCTAGTGATAACAAAAATATTAAAAGAAACAAGCGTTTCATGAAAATAGTTATACTAAGCCTAATATTGGACCCAATGAGGATATTTTAAATGAAATAAACTAATCAAAACAATCTGATTCCATTGAATCATTGAATATGAATGACTTACTCCTTGACTTTGAATAAAATTAAAATGTAGTGGTCTTGATAACACCAAATGCCACGCCCACCAAGAACAAGTCAGAAATTCAATTGATAGACATGTATGGAGTAAATGGTTCTCATTTAGATTAAAGTGAAAATTAAGACATCTGTAAATCATTTCATCAATTTTTAATGTGTAATGTTTATAACAGGAAATCAGCAGAAATTAATTTAATTAGGCAACTTTTTTTATACTTTCACCATCCAATTATTTTTTAGTAAATTTTTAGATATTTATACCCACAATGCGAACGAATCGATAATTAATATTATATTGTAAATGTGCCCTAAGAACAAACATAATGGTTTAAGAGCTGTCCACATTGGTAATGACTTAGCAACCCTTCTTTTCAATGATAGATCCAAAGTATTAGATGCTCCTCCAAGATTTTGCACCTTTCCTTTGGACAGTTCACATTCAATTATTTCATTATGATTGGTGCTAAGCGGATATCGAAGCCACACAAAAACAAATGAATAAGTCCTTAGAAGATAGAAGAACCAGATGAAGGCTTAAATTTGAGTTAGAAAAGTCAAACGTTGAAGCTTAATTACATCCTTATCTTTCAGGGCGTCATAAAAAATTATAAAATGTATTTACTTAATGAACAAAATTATTGCGCGTTCATTCACAAAATTTCGACATTTAATTCACATAAAAAAATGATAACTTTTTAAACTATCAACCAATTTGTTTAACATTTTGCAAGATGCTATATAATATGCTTGTCGATGTCAGCAACTAAGGATATTGTAATATATTAATAAACACACATTTAACAATCCATCAAAGTTTGATTTCAAAATGTCAAAATTAAGATACTTTTGGGATGCTGTGATACAAAAGTATTCAATAAATTAATTTTTTTCCTAGTTGTCGCCAAAGCAAATCCATGTTTCTGTATGGTTAAAAATAGTAATAAATTTGAGCTTAAAATATTCTAACAATTTTTTTTTCTCTCACTTGCCATGTTCCAGGAACCCATTTTTTTTGGACAATGTTAGCAAACTATTTTTTTGCATTACTAATGGTTATTTTATGTGTTATTATGGTAGAATGACAATTTCTCTAGCTTCAGTGAAAATTTGACACTTGTAACTTAAATAGGTTTTTTTGGGTGCATTTTTTAGTACTCGACCTGTGTCGATTTCCACAACCGACTAGGATTGACCTATATATAATGTACCATGCCAACCAGCTGGATAGACCTACATATAATTGTTTATCTCAATAGGTTAAAATAGACCCACATAGAATATATAATCTCTAATAAGCAAAGATGAAATTACATAAAATAGACGATCCCCAACCACATAAGAAATGCCTACATGTCGTGTGTTCAATAAATCTTTAATTTTGGAACAGTTCTTGTCTATTGTCATTTTTCAACACAAAGTTCAAAATTACATCAGTTCATATTTTCCTCCACACTCAAAAGAAAAAGTTATTAGCAAATTAGTTTCTTTTAAATTTTCCTCCACACTCATGGGTAAGGTCATTAGCAAATTAGTTTATTGCACATTTTCCTCCACACTCATGGGTAAGGTCATTAGCAAATTAGTTTATTGCACATTTTCCTCCACACTCATAGGTAAGGTCATTAGCAAATTATTTTATTGCACATTTTCCTCAACACTCATGGGTAAGGTCATTAGCAAATTAGTTTATTGCACATTTTCCTCCACACTCATGGGTAAGGTCATTAGCAAATTAGTTTATTGCACATTTTCCTCCACACTCATGGGTAAGGTCATTAGAAAATTAGTTTATTGCACATTTTCCTCCACACTCATGGGTAAGGTCATTAGCAAATTAGTTTATTGCACATTTTCCTCCACATTCATGAGTAAGGTCATAAGCAAATTAGTTTATTGCACATTTTCCTCCACACTTATGGGTTAGGTCATTAGCAAATTAGTTTATTGCACATTTTCCTCCACACTCATGGGTAAGGTCATTAGCAAATTAGTTTATTGCACATTTTCCTCCACACTCATGGGTAAGGTCATTAGCAAATTAGTTTATTGCACATTTTCCTCCACACTCATGGGTAAGGTCATTAGCAAATTAGTTTATTGCACATTTTCCTCCACACTCATGGGTAAGGTCATTAGCAAATTAGTTTATTGCACATTTTCCTCCACACTCATGGGTAAGGTCATTAGCAAATTAGTTTATTGCACATTTTCCTCCACACTCATGGGTATGGTCATTAGCAAATTAGTTTATTGCACATTTTCCTCCACACTCATGGGTAAGGTCATTAGCAAATTAGTGTATTCCACATTTTCCTCCACACTCATGGGTAAGGTCATTAGCAAATTAGTTTATTGCACATTTTCCTCCACTTTCATGGGCAAGGTCATTTGCAAATTAGTTTAGTGCACATTTTCCTCCACACTCATGGGTAAGGTCATTAGCAAATTAGTTTATTGCACATTTTCCTCCACACTCATGGGTAAGGTCATTAGCAAATTAGTTTATTGCACATTTTCCTCCACACTCATGGGTAAGGTCATTAGCAAATTAGTTTATTGCACATTTTCTTCCAGACTCATGGGTAAGGTCATTAGCAAATTAGTTTATTGCACATTTTCCTCCACATTCATGGGTAAGGTCATTAGCAAATTAGTTTATTGCACATTTTCTTCCACACTCATGGGTAAGGTCATTAGCAAATTAGTTTATTGCACATTTTCCTCCACACTCATGGGTAAGGTCATTAGCAAATTAGTTTATTGCACATTTTCCTCCACACTCATGGGTATGGTCATTAG
>CAXITT010000199.1:1129716-1148031 GCA_964033795.1 Lymnaea stagnalis
GTTTATTGCACATATTCCTCCACACTCATGGGTAAGGTCATTAGCAAATTAGTTTATTGCACATTTTCCTGCACACTCATGGGTAAGGTCATTAGCAAATTAGTTTATTGCACATTTTCCTCCACACTCATGGGTAAGGTCATTAGCAAATTAGTTTAGTGCACATTTTCCTCCATACTCATGGGTAAGGTCATTAGCAAATTAGATTATTGCACATTTTCCTCCACATTCATGGGTAAGGTCATTAGCAAATTAGTTTATTGCACATTTTCTTCCACACTCATGGGTAAGGTCATTAGGAAATTAGTTTATTGCACATTTTCCTCCACACTCATGGGTAAGGTCATTAGAAAATTAGTTTATTGCACATTTTCCTCCACACTCATGGGTATGGTCATTAGCAAATTAGTTTATTGCACATTTTCCTCCACACTCATGGGTAAGGTCATTAGCAAATTAGTTTATTGCACATTTTCCTCCATACTCATGGGTAAGGTCATTAGCAAATTAGTTTATTGCACATTCTCCTCCACATTCATGGGTAAGGTCATTAGCAAATTAGTTTATTGCACATTTTCTTCCACACTCATGGGTAAGGTCATTAGCAAATTAGTTTATTGCACATTTTCCTCCACACTTATGGGTAAGGTCATTAGCAAATTAGTTTATTGCACATTTTCCTCCACACTCATGGGTATGGTCATTAGCAAATAAGTTTATTGCACATTTTCCTCCACACTCATGGGTAAGGTCATTAGCAAATTAGTTTATTCCACATTTTCCTCCACACTCATGGGTAAGGTCATTAGCAAATTAGTTTATTGCACATATTCCTCCACACTCATGGGTAAGGTCATTAGCAAATTAGTTTATTGCACATTTTCCTGCACACTCATGGGTAAGGTCATTAGCAAATTAGTTTATTGCACATTTTCCTCCACACTCATGTGTAAGGTCATTAGCAAATTAGTTTATTGCACATTTTCCTCCATACTCATGGGTAAGGTCATTAGCAAATTAGTTTATTGCACATTTTCCTCCACATTCATGGGTAAGGTCATTAGCAAATTAGTTTATTGCACATTTTCTTCCACACTCATGCGTAAGGTCATTAGGAAATTAGTTTATTGCACATTTTCCTCCACACTCATGGGTAAGGTCATTAGCAAATTAGTTTATTGCAAATTTTCCTCCACACTCATGGGTATGGTCATTAGTTAATTAGTTTATTGCACATTTTCCTCCACACTCATGGGTAAGGTCATTAGCAAATTAGTTTATTCCACATTTTCCTCCACACTCATGGGTAAGGTCATTAGCAAATTAGTTTATTGCACATTTTCCTCCACACTCATGGGTAAGGTCATTAGCAAATTAGTTTATTGCACATTTTCCTCCACTCTCATGGGCAAGGTCATTTGCAAATTAGTTTAGTGCACATTTTCCTCCACACTCATGGGTAAGGTCATTAGCAAATTCGTTTATTGCACATTTTCCTCCACACTCATGGGTAAGGTCATTAGCAAATTAGTTTATTGCACATTTTCCTCCATACTCATGGGTAAGGTCATTAGCAAATTAGTTTATTGCACATTTTCCTCCACACTCATAGGTAAGGTCATTAGCAAATTAGTTTATTGCACATTTTCATCCACACTCATGGGTAAGTTCATTAGCAAATTAGTTTATTGCACATTTTCCTCCATACGCCCGTGTTTACTCTAAATTAAGATGGCATTAAAGGCGGTCCTTAATATTTTAAGAAAAATTGTCTACCGGCAAAAAGAAAATAGTACAGGACTTTTGAGGGTGAAAAGAAAATAGGAAAGGGGGGGACATTATTAAGAAAACAATAAAAATAAATAATGTGTCGCTACTTCACGCGCGCAAAGAGGGTGCTGGTGGCCAGCATTTTGTGCATGCCTGCTCTCAATGTATTTGTTTCTGAGTCCAGCTACGCTTCAAGATTATGTATAAAAACAAATTAAAAAAGTATACATATAGCAACGCCCCTCGATCATCAAAATGTCTTGTTTATATCCCAACTACACCACTAGATTATGTAAATGTCTTTGTTTCTAAGTCTAGTAACGACTTTGGATCATCTAAATAACATTGTTTCTAATTCTAACTAAACTTCAATACTGACTCTACTTAATAGTATTGAATTCTTTGTTAGCTAGCTTGGCAGTATGAACTCTACTTAATGAGATTTAGATCTGGGGAAGTTACTTAACGTGGGTTAAGCTGAAACACACTAGTTACGTTGAGCAAGTTAGATGACTTACACCGGTCTACTAGGTAACTTTAGACAGATAGACGGTTTGTACCACAGTTTACTAGGTAAGTTTAGCCAGGTATACAATAGTTTACTTGATAAGGGTAGCCATTTAAATGACTTTTAGTGGATTCTAATAGCTCAAGAGTAGACAGATAAACGGTTTATAATATATTTTATAATATATATGTATAGTTTTTTTTTGTTTATTGTTTGCACACTAATGCACTGTGGGCTATAATTTAACTATTGGATGAACCAGGCCAATATAATTAATAACTATTGGCCTTACATAGAATGGTTTGATTTTTTAAAAACAAAATAGGCCTATATATTTAAACAAATAGGGTTTAAAAGAACCTTTTGTTTTACTTTGACAATAAAAGTTATAACTATTGTTTGTACAGATTATAAAATTGTTATAACAAGTGTTTGTACCTAGATAACTAAGTTATAACAATTGTTTGCACCTAGATAACTGTGTTTTCACAACTAGACAGCAGAACAAACTCTTGTACCAAACATTTGAATATTGACGATAACCAGGGGCGTATTTAGTGGGGTGCGGACCACACCAGGTGACTTCTTTTCTGGCGGTTGGCAACCAATTGAAAAATTGCATAATTACAGAGCACACGCTGCTCGTTCTAACTGAAATTCATAAAATCATAACAGATCACAAATACAATTCTTCTTCTTTATTTTGAGGGCCCACGATCAATGAATTGATCATTCTGGCTCCTATTCCACACATGTTACCAATCCAAATGTCTGCTTGAGTCAAACAGTGTATGCTTGATGTGTCAGTAACAGTTTTGACCACGATTTTACTGGTCGGGTCGTAAATAATATTTTACCCCATGAACTTCAATTAATTTTTTTTCTTTCTTGTCATAGGTATATTGTGTGCTTTTTTAACCAGGAGACATTTATCGCGGAAGGAAGGGTAGGGATTGTTACTATGAGCTTACCGCACTGGGAGACACCCACCTTAGCTGATGATAACATATAATGAAACGATAAATATTCCCTAGAACCTATAATAACCGTACATATATCGTATCCATGTTGAAAAGTTCACAAAGTCAACACATGATAACACATTATAAAAATATTTCATTTGACTTTTACTAAAGTTGTTATTTAAGAGAAATACTGAAGTCTCGGTCATTAAATATGAAGCTATATATAGATTTTGAAAAGCAATCCTGAATTGGCGTGTAGAAAAATCAATATAATTTAAATGTTATATGTTGTATTGTATATGCATATATTTTAAAACGATTTTTTAAAAAAAGTAAATAAATAAAAATGAGACATAAAAGTATCTACATTAATAACAATAAACATGCAATGTTAAAAACAGCGTTGACTAAGGTGAAGGAAGCCAGAATTAGGACAGCATTTCTAATTTTGGTTAACTTAAAATCCCAACGATATCTAATATATCATTGCCTTTATTTTTTATTATTTATGTAATTTAAATAAGCCATGTTAAATCATCAGGTGGTAAAAAGTAGACTGAAGTAAATACATCATCCGGTCACTTACATTATATCAAGAAAAAGACCGATCAAGAAATGGACGTAAGTATTTTATTGAGTTAAATTTACAGTAAGGAATAGAGTGAGAAAGGCTATACATTTTCATAACTGTTAAGTGTCATTGTAACTTTAACATATATATATATTTAAATATATATATATATGTTGTTATTCAGCAATGTATTTACCATAACTGTCAAACAGATGTAATATGGGAAAGGTCTTGGATTACTCTCTTGTGACACCAACTAGTAAATTGGCTACCAGCTCAATCTGCTGAGCAGAGACATACAGCATTTTCCTCGAAGAGGGTTCTCCAACCGCACTGCTCCCAGGACATCTAATTAGGGACATTCGGTCAACAGGTGTGCTAGTGTCTCCGGGACCAGGTTCACTGATGTCAAGTAGAATCACTGTTGTTGTCTAGCTACCAGAAGTAAGTTCCTATGGGGCAATACTTGGTACGCATCTGCGTCACTGAGCTCTGCTGTCTGAAGCCAAACACCCACTATGGATCTTGTTTGCAAGAGTGGATTAATTTGAAAATTCGACTCTGGTGGTCCTGTTGTCTCCCCATTGCCTTTACATTTTCGTCATGTAATGGTCTCCCAGCCAGATATTAATTCCATAATAAGTTATTGTTACTTCTGCCTGAGCCTGGGCTGCCCCGGGTTTCGCCAGAGTGTCCACTTTCTCATTGCCACTGACTTTCACGTAGCTTTGGAACCATTGCACTGTGACCTTGCCTCCTAGATATCGATTTTGCATACGTTCCAAAAATGACGTCAGTAGGTGTATGGTAACTGTTCTCTTTCCCTAGGTCTCGAAAGCAGATCTTGAGTCAGAGTACACGATCACATCGAGCCCTGCAAAATGCGTCCGTTTCAATGTGTGATACACTCTCTCTAAAGCCGTTTGTATATCCTCGAGCTCTGCAATTTGATGCTGCCGTCCACACGGCCACCGAGAGTTATTCATTTAGTCGTCATCCTGTCGGGTAACGTATGAGAGCACCGTACCCAGCAGTTCTTTCTCTCAGATTGGCAGAGCCGTTCGTGAATCCTTTTCCTTGTGTGGTGACATATCTTGCCATTGTCTCTAGGGTAGACGCTTTCTGAACATATTCAGAGCAGCGTTTCGTCACTACTGCATTAATCAAGGTAAGATGTATGCAGAGACGTGAGGGTCCCGCGTATTTACTGGCATTATGGTCAGTCGTTCTCAATTGCAAGGCATGTTGATATTCCTTTAAGCTCGACGGCGTAGGTTATAAAGGAGGACCTCTTAAGTCACCTACCCGCCACTCAGTTATTCTGCATTTGGAACGAGTGTTCCTTATCGTTTAGCTCTCAACGGAATTTAAAATTTCTTTATCCGTCCTTTTTTCTGACGGCTCTACATTGTTCAAGACTTTTACAATGTTTGTGGGTGTGATCATGAGTCTGCCACAGATTAATCTCAGAGCCTGACTCTTGATTCGACCCAACTTTTCCAATGCAATTTTCCTTGCAAATGATTGGACGGAAATAATGTAATCCATCACAGACCTTACACTGCATATAAAGAGAGCTTTAAGCGTTTTTTGTATGACAGCACACCAACTCGTGTAAGCAAATTTTTTGAGCTTGGTCTGGGAAAATAGGTCTTGTTCAAAATTGTTTATTTTTACCTTTTGATCGAATGTTACCCCCAAGATTAACCAGTTGCTTGTCTCATTTGAGCGCTATATCGCCCACCTTGAGCTCGATCTCCTTCTTGAGCATGGTCCACCCGTCGGTTAATAACGAATAGACCGTCTTCTCGGTGTTATGTCCAGATGCTAACGCTGCATGTACCTATTGATTGCAGAGTCTTCCTGTAACAGCGTTTTCAGGCCGTGGACATCCTTACCGTTGCTCCAGATAACTAAATCCTCGTCATACATCGCAGCAGTAGTTGCTAGATTGTGTGTTAAGTCATTTATGTAGGCTAGAGAAAGAGTGCAATTTATGTAGGCTAGAAAAAGAGTGCAATTAACGGCTGAGACTTTTCCGGCTATGGTTCGGGCCCTCTTCCACTTACAAATCAACTCTACCAATTTCTTGTACCAAAAGGGGCGAACTTGCGGTTTCCCGTTGGTTCTAGGGATAGTTTGTGTTAACAGAGTGAGAATACCACACACGAAGTGCTGTATGCATCGTCTATGTTTTCAGAGTCTTCGAGATACACTGATGATTCCGCGATCATGCTATTTGTTCTTGAGCGGAAATAGTCCATTTAGCTTTGCCGAGCAGCCAATGTCTCCTAGCAAACGTTTCGCATGGACCACATTATTTTGAATGAGTGTCGCTCGATGGTTGCTTACAACATCATCTGTGATTTCGCACTGGATCTCTGCCTTGAGCTCGACCAAAACCAGAGTTATATCGGGTCGAAACATAGCACTATCGCAAATATGGAGCTGTGTGAGCTCACTGTCGCTGTTTTGCAGCCTAATGAGGTTGGACGTAAGCTCGATCCCAACTAAATCTTAACTTTACCTTAACTAAATTATTTTCAATAAACATAAATTTAGTTTTATTACGGACAAGCATTAAGTGGCCTAATTTTAGATATGGTTAATTAACAATTGATTTTCGTCTGTTAATAAATTATATTCGTTGATAATGTTGATAAAGCTAGTTTAAAGAAATTAAATTTATAAGAGTAATGTAGGACGGTTCCTACTATTTTAACACCTAAAGAAGATAAGATATTTGCTTTTATACTATAGAAGATTTGTAGAACTACTATATTGGTGTACATTATATATAATATATTATTTATAGATTGGTTAAAGTAAACACAATATTACAAGACACACTAGAATAGTAAACACATTGGATTAAGAGACAGACTAGAATATTAGACACAATAGATTTGAAAACACATTTGATAATTAGATGTTATAATTGAAAATAAAATATATTAGCAGTCATTAGATTAGTATACCCACTATTTGGGTAGACACATAATTGAAATGTTTCAACACTAGAATAGTAGACACATTATATTAGTTGACAGTACATTAAGAGACACACTATATTAGTTTACATTATATTTGAAGACATAATGTATTAGTAAACACAATTATTGTTTAGTAGTTATTATATTAGAAGACTAGATTAATAGACACTAGATGAATAGAGAAAAAAAACATGTAGACACACTTGGTTAGTATACATTCTAGATTAGTAGACACCTAGATAAAAGACATAGCAGATTAGAACACACACTAGATTGGTAGACACACGTAATTAATAAAATCCATGAATACACAAAAACTTGTAATATAGTTGTTGTTTTTTTTTGTGTTTTTTTTATAGCAAGAAAACACAATTAATTTTTATTCAGAACTACTACCATTCATTGAAAAACAAACTTTTGTAAAACTAACTTTTAGCAAAAAAAATTATATTTTTGTCATAATTTGTATTAGGAAACAGAAATTAAAAAGTATCCAGATTGTTAAGGTTTATGTAAGTCTAGTTTTATTTCATTTGTGTGAAGTAAGTTTAATGATCAAGATCAATTAAAGGAAAAACAATCTAAATATATCTTTAAGTCAAACGGAAAAATTATGATAATTAATTTCCACAAAATAGTAATGGAGATATTTAATAAGTGCTACATTTAAAGAAATCCATTGCAGAATTTCCAGATTTCAATCGGTGTATGTGTTGCAAGTTGTTGCATTCGTTTTTTGTCAAACATAGATTTAGTCAAGACTGTAAATAAAATTAAAATTTAATAAATATTTCAGATGCATAGGTCAAACAAACCGCCAGCTAGAAACAGAATTCTAGAATGTAAAAACGTTACAATAATAACACAAATTATATCTCGAGAAAATTGTTTTTAAAAAGTAAAAAAATACCAAAAGAAACAATTATATATTGCGACTATTTTTTACTTCTAGATAATTACCAAATTATAAAAGAGTTGAACTGCGGTAAAGCTTTAAAATAGACTCCAAATTTTGTTTTTTTTACATTTTTCTTCAAGTAACTTACTTTGCATTTTTTTACTTTGTTTGTGTCTGATTGTTACGCACATTGCTATTTCTTATCTTTTTTACATAGGCTATACGTATATATAACATATATATATATATATATATATATATATATATATATATATATATAAATATATATATATATATATATATATATATATAAAATATATATATATATATATATATATATATATATATATATATATATAAATATATATATATATACATATATATATATATATAAATAAAATGAAAATTTAATGTATATTTATTTAAATGTTTTGTTGTTGCACTGAAGAGGGCATGTGCCGAAACGTTTACTTGTCTCTTATGTATTATGAAAATGTATTTCAAAGAGTTTAATTTTTATTTATTTTGCTTTTAACTTTTACTGAATCATTATTTATCGATGTCGGAAGGCGAAATAAAAGTCTTTATGATATCCACAGTAATCTGATAAAAATGTGCAATAAACTATTAAGACTTCATTTGTTTGATGTATTATTTATGTAGCTTATATAAATATAAAAAGAAAAAAATCATTTCCACAAAACGAAGGTAAACAAATGTTATTTAATTTGCAATCGAATTGAAATCTTCAAATTGAAATTAAGAAATGTATGTACACTTTATGTGTCTATCCACCCTTCATTGATGGGGTTTTTTTTTTTAGGCTCAAAAAATGATTTATTTAATTATGTAAATATGCAATTACTAGTGTAACGCAATCGTTCTATTTAAATAACTTAATTTTATTATAAATATTATAACGTTGTTATAATAATTGTCATAAAAAGGTAATTGCAAAATTGTATACATTTTTGTACTTTAAACATTATTGAATTACTATTTAAAATGTTCTTTACAAATGAGCAAAATATTCCTGGACAATAATATGTTTAACGTTCCAATATGTCCATTTAACTGATAAGTTTAGAGTTGCAGACGACAGACTTCTTGCGATTTTAAAGCTCATTCCATCATTTAAACTTTCACATGAATATGTAAAACAAATGTTTAAGTATATTCATTTGTTGATTACGAAAAAAATAATTATATGATTAAACAATGAATATTCATCTTCAGTGTAAAAATACAGTACCACAAGTAAACTCAATTTCTTTACAATTAGGCAGACAACTAACCAAATTTTGTTTGTTTCAAATCAATCCGAATTGTATTCTTTGGGGTCTAATTACATTTCATTTTTTTCTATTTTCAGATTGCTGTAAGTCAATTAAGGATAATAAGAGGAAAAGGGAATTTTAAACCTAAAAATGGTAAAATGTAAATAAATTATTATACTAAGAAAGATTGAAAAAAAAATATTGGATTTGACATCCGAAGATGATGAAAGAAGTAGAAAACATATGTCAGATGAAAAGAGTGACATAGAGATAAAGGGAGAAAATGATGAAAGATTGTAATGTTAGAACGATTTAAATATTTTTGCTTACACCCATTTTTTTAGATAAATTAATATAGTTTATTTAAGAGATAATTGTGAGAGAAAGAAACGAAATATTGTAATAATATGATGCATATAACATATAAGAATTTTGATATTTTAGAAAAAAAGTTAAGTTAGAGTGCAAAGTATAGGAAAAAAAAGAGTATATTTTAGAATTAGAATCTACATTATCTATTTATTAAATATCCTTATCAGAGAATGGCAAAAATGAATGTGAAGAACAAGATGGCACATATGGCAGTCGAGAAGAAGCTGGCACAGATGGCAGTCCAAAGGAAGATAGCACTGATGACAGTTGTGACATAAAAGATGAATCAAGTCTTTTCTATGGTAATTATGTGTTGATATAATTAACGTGGTGTTTGATGACCTTGAGGCGAGACACACCACGTGTAGATTTTTCTATGATAGAGAAAATTGTCCACTGGTCACTCTTGTTGGTTTGACTGTGAGGCGTGCAAACATTGAGGATGACTTGTGTTTGTTGGAATGTGTGACATGTGACGTAGATTTACTGGATAAACTGGACAAGATGGCGAGACACAGGCGTGATTTATGGTGGAAAGTAAACAACAAATACATAAGTTCGCGAGATAAGTACAAGTTGATATTCATAGTATCACATCCACATGGATGTTTTAAACAGATATCTGTAGGACACTGGATAGACAGGTACAGTGTGAGTGATGGTAGGACAAAGTACACATACACAACATGTACATGCCCAGGCAGTAGTGGGGCTTATGTCCACTCACTGGGGCATGAAGGCTGGTATTATGACCGCCATGTCCACAGTGGGGTCAACTCTGAGGGAATAAATTTTAGTGGCACTGGTCGCTACTACCCCTTAAATCGATAATGTAAAACTTGTTATAATAGTTTAACTTCTTTACTGCAGTTAACATTTTTGACATTCTTTTATTTGAACTTATCTTTGAATCTTTGATCCAATAAACGTATAAAATAGGTTGTATTTAAAATTGTTTCTTCTAGTGTATACCATTTTCAAATAGTTTTTTTTCAACTTTAATTAGATACAATAAACTTGTATAAATAAATTTGATTTATTTTTCTGTATATTTGTTGTTTATGTTGAATGATTGTTATACACGGACATGTTTGTTGATGTGATGACATGTGGGTAAACTGTTATGGAGGCTGCCTGTGTGGTTGATGTGATGACATGTGGGTAAACTGTTATGGAGGCTTCCTGTGTGGTTGATGTGTAAATATGTGAATAATAATGTATGATGTGTACCTCATTGTGGGGAATGTGGTAACATATGAATGCAACTATATGGTTGGGAAATATGCAAGTAAATTAACATGTATGGCATGTTACCTGATGTGTGGGACGTATCAAAATGTTGGTGAATCTTTATTATAGGGAATGTAGAACATGTTGGTAAAGGTATATGGTATGGAATGTTGCTCAATGTGAGTGAACAGTTATGAGGTGGAATGCAGCCCAATGGGAGTGGACCTTCATTTTTGGGAATGTACCCTGTTATAAGTGAATGATTATGGTGGTTATGGAGGAGATGTCAATGTTGGTGATCATATTATGGTGTGTGAAGCTGTGAGGATATGTATTAACATTTGTATAAAACTATATGATGGGACTCGGTTTGGGGTATGTTGAAACAAGAGAACGAAAATAAATGAGAGGTTACCTCAGTGTGGAGGATGTTGCAAGGTGTCGGTAAAACTGAATGGTGGGTGTCTCGGTTTGGGGATGTGGCAAAATGTGGGTAAAACTTAATGTTGGATGCTCCAGTGTTTGGTTTGGCAAAATGTGGGTGAACCACAAGTCATGCATGGATTGTTAGGTAATGTTGTTAGTACCATTAGTATACTTGTCATGTTTGTGTTGTTAGTTAAGGTGTTTAATATCTGTTGCGATTATCATTTTCAAGCAGTTTTTTCCCTGGTGTTTTTTCCAAAATAGTGTGTGTGGATCATTGCCAGGTCAATGATGGTGGGATATGTTTAACATACTTTGTTGGTATCGCATTCAAACAGTGGTGTTGGATATTTTACATATGCACTTTTGTTTGTGACATTTTGTTTGTAATATTCAATCAACAACACGATGTAGAGAGTCAACAACTGTTTATAGAATTAATCTAGTTAGTGTGCGCACCATTTATTCTATGTATTTATAAGCACACTTCTCTACTCACAAAAGTTATGATCAATTTATTGTAAGAAAATCAGTTCCTAGCTAATGTAAGACAGACACCATTGATTATCCACAAGGTCTCACCAGTGTCTTTTTAGTTAGTGTTAGATAGATACCGTTGATAATCCACAAAGTATATAATGTGTCATTGCACTTAATGAAATTTCTTTGCCATTGATATTCCACACAGTCTATATTGTCTCATAGATTTCATGCGTTTTAATTTAATGGAAGTCTGCATTTCCCTGGCAAAGATGACGTCACCGAAATGTCTATTGCTAAGGCGACCATCAGAGGAAAAGTGTTTGTGTAGGGGAGAGATGCCAGATGTTTATGAAATAAAAACGTCTACGATTCTCGGTCATTGTGTGTGTTCATGTGGAAAGATGTGGGTCTCATGGGGGTTGCACTGTTCTTACTTTCCTTATTGTAGTGATTGTATTTATTTATAAGTGCTGAGATGGCTTTAACTATGAAGGATTGTGAAATGTTTGATAGATGTGTCCCTTAGATTAAGAAGTGTGGAAGAAATGCATTACTTGAAAATAGGGAAATGCATGGCTCCTGGGAGCCACGTACATATTTTTCTTTAGAGGAGATATATATTAAAGAAAAAAGAAAACGATTGTGTGCTGCTCTGTCACTCATGAACTTTTTTAAAAAGTATTTATTAGTGCACTTATCTTTGCTCCTTACGTGAGAACATTGAGTTAAAGTGTACATTTAATTAATATCTTTACATTGTCAAATGTATATTTAATGAATAATAACTCCTATTACAATTTGGGTTAACTTCTTCCAAGATAGCCCGATTTGTGGCAATAGGAAAGCAACATTTGCTACCCTATATAATCATCATTAAAAAAATAATATTAAATCAAATGAGAATAAATACCTCCCAATGCAGCATTTCTTCTGGTCATTACTTAAAGCAGTCTTTATAAATAGAGACATTTGGAGGAGGAGAAATGAGATAAAATGAGATCAAATCTAATTCACGAACTTATATTTAGGCTTTTAAATATTTTTTGTTCTATAACAATAACTATAACAGAAATATCTTAGCAAATTGTTTATTTAATGTATGTTTCCTCATTTAAAGTTCCATTAATTTAATTCCTCAACAAGAGTCCCATGAATATGTAATCCAGTGATACATTGTGTCAGGTGTCATATGTTACCATGTAGTTTAAGCGTTCACTTCATTGTTCAAAAAATATTTCTTATCAAACTCTTCTCAGTCCTTCAAAATTCTAAGTTCCATCCTACTCATATATTTTCTATCATCTTTAAATGGAAGCGGAAGCAATTGTTATGTGTGCATGTATAAGGCCAAGCCTCACATAACATTGAAATGAAGAATTGTTTAAATGAGTCAAAGTTATGTGAACAGGTATCAGGCAAAGCCTCATATAACATTGAAATGAGGTATTGTTTAAGAGATTCGATTGTTTAAACGTGTAAATGTTATTTGTACATGTATCAGACTAAGACTCAAATAATTTTAAAATGAAGTATTGTTTTAATGAGTAAATATTATGTGTACAGGTATCAGGCCCAGCCTCATATAGCATGGAAATGATGTATTGGACAAATGAGTCAATGTTAGAGGGAATGTATTAGACTAAGCCTCACAAAGCTTTGAAATTTTTTTTTAATGAGTCAGTTGGTCTGCATGTTGGATACCATGTAAACATTTTTAAGAACAGCAAAAAACAAAATTTAATGTTGGTTTCTTATAGTAAGTTTGATTTTAATTTGTTACGTTACAAAAATTAATGTTGTATATCTATTAGAAAGTTTGATCATAGTGTTGATCAAAATAGATTACATTAATGCGTAAGAAAAAAGTTTTTTTAATATGTTATCACACATTAAAATCTTTTGTCAGTGATGTATATGTGATAATAACATAATATGTCTAAAAATAGCATCGAATTTTAGATAACTAAACATTTAAATGCAAGCTTTTTTCAAATTTATCTATTGGAACAGAAATTCAGAACTGCAGTCATGTTATCCTTTTGGAACCATTACAGTTCACTTCAGTGCAGTCATATGAGTTCTTTTAAAGATTTCACTATAGTCATGACAGCCCCTTGCAAACATCAAACATCAGTTTTAAGAGCAATTTGAAATCCATAAAGTTCATTCATATGATCCATTTGGAAACATTAAATTGCAGAAATGAGAGCCATTTGTAACCATTTAACAGAAGTCATTTGAGCTTTCCATGGTATTTTTATCAACTCATTTGTTTATGTCCTCCCATTTAGATTATTAAAGACTGGTAACTACAATCTGATGAGAAAACGCAAACAAATTTCAATACTGGTAAAAATTATGATAAATTAAAAGCCACCAAAAAAAAAAAAATTATCTTGTAACAAGGTGCAATGCAAAAAGAAAAAAAATATAAAAAAAATAAGGGGAAAAAAAACACCTTTCCCTTTTTTTGTAAAATAAATTATTTTCATTGAATACTAATTAGTATACTTTGATTTTTACGTTTTAAAAGTATAGCTTTAAACATTCTTTTTAACAGAAAGTTATTAAAATGTCATTAAAATTAAATGATAAAACAAATTTATTACGTTTCTGATGTGTCATTTTGATCACATCATTATTTAAATATTAGAGGAGAAACATATCTCTTCAAACATACATACGTCACCAATGAAGAATCACCATCAAGTCAAATTGATCGTGGGCCCTTAAGATATAGAAGAAGAAGAAGAAATCAATAGACGATCATTGAAACATTTAGTTCACTTGCATTCTTTCCCTTGATTTAGGGAATTAATTAATAATCGATATTAGCCGATGTCCACCGAGACAAGACCCAAGACCTGTTGTTGACAAGGGTAAACAATTAGCCTTGACCTATCTTTAAACCATAGTTCTGCAGTCTTATACTCTACCTGTCGGCATGTAAGTCGTACAGAGAGCCCTACACCCTTTCTGCCGGTCTTTAAACGATCAACCTACATACGGTTCTACTTCAATCCTGCAGTCCTTTAAGTAAAAGATAAACCTTCAGACCGCCAAACACACCACTTGCCGACTTTTAATGCTTACAGACATTCCCACACTCTAACTGACGGTATCTAAAAAAAAAAAAAAAATTACAAACGTGTGTCAAACATTATACCCCCGGCTCATTATATGTGTAAAAAAATGTATGTGTGTATGTATGTCCCGTATGCGTTACCATACCATTTATGCAATTGCGTTAAAACATTGGTGAGTTTCTTATGCGCACTTCCGCAAAGGTTTCTAAGTGAGCACAAACATTTTACAAGATTCCGTTTTTTTTGCCATGTACCCTAAATTCTTTATTTTCCTTTTTCAAGCTATATAATTATATTTTCAAACATTGCTAAGGCATAGCTAGATGGAATTTAATTAAATACAAACAGCGACATTTCAGTTTGTGTTTGGCATAATAAGTAGGTTTCTGCACTATTGCAAACATTCGTTTTCTTTTCTAAAATGAGCTATTGAATTTTGAAAAAATAAAATCATAACTTGTCACATGGACAGCAGTATGCAGCCCTCTAATTTGTCACATGGACAGGTGCCTGTTAGCTACTAACTTTTATAAAGGAAAGCTGCATGTGGACTGCTAACTTGTCGAATAAATCACTTCACTTTACCAACACACTGGCATAATTCACTTCACTTTACCTACATATTGTCATAATTCACCTCACTTTACCAACACACTGACATAATGCACTTCACTTTACCGACAGACTGGCATAATCACTCCACTTTACAGACATACTGGTATAATTCACTTCACTTTACCGACTTACTGGCATAATCACTCCACTTTACCGACATAGTGGCATAATTCACTTCAGTTTACCGACAGACTGTCAAAACCCACTTCACTTTACCAACAGACTGGCATAATTCCCTTCACTTAACCAAAACACTGGCATAATTCACTTCACTTTACCGACAGACTGGCATAATCACTCCACTTTACCCACACACTGGCATAATTCACTTCAATTTACCAACAGACTTGCCAAATCCACTTAACTTTACCAACAGACTGGCATAATTCCCTTCACTTTACCGACAGACTGGCACAATCACTCCCTTTACTGACTTACTGGCATAATTCACTTTACCAACAGACTAGCAAAATCCACTTCACTTTACCAACAGACTGGCATAATTCCCTTCACTTTACCAACAGACTGGCTTAATTTAATTCACTTTACCAACAGACTGGCATAATTTACAGTATTTCACTTTATCGACAGACAAACATAATTCACTTCACTTTACCAACAGACTGGCAAAATCCACTTCCATTTACCGACATACTGGCATAATTCACTTCACGTTACCAGCAGACTGGCAAAATTCACTTCATTTTACCAAGAGACTGACATAATTTACCGTATTTTACTTTACCGATAGACTAGCATTATTCACTTCAATTTACCAACAGACTGGCATAATTCACTTCACTTCACCTACATACTGGCATAATTCACTTCACTTTACCAACAGACTGGCATAATTCACTTAACTTTACCGACATACTGGCATAAATCACTTCACTTTACTAACAGACTGGCACAATTCACTTCACTTTACAAACAGACTCGCATAATTCTCTTTACTTTAACAAACGACTGACATAATTCAGTTCACTTTACCAACAGACTTGCATAATTCAATTCAATTTTACCAACAGACTGGCATAATTATCTTCTCTTTACTAACAGCCTTGCATATTTCACCTATTTCTACCAACAGCCTGACATAATTCACTTCACTCTAACAACAGCCTGGCATAATTCAATTCAGTCTACCAATAGCCTGGAATAATTCACTTAGAAACAATCACCTCAGTTATTTTCTTAACAGACATACATACTTTATTTTTTCATCAAATCAATCGGTGCACATTAGTATGGTATACAAATAAAACGTACGTGCAAGTCTACGATCGCATACAAAAATTTTTTTTTTTTGATCTTTCAAATAATTATGATCATTTATTGACATCGCAATACCGAATTGAAGGGAACGATTTTAAGTGGACTGCATGTTTAAATGAGATGTGAAGTCCACTGAGTAAAAATGAATAGGATTTTGTTGAGTTCATAGTACGGTGCTATCAATATGGGTCTAATTCTCCGTGAAATTTTAAATGCAAAGTTTTGAGTTGAAGAAGACTTAAACAAATGAAATGTCCACATTGAAGAACCAATTTAGTCAATTTTCTATTGAAATATTTTTATAAAAATACATTTGCATAACGAAAAGAAATGGCTGATGTCTTTAGAAGTCGTCAGTTAGAGCGACATAAATATAGATTTTAAAAAAAACAGAAGCGATTATCTCCAGTGATAAATATTCCTTTCCTCATTTCTTTTTTTTTTTTTTTAAATGTAAAATTTGATTTTTATATTTTTTTTCAAATAATAATTTTTATTGTAAATTGCTACGTTTTTATTTTATTTTAACATGTGGATCAATGGCTGTGTCCGGGTATTTTGAGACCATAACATGTGGATCAATGGATGTTTCCGGGTATTTTAGACCCTAACATGTCGATGAATGGCTGTTTCCGGGTATTTTGAGACACAAACATCTGGATCAGAATCCGTGTATCTGAGTCATTCAACAGTGGCTCATAGTATACGTCCGTGTATTTTAAGACACTCACCTGTGGATCTAAGTCCAAGTATTTTTAAACACTAACCTGCGTTGAGTGAATGAAATAGTGTAATGAATGTTGTAGTGTTAGTAAATGTGTAAAGTCCTTGAAGACACTGTAGCTTTAGTTTAAATAAGTATTAGTGATAGAAAAAAAAAAAACACGAAAGTTGTGAATAAGTAGGCATGTTAATGTGACAGGTCTCCATGGAAAATGTTTTGGTCGGGCGCATTCTGTTTGAAGTTTTGTAGCATGTCAATAAAGTGGGATTCCAGTATCTGGTTATTTATCGAATCGGGTGTGTCAGATATAAGCTAGTGATTTGTGGATTCTGAAATAATTGGAGAGTTGACACTATTGAGTTAAGCAGTGTTGAGCGAGTTAAAACAATGTAGTTAAATAATTCAATTTGAATTGTTAGACTTGTATGTTTAGTTAGTGAAACACAGATATAGTTGACGCTAGTTAAATTAACTTATAAAACTCTTTGTATAAATAAAAAAAATATTTCAATATCATCTATGAAACTGGGGTCATTGTTTAAATTAATAACGTCACTATGTCGTTGAGTCTGTTTCAGCGACAAAATTCAAATATATAATTTGTTATAACATAGACAAGCGATGAGATAATTAACATTAAAACACTGACATATTTTGTCAGGAGGAGACTTCCTCATCAACATCTGTTTTTCTAACACGTAACCAAGTGTGATAATGTTAACTCATGAACATTGACCTGTTAGCTTTTCCAATTTTCAGTCGTCTGGCGCGTTCATAGAAATGTCCCTTTGTTATGGTCACATTAACTTATTTGATAATATTATTGAAACGATATTAAATATATTTCTATTTTGTGAGTGTTTCTAACCAAACATTGTTGTGAAGTGGACAGTGCGTCTGGTGCGGGTAAGGTGTGGGAGAAGTGGTCTGGTGCGGGTAAAGTGGTCTATTTGGGGGAAGTTGTCTGGTGTGGGGGAAGTGGTCTAGTGGTGGGAAGAGGTCTAGTGTGGGGGAAATAGTCTAATGTGGGGGAAGTGGTCTAGAATGGAGGAAGTGGTCTGGTGTTGGGGAAGTGGTCTGGTGTGGGGGAAGTGGTCTGGTGTGGGGGAAGTGGTCTGG
>CAXITT010000200.1:20286-40511 GCA_964033795.1 Lymnaea stagnalis
ATGATACTACTGTCATGATACTACTGTCATGATACTTCTGTCATGATACTACTGTCATGATGATACTACTCTCATGATACTACTGTCATGATACTACTGTCATGATGATACTACTGTCATGATACTACTGTCATGATACTACTGTCATGATGATACTACTGTCATGATACTACTGTCATGATACTACTGTCATGATGCTACTACTGTCATGATAATACTGTCATGATACTACTGTCATGATACTACTGTCATGATACTACTGTCATGATACTACTGTCATGATACTACTGTCATGATACTACTGTCATGATGATACTACTGTCATGATACTACTGTCACTGTCATGAGGTTTTCATTGTAGACATGGCCACTTTAAAAAAAAAATGCTCTACAAAACTGTGAGAGATACTCTTGCCTTATTAAGACTTGACCTGTTTTTATGTTGCTGACGTCAAGAGATAGTGTGGGATGCATGATTCCATATAACCTTTTTGTTCATTTTTATGTTGCACAGCATTATTTACATTTAAGCATTGTTCATTGTTTTGTAAAAAAAACAACAAGATATAATAAACACTCCTAGTTGTGTTGAAGCTGATAAATTATTTTGAAATGTAGTTTTTATTTCAATAAATTTGTGAGTAAGGATTTTTCAGACCTAAATACAAAAATCGGGCTAATGAAGATCAGTTTTTACTTTAAATTGAATGTACCGTATTTTTAAAAAAATTGTCCTTTCCTGGTCTTCAAATCTCAAGAGACTTTTGGCTTTACCAGCGTCCGTCTCTCGATCCCAACTTTATAAATATTTTTGAGTTATTCATGAATCACAAACTTGTTCGGTCTTTTAGTGTTTCCTCCCTCAATCGGTAATGAAAACTCACCAAGTATATAAAGTAAGGCACAAACTACTACTAACCTGATTCTTAAGGAGATGAGATTCCTTCACAAACTACTAACCTGATTCTTAAGGAGATGAGATTCCTTGCTTCTTAAATTTTTTTAGAAACAACGAATTCGGTTAAAACAATCATTTGGTGATGAGGAGCATCGAAATGGATTCTTGTTCCATATTAAGGGCGCTACTTTGTGGTGAGAAGGCAACCCTCGTATTTCCCAATGATGACACAGACAGCAGTGTGCGAAATTGATTTTCAAATTTGACTTAAGCTCCGTATTTTAAAAAAGACTCAAACATTTAAGAACTGATCATTTTGTTTATCGATTATAAAATAACGCAAACATCTCCTCCAAAAAAAAAAAAAAAAAAAAAAAAAAAAAAAAAATAAAAAAATTTCAGGCTATCCGTAAGACAATTTAAAACTCACCCAGGCTCTGTGTAGAAACATGGGCTCTCTATTAAAAAGGAAGTAAAGCTGTTTATAGTATGCGACATCAGAAGACTGACTTTCTATATTGACACATTGAACCAAAAAAGATAACTAACATATTAATTGATATTTAAATAAAGTTTAAAAATAAGAAAACTATTTTATAAATCTATTTTTAATTTTAAAAGCGAATTAAAAAGGTCATATAAACAATATACACAAGAATGTCCGTTGTCGCTAATCAGACCGTCTTGAAATTTGAACCATTTGACATCGACCTACCGACATGCCCCAAGTCAAACAATTGTCAGGGTCGATGTCACACTTCGATTCAACCATTGGGCACAGGTTTGAAACAATGCATGTGTGATGACCTGTGCTTTGTCCAAGGTGACTGCTGTCCTGACTACTACAGCCGATGTCTTAACGTTACCATTGACAGCTCTGTCGCCACCATTCTCATGGCCATTTTATCCAGATACACGAATTTTTCTCAAGTCCTCGAGTTCCACAGTCGACTCCATTGGACACCGTTGTTAACATGCTATTCCAATCCCTTTTCACATCCAACTTTATTCGTAACCAAGTGTGGAGCTAGCGAGGACTTCAAGAAAGAATTTCAAAGTTTGTTCTCTACCATTTACAAGTCAAAAATAAAACTTCTAAACTATTTTCGGGTCATGTCAAAAGAAGAAATCGTAAAACGATGTGAGAGGACTCAGCCAATCCTTGACCAACAACTCCACGACAAGGTGTACTGGTACTCGGACCACGCTGCATTCAACAACATATATTGTGCCATCTGTAATGGTGTATCTCCAACAAATCTTCTTCCTTGGACACAGGCTGTAAGATGCAAGGCTAGTGTACGCATAAAACAAGAGGATATATACATGTATCTTCAGGGACTATTAGACCGTAAGGAATGTGAGTTTTCAAACTTGTATCCTCTCCCCGATACCAAACCGTTTCGTCCGTGCTTGCAGTTAACTGCTAATATCTCAACATCAAATGTGTCTGAGAATATCTTTTCTCAAGGTAAAGCTCATGGCAAAAAAACAAATATTCATAGATTTCAAGCCTTACAAAACCTTGCGTCCAATGTTTCAACTAATTCCATTCTTTGTGAAAGATATCGGTATAGTATAATAGACAAAGAATCAGGCAGACAATTTAACAATCCTCACTGTTTGATGCACTTAAATAACATGACAAATATCGAATCATTTCTTGAAAACATCAATTATTCCTGTACGGAGGTACACGATATTTTACCAAGCGCAGAACCACTGATCATTCTCGATGATTTTGCTCTCAATATCTATTATGTTTTTAAAGAAAATGATCCTTGTCTGACAGAAACAGATCCTAAAAATATTCACCCGAGCTGTGTTAGGAAGACTTGCCCCGAGAAATATTTATTAAGGGCCGGTAAATGCGTTCGAACGTTCAGCATTAATCAAGACAAGAAAGACAGAGTTGCTGCTCCTCATTTTTTCCTATTTCGGACGGTATCCAAAGTACCTCTTTATTCACTCCTCTTTCAATATCGCTTCACTGATCCAGTGTACGCTTGGATACGTTTAAATTTGAGAAGTCTGTGCAAGTCTGCATTCTCTGGAATCAATTGGAAGACAAACTATACCAACAAAGGTGTAAGAGACATGGTTCAAAATAAATCACATTCTTATGTAGGTAGAGAAAACATGAACAAAACTGATGACGAGCGGTCTGATGGTCTGAACATATTTTATTCATTACAAGACAGAAGTTGTCAAAGTAAGGCTGCGGTGACGTCATTTAACCTGCATCCACATTTAACATATTCTGAGGAACAGTCTTCAAATTTTACAAATTTTCATCAAATGTTTCAGTTTTTCATTTTCCGTTACGAACAAATTGTGGGAGATTATTCTTTGAGAGATAGAATTACGTGTGTCCGCCAGGGGCTATTTCACTGTGTCCTTACGGCTGTGTCGGTACAGCAGACGTATTTTAAAAGTGATAATTTTTCGACGAGGCAAATATCGTATAACGACTCCGAGTTTGTTCACAATAATCCCTGCGACTCCACATTCCATGTCGACGGTTATGACGATATTGATCGGGATGAGTTCGATGCGTGCATATTGCTCTCGCTTACATTTCATAAAGCCGACGACGTCATTAAGGTTCGTACGCCTTACAGCTTTTTCCGTCGTGAGCTCATGAGATACTCTCTTAAACAGAATTTAATTTTAACCACAGCTAATTTATTCAGTGGCGACCTCAACATTCTAGACAGTACTTTAGGTGTGATGAAGTCCGAGCTGTACCAAGCTGCTACACCAGATGCTACAACCGCTTGTCTGCAGTCAGGTAGCACACTCAAGTATGTGAATCTCCCTGTTTACATCGAAACGTCGTACGAGACCGTTGTTTACATTGATGCGGAATCGATTCCTGTTCAGCCGTTGGGTTTTTACACTGAACTTTTAGATGAAATATCTGATTTTCGGTTTGACACATTCACTTTACCTTTATGTGGCTTGGATGACGTCACGCTGGCTGACCTTGAACTTGCGTGCCGACCGTCTGAGTTTATTGTTTTTGAATATCCAGACGTCTTGCTGTTTAGGATGTTCGTGTTTGTGGCGAATGACGTCAACAGTTTGAACTCGCTGGTTTCTCAATATAAACTAGAAATAGTTTCAATGAACTTCTTGATAGACGCACTATTCGACAACATGAGCAGACAATCCTTGTATGTTTATCCTCCACACAGTTATCAACTCACAAACAAGGGTGTCCTGGTCTGTGCCCAGTTCGATGCCAGTAACGCCACCTACATTATGGACATTGTGGATTCATCCTTAACTAAATCGTTCAGTTCGACATTGAATCATTGTTCTTGTTATGTTTTTCTTGAGGTCCTTTTATTAATCTTCATTTTCAATGACATTATTTGAGTTCAGTGTACTACAGGTCATCTAAATGTCTTCATGTCGGGTTCGGTATTTGAAGTTCGTAGTCCTAAATTCATGTAAACTGTAAGGACTTCTATACACGACCAACATTAAGCTACTTATACCAACATGTGTTTAGATTTTTAAAATTTCGATTATTTCCTTAGGATCTCAAAATAGAGATAAGTGTCTGAATGCGGTGAAGATATTGTTTATAGTTTTGAACGGCCATAATGGCTTATGTTACGTTGTCAGATGATGCCGAGAAAAGACACGACGTAGATTTATAAAATTGCCTTCGTTACGAATTATAGTTATAAAAACTGTTTTAAATTAAACAGTTGTCATTGGTTAAGAAGGTTGGCTAAACATTGTGTACATGTGTACAGTTTGCGCTGGAAGTAACCGTGCTGACACAGCCACAATTTTGAAACGCGTACGTGCGCTTGACAACGGGTGCAAAACTCAAGTCGCCACTTGTCCCCCGGGATTGTCAAGGACGTTGAGGTGGGCAGTTGTTGGTGGCAGTGGCATAGCTAAGGGGGGGGGGGGTGCGGGGTGCGGACCGCATCGGGTATCACCATTTCAGGGGGTGATTGGATAACTGATCACACAGAAATTTTACAAACATGTAACCAAGCCAAATGTGTCCTTTATTAAAAGTTATATGTTGATGCGTCAGAAATTAGGTAATCCTATAAATAGGTCAGAAAAATCGCCGTTTAAAATGCCTCTTTATCCATTTATAGGGTTAACGAAAGACGTAGCTAGGGTGGTGCGGGGTTGTGGACCGCAATTAGTGATACAATCCCGGGGGGAGAGGTGTTAACCAACTTAATAAATTGAAAATTTACAGAGCACGCACCGCTTGGTCTAACGTAATTTCATAAATGGATAACCGATCACACGTAAATTTTCCACACGTGTAACATATCTAATAATGGGTAAGAAAACCCTTTTTTACAATTATTCAACGCCGATTGGAGTGTTTGGTAACTTTCATAAATGACAGGAAGCAATGTTTATTTAAATTATGAGAAATAAAGCTTTCTACAGAAACCCCTGTAGCTTCATGTGACTGGAGTATAATGTAGGACGTGTTTACGTCACGCTTTCCCCGTGCCGTGAACTCTGGTTCACCCCATAATTAAGCTGCGTTCATAGTGGGCGTGGTTTAATCTCTTTGATCTATCGCCGATTTCTTGTATACTTGAAGGCATTCGAAAATTATAGTAAATTGTGGCATTTTCTAGTTATTAGTACAATCCGGAATACACCTAGATTTTTTGGTAGAACTGACTATAAGAGCAAAGAGAGCAATATCAGAGACGGGGAGAGATTCAGAATGCTATTTTTCACAAGTGTATTATTCTTTGTTTACTCATTTGTGTTTATTCTCATTCATCATTGTACACTATTAATTGGCACATTTTACTAACTGTGTACCTGTACAAGATCTACCATACTCTGTAAGTTGATGACTGTGATTATCTTTCTTTTGTTTAGTAATTATATTAATACTTAAATAAATCTTATTAATTGTAATTAGCAACTATTTTGGGTGTCGTATTTTTGCTATTGTATTTCTCTATGGTATCGTCCTTTGTTATGCACTGTTTGAACGATCCAATAACTTTAAATAAGAGATTAATTTCTCACAATAGAAGGCAGTGCGTAACAGGAGCTTTTCAAAACTAAGGCTTATCAAGTTGTTTTTTTTACGATCCACCATGGGATACTCAAGGCTTACTGATCTGGCTCTAATATCAGTTGAAAGAAATACGTTGAAGGATATTGAATTTGATCACGTGACAATTTTTACTGATCTAAATTTAATGTAAAAATAACTGTAACGTAACGTTGTTACTTCTTCTTCTTCTATATTTTGACGTCGCGCGATCAATGTATTGATCATTCTGGCTGCTATAAATTTTTATATACAGTTCTTAAATACATTTACCAACTGTCCTTTAATTAATTTGTTTTTGTTCTTGTCATTGTTATACTGTGGACTTATTTTAACAATAACAAATCCATCTTGGAAGTCGGGGTAGGGGGTGACACCATGAGCTAACCGCACCGGTTGACACCGACCCTAGCTACGCCACTGGCTGGTGGAAATGGGTCTCACTACGGAGGATATGAGTACCTTTTCATACATACGGAACTGACCATGAAGGCGGCCTGAGTATAAAAAGGGGGCTGAACATATTCCGAGAAAGATTGAATACAGGAATATGCTGTTAAGAAGCTTCGCTTTTCTATAAGTGTTATGTCTCAATGGAAAGGTGAGACTGGTCTGCAAGTAACTCTTTCAAAAAATGAGAATCATTGAAGACGAGGAAGGCAATGCTCTCACCGAAACATCGCTACCGGGGCGTGGTGCTACAGGGGCGTGGTGCTACAGGGGCGTGGTGCTACAGGGGCGTGGTGCTACAGGGGCGTGGTGCTACAGGGGCGTGGTGCTACATGGGCGTGGTGCTACAGGGGGCATGGTGCTAGGGGGGCGTGGTGCTACAGGGGCATGGTGCTACAGGGGCGCTATTCTACAGGGGGGTGTGCTACCAGGCCGTTGTGCTATAGGGCGCTGTGCTACAGATGCATTGTGCTACATGGGCATGGTGATACAGGGGCAGGGTGCTACTCGGACATGGTGCTACAGTAGCTTGTATACGGTGCTTGAACGAACCGTTTTTTTTCCTAGGATTTGAAAAGCTCTGTCGTGCAAGGAACCTTCACATAAAGAGACAATGGTATCTACGAGCCAGTATGACCAGTCGCAACGCTCGAGAATCTATTTACACGGGGCTCTGTTATTTCTGTTTATGTATATTGTAATGTGAATGCCACACAAATTTTAATTAAACTTCTTCAGTTTAAAAAAAGGTTACATTTGCTACTTCACAAAATAACACTTGTTTATTTTTTTTTAAAATGTATGTTTGATAGTTTCGTGGCAGTTTCTTAAAGAAAATGATTTATCTTGGAGAACATACAAATGAAAAGAAGTGTTACATCTCAGTAAAACAAAGACACGTAACAAGAGAGCCACTGTGACTGTAACAACACATGTACTAAGGCTGCGATCATGGTTAGGAAATATGCAGAACAAGGGGAAAACCGAAGAAAAATGACGCAACAAAACAAAAAAAACTAGCGGCAGAATCACTTCTTGAGTGAACAGTTTAAACGAAACTAAATCCCGAAAACGAACGTGTGTGCAAAAAATGTATTTACATACTGAAGTATTAATCCTTGCCCATTCAAATGTTCAGATCTGTGGGCTGCACTATTTACTATGTTTAACTGTAATTGTCGGCTGTCAATTGAAATGTGATTGCGAAACCGACGAATCAATCAGTGGTGTTTGTAGCTTAAAGTAAATAACACAATAAGTATTTAAGAGTTATTCAACAAACGTACAGAACACAAACCGTGTATAATTTCCTCGTCCAAACGTGAATTTAGGATAAGAGTCAATCCTTTTTTTAACAGGAAAATATTTTATCTAAAGAATGTTGTCAATAAGACATTCTTATCTGAATCAATAAATGTATACGTTTATTTGAATAGCAATGAGTACCGCCTCAGAATGCCAGTTGTTTTCAATCATATCATATTGAAATTAAACGCATGTTAAAAGGACCAACGGGCATGCTCAAAGCGAAACCACGTGCATGGGTCAATGTCCCACTTCACTGTCACCATGGGGTACGGGGTTCAAATAATGCATGCGTGATGACGTGTGCTTTGTCCACAGTGACTGCTGTCCTGACTACTACAGCCGATGCCTTAAAGTTACCATTGACAGCTCTGTCGCCACCATTCTCATGGCTATTTTATCAAGATACACGAATTTGTCGAAGCGTCAGGTCACATGATGAAATTTCTGTCAAATTTTGCGTCATATTTTTGTATGAACGTTCTATTTGCGCAAGGTTTCTTTTTTTTTTGGACAAAAATGAGATTTTGATCTAATAGTATTTTGAAAGCTGCGTCAAGGCTTCACACAAAAATGGCATCAAATCTATGTCGATTTTGACGTACGAGCACAACCAACAACCCCAGACTAAGTTTTTTTTTTTTTTTTTTGGACAAAAATGAGATTTTGATCTAATAGTATTTTGAAAGCTGCGTCAAGGCTTCACACAAAAATGGCATCAAATCTATGTCGATTTTGACGGACGAGCAACACCAACAACCCCAGACTAGGGCTAGGCTCACCATGCTTCACATGAAACGCCCGTGATTGGCATGAGCTGCTGGTGTTTGCCACCGTTGGTGGCTCAATAATTAGACACATTTTCAACTAATCAAATCACCAAATCCAGTGATTTTTTTCAAAAAATTAATTTTAGTTGAACTTTAGTTGTTTTGTTTTTTTTTAAATTTTTTTTTAAAATTAATTGGACGGTAACTTAATGGCTGAGTGGTTAAAAAAAATGTGTCTTATCCATCTCGGAATCCAATGCGCGCCTGGATACGTTTTAATTTTAGCCCGTTTGTGCAAGTCTGGATTCTCTGGAATCAATTGGAAGACAAACTATACCAACAAAATTGTCAGATACAATTTTCAATAAAAAAAAACAAAACACTCGTGTCGTTAGTGGAGGAACTCCCGACTAGACCGACTGTTATATAGAGCTTGTTTACATAATTTTTCTCGTGCGTGCCCTCTGATTGACCCCGCATGAGACGCTGTGTTCACAGAGGGGTGTGGCTTAGTCATTTGATCTGTCGTGTTTATGCCGCCAACCACCAAAAATAATTAATCTGTTCCAAATAGTATTTTGTAGAATGAATGTGATTTTTCTAGAAACGTCATAAGTCTTTTGGAAGGCAGGGCTTACGCGACCTATATAAGGGATTGAAAGGCACGGACGGAGAGACGGAGATTCAGATAGCTTTTATTAACTTTACGAGGCGTGTATTATTCTTTGTGTATTTGTGTGCTCATACTTATTTGTGTTATTTCGCATTCATCATTATTCATTGGCACATTAATATGTGTTTACTGTGAACCTGTACAAGATCTACCATACTGTAAGTTGAAGATTGTAATTATATTTTATTTTCTTTTGTAATTATCTTAATACTTATTACATATTATTAATTGTAACTAGAAACTGTTTTGGGTGTCGTATCTTTAATATTGTTGACTCTGTGGTATCGTCCTTTGTTAGGCACTGCTTACAACGAGCAAATTAAAATTAACATAGGAGATTAATTTCTCATATTAGAAGCCAGTGCGTAACACCGCCAAATAGTATGTTTGTGTTTTTAAAATATTTCATTCTTTACAAGACAAAATGTTATGTAGAAGGCGTGCTTACGTCATCTTTCCCCGTGCATGAACTCTAGCTGACCCCAACCTCGGAACCGCGTTTAGGGTTTGGCTAGCTAAAACGTTGTCTTTCTTGACCGTGTTGAAATAAAAATTAAAAGGCTGTCTCCTTAGAATTACGTATAAATATCAAGTTTGGAATACAATGTGTAAGGCCTTTCTAGAAATATCAATAAAACCGTCTATCAAAAGGAGACACGTGAGAGATTCTTTGGCGTTCATTTATCATCAAGATATTTTTGCTATACGAGACAAAGATTTGTTGACTAACTTTTGTGGTGTGTGTGTGTGTGTAGATTTTTTTTCATCATTGTACCTTTTTACAACATTTAATCTTCTTCAACATTTTTTTTTCTTTCTTGAATGCGAAAAGATCGTGTGCGTATAAGGTGACGTCACTTATAACAGATAACGGACGTGTGTCCGTCACGGACAGTTTCGATGTGTCCATACGATTGTGTTTGAAGAGAAGACGAACTTTAAAAAAGGGATAATTTTTTTTCCACGAAACGATTGTTGTATAGCGACTCCGTGTTTGATAACATTAATCCTTGCGACTCCACATTCGACGACGTCCTGAGTAACGAACCCGAGCTTGATGAGTGGGCAACGTGTGCACTGCTCGTTCTTTCACCATCCAACGCTAAAGACATCAAAATCTAGCTTGCCATTTTGTACACTGTCCTTCTTCCATTTACTAGCTACTCCCGTAGACAAACAAAATGGATTTTTTATTTTTTTTGAGAATCGCTGGTCACCAGAAAGATTAAAATGGATGTTCTATTGGGACGAGGTCTTTATATGTATATATATATATAAGTATCATGGGCGCCCGCAGAAAACTTTCTAGGGGGGGGGGCAAAAAAATCGATTAACTTTCCAGGGGGGTGCAACAATTTTTTAGTAATGTTTTAATGTAGTTTTATTTTACTGTAGCGTATTTTTATGGTGAACGAACGGACAGGACATCAGCTTAGTTACTTTCTATTTATTTTCTCTTTACTTTAATACATTTTTTGTATATTTTTGTCCAAAAAAAATTCATCCAATCAATCCAGGGGGGGGGGGGGCAAGTGCCCCCCCCTGCGGGTGCGGGTGACCATGATAAAAATATATATATATATATATAAATAAATAAATAAATAAATAAATATATATATATATATATATGTGTGTGTGTGTGTGTGTGTGTGTGTGTGTGTGTGTGTGTGTGTGTATGTATGTGTGTGTGTGTCCAATGATGATGCTGTACGTCTAGGAACAGTTGAAGTGGTTTATGTCTACACACTGTTGAAGTGTTTTATGTTGATGATACCTCATCACGTGATTCCATATGGAACGTAACATCCAATGCAAGCATGACGTTTGATGTCCTGCTTGATATCCGTTTTTTTTAAATTGCACGAGTTGTACACCTCAGACTACCTAGAAACCATCGAATATCCAGAATGCTGAACACAAACTAAACACACCTTTAACACACACTGAAAACATCCTGAACGCAGCACCTCGATTCCTGTCGTATTGAAATGCGTGAATGTCATGGCACGGGGATTAATTTCAATAGCAGGATCCCAACATTCATTCAGCACACAAAGCTGCGTGCAAGCGCACCGTGAACATTGAGACCAGCCGATAATGAATGGTAGTGAACACTTTGGAAATGGTTAATTCAGACCCAACACCGACGACTGTGTACACCATATACCACTGGATATGTCAGGCACCGCACCAATTTGTGGTCCATTACTGAACCATTTTGATGAACAATTTTTTACGTATCGAATTAGCGAAGACTCCCAAACGAAAATTGTCGCCTATGTTTTCCTCCATTGATCTGTTTTGGCCTTTTAATATGAGCGAACATGGTAGGTCCCCTAATACCAATAAAGCAAACTTTGACTATATATGTCATGGGAATGACATGACGGACAACAGCGTCCCTATATTTTCTTAAAACTAATTAGTAAGTTCCCTAAGGTTTGAGATCCACTGTGTGCTCATCCAGGTACAGCCTTACCGTGTGTTTAACACGTTTCTTGTCTTTTCTTTGATGTTTTTAAATGGCTAGTCTCTTACATGAACACGCCCCGCTTTCAAAGGAATTGGCCCCCATTCGACGATGACGGCATAAGCGATCTCGCACATTTTCGTATAGTGTGTTTTTGTGTTGGTTATCATTTATCTTGGCCGTAGAATGCAATTATGGAGCCATAGAAATTCAGACACATGGTGTAAATACATAAAGCTTTTTAAAAAGCGAACTCCGGACCCTCATTATACATTTATACACCAGAGACATAAACCGTTTGAGAAGCGCTGGTTCTTTCAGGTGGTAAGCCAGTGCTAACCAACTTTTACTCCCATTGACAGCTTTACGGAACTAGGGTTATTTTGTTCGGTTTAAAAATAGAAAGGTTGTTGGGGAATTTCCTAGTTGTTTGTGTTCGACTATAATAGATGCACACATCACCTGAGATGGCCAAGTTTCTCTGTGTGTGTGTATCTGTGTACGTGTGGGGCTATGTGAGTAGCTACCGCTAACGTCAAGTGTGACCACTTTCCTCGATATCAATTCAAGGGCTGGACATTATCAGTCGCCGTTAGAGGCTGGACATTATCTAGTCGATGCTAGAGGCTGGACATTTTCAGACGATGCTAGAGGTTACTAATAATGGACCGGGGTCAACAGTAGCTAAAGGTGAGTGGTTGTTGTAGTTTTATTTATTTATTTATATCAGTATCAAATGATGAAAGGAAACTTTTGAAAGGTAAAGATATTTAGTAATCATTTTACTTTCTTAGAAACAATTATTCCTCGAAAGATGAAGAATATTTGCTCCTGGTATTTCGTAGTCTTACGGTAAAAAAAATAAAATAATAGAAATAAATTTTATTGCATCAAAACAGTAGTTCTAAAACACTTTCTATTTATAAATAATTCAGACCAGCTGTGAGGGGAGTTAAAACATCTCAACGTCCATACTTTGTGTTCTTAGGTGTAGAGAAATGAGTACAAAGACCTGATACTTTAAAAACAAATAAGGGCGGGGGTCGGGGATAGTGGCACATTTGCTACCCTTCCACACCTAAAACAACAGTGGCATATTTGCTACTCTTCCACCCCTAAAACAATAGTGGCATATTTGCTACTCTTGCACCCCTAAAACAATAGTGGCATATTTGCTACTCTTCCACCCCTAAAACAATAGTGGCATATTTGCTACCCCCCCCACCCCTAAAACAATAGTGGCATATTTGCTACCCTCCCACCCCTAAAACAATAGTGGCATATTTGCTCCCCTCCCACCCCTACAAAAATAGTGGCATATTTGCTACTCTTCCACCCCTAAAACAATAGTGGCATATTTGCTACCCCCCCCACCCCTAAAACAATAGTGGCATATTTGCTACCCTCCCACCCCTAAAACAATAGTGGCATATTTGCTACCCTCCCACCCCTACAAAAATAGTGGCATATTTGCTACTCTCCCACCCCTACAAAAATAGTGGCATATTTGCTACCCTCCCACCCCTACAAAAATAGTGGCATATTTGCTACCCTCCCACCCCTACATAAATAGTGGCATATTTGCTACCCTCCCACCCCTACAAAAATAGTGGCATATTTGCTACTCTCCCACTCCTACAAAAATAGTTTAAATAGATCACACTAAATGCCTTAGGTCTTAATTTATTTTTTTTCTAACAGTATTCTTACAATACGGTTCACAATGAATGGTCATGGCAAGAGGTTATCAAACTGCACTTCTTCTCGATACCCTCATCTTTTTTGGACGTCCGTTAATTTGTTATTATGATCATTTATCTAATTATAAAGCAAAATCATGATGTCAATTTTAATCGAAAAAAAAAACGGATTAGTAATAAATGTCTTGAAATTAAAGAGTATAAAATGTCTGTTGAATGTAATCAATTAATATTTAAATACTAGCGAATGTACCCGGCGTTGCAAGGCATTGCATTCAGAAAGAAAAAAAAAAAAAACTTCTACGGCCTTTTAATTAACATTGAAATGAAGCGCCAAATAAAAAAAATATTTGTAGAAAAAAATAATAAATATATATATATTGTAAAAAACTAGCGAAAGTACCCGGCGTTGCAAAGCAATGCATTAAAAAAAAAAAAAAAAAAAAAAACTTCTACGGCCTTTTAATTAACATTGAAATGAAGCGCCAAATAAAAAAAATATTTGTAGAAAAAAATAATAAATATATATATATTGTATATATATATATATATTTTTGTTTTTTTTTTCAATAATATAACTACATCTAATCGCGAGGTCATTACATTTTTTTCTCTTTTAAAAATAGTAATTAATTATAATAATTTGGTATATTTTATTTTTAAAGACAAAATAATGTGTCTATTTGTCCACAGCGACCTAGTTTCTCAACATCAAGTTAGAGACTGGACATTATCAGACGACGTTAGAGGCTGGAAATATCAGACGACTTAAGAGACTGGACAATATCAGACGACATTAGAGGCAGGCCATTAACAGACGAAACTACAGGCTCGACATTATCAGACGACATTAGAGTCTGGACATTATTAGACGATGATAGAGGTTGCTAATGATGGACCAGAGTCAACAATAACTAAAGGTGAGCCGTGCTTGGTGATGTATTGGCAATTTGTATTTCTTTATTTATATTTAAGAACATTTTCGATATTCCACTAAAGGAAATTTGACCTTTAAATGTAAAAATGCAGTTTCTAAAATGTAATCCAAACCGTCAGAGGTCAAGGCCACAGCGCTGGGTGTGAGAGCCAGTCTGATGTGTGCCATCATTCTCATCTGCACCGTCGTCCTTGTCTGCATCTGTCTCTTGAGAAGAAAACACGCCAGCGATAGGTCGAGGACACAAGAAAGGAAGGCTCCAAGCAGCAAAGAGGTCTCCCATGATGACAACGAATACATCACTCCGATTGAAGGTGACGTCTTGAAGCGTCTCTGGATTTAACAACGTTGATTGTATAAACATATCATTTTGTAAAATATTTAAAATTTAATGTAGATGCTTTTTTTTAAAGTCAGAGTTTCCTCATCCAGTTTCTGAATTCTAGTTTCATTCAAATCAAGTCTGAGAAGAGATCAGGGTTGTTTTTTTTTCGGTAGCGTGACGTACATGTAACAAACAATGTGTTCCCTCGGAAACCTTGAACAATCTGCAGTCACAGAAAGTTGATTGAGTAAAACCATAAATGCCAAAATTACGGTTCCTTTTTGCTACGCTTGGAGTGATGGCAAACTTGTATACAAATCGCTGACCCCAAATTGGTCAAATATAACAGACAGAAAAAAAAGAAATTCCTTAGATAACTACCGGTATTTTAAGTAGTGCTCAACTCATTTCATTCCATGGCTACAAAAGAGAAAATAAAATGTTCAATCTTGAAACCCATATCCTACATTTAAATTAGATATTTACAAAAGTGAAAATAAAATTGTGAATCTTAAAAAGCTTGAGCCTACAATTCAATTAGATATTAACAAAAGTGAAAATAAAAAATTCCAATCTTAAAAAGCATATCCTACAATTAAATTAGGCGAAGTCCCTTTATTATAAGTGCAAGTCTAATTTTTCTAAAAGTTTCAAGGGATCTGAAAATATATTTATAACACATCTTTAAAAAGATATATGTATAACAAAAGAATGTCTAACACCCGTGCATTGACTCAGCAGGTAACATGGGCCGGGTAACGTTTCTACTGGGAAGCCATAATGAAGCGCGCGTTAACCACATACCACCCAGGGCGCTGCCTCCCTTACCCCACTCAGCACAGAACAGAGTCCATCACGTGACGGAACTTTATATGGGTAACGTCAATTATGTTGAGCCCCAGACCGATTATCATTGAGGGTCGTGGGCACATCACAGTGACAGTGTCAATCATGAGGCCCTATGTGACAGTGTCCGTCTTGAGGCCCCTATGTGACAGTGTCAGTCATGACGCTCTATTGTCTTTGACACAGTTCAGAAGACACTCACAGCTGATACAAAACCACAGTGGACGCAGTCTTGAAGTGGGCGCAGTCTTGCAGTGGACTTCAAGTGGACACATATTATCAGTATACAATAACTATCTGTGGACAGAGTGCACCTCGACTGACTTAGAGCAGCAAGTGACCTGTTCCGACCTCGACAGCTAGTGACCTGTACTGCTGTAGCTTCTCCAAAGTCTCTATTTAAACCTACACATCACTTGATATCAGTGTTAAAACATTTTTCAAGGGCACAGCCTTCAACTACGCTACTGATAGTGTCACAAAAGTTTGTCCGCTTCTCCATTAAAGTTTTTTAAGACACTCTTGGTGTTGTCTCTTGTTTTTAAACCAAAATTTTTAATCTATTAACTTTAAAGCTTGTTATACAAAAAAAGAGAGCTAAATTGTGAACAAGTGGTGTCCTAAAATCTCTTCGTTCTAGATTCTCTACGTCCAAGACTCTCTTCGTCCTAAACTCTCTTCGTCCTAGACACTCTTCGTCCTAGACTCTCTTCCTTCAAGGCTCTCTTCGTCCTATACTTTCTTCACCCTAGACTCTCTTCGTCCTAGACTCTCTTAGTCCTAGGCTCTCTTCGTCCTAGACTTTCTTTGTTCTAGACTCTCTTCATCCTTAACTCTCTTTATCCTAGACTCTCTTCGTCTTAAAAGCTGTTTGTCCTAAAATCTCAGCGTCCTAGACACTCTTCGTCCTAGACTCTCTCCTTCTTAGACTACCTTCGTCCAAGAATCTTTATCCTAGACTCTCTTCACCCTAGACTGTCTTAGTCCTAGACTTTCTCGTCCTAGACTCTCATCATCATAAACTCTCTTTGTCCAAGACTCTCTTCGTCCTAGATTTTTTTCGTCCTTGACTCTCTTCATTCTAGACTCTCTTGGTACTAAAAACTCAGTGTCATAGACTCTCTTCGTCCTAGACTCTCTTCGTCCTAGAATCTCTTCGTCCTAGACTCTCTTCGTCCTAGAATCTCTTCGTCCTAGACTCTCTTCGTCCTAGACTCTCTTCGTCCTAGAATCTCTTCGTCCTAGACTTTCTTCATCCTAGGCTCTCTTTGTCCTATACTCTCTTCTTCCTAGACTCTCTTCGTCCTAGACTCTCTTCATCCTCGACTCTCTTCACCCTAGACTCTCTTAGTCTCAGACTTTCTAGTCCTTAACTCTTTTTGTCCCAGACTCTCTTCGTCCTAGACTCTCTTCGTCCCAGACTCTCTTCGTCCCAGACTCTCTTCGTCCCAGACTCTCTTCGTCCTAGACTCTCTTCCTCCTCGACTCTCTTCGACCTAGACTCTCTTCGTCCTTAACTCTTTTTTGTCCTAGACTCTCTTCGTCCTAGACTCTCTTCGTCCAAGACTCTCTTCGTTCTAGACTCTCTTCCTCCTAAACCAGGGGTCTAGTCTAAAACTAGTGGCCCGCGGGCCATTTGCGGCCCGCAAGACGATATTTTGCAGGCCGCTACCTGACAGCAAAGTTAAGTTTTTAATGCGGCCCGCGCGCTTTCCCCCCAGTCTATAACGTGAACCGTTGTGACTGTTTCAGTTGAATCTCACCGACTAGCAAATATCTGATCCTTATTTTAGTTTGTATAAGTTTAGACTTCGATTATAATGGTCAAAACCGTTTTAAAATCGGACTAAAGATTTTTATGTTATAGAATTTTATGAGATAAACATGGCGGCCAAAGTAATGGGATTAGTCAAAAAGGTGTTTTTTTACGATAAAAATAATACAAATTTACTCTCTCAGATCCAGGGGCTAGAAGCACCGTCAGTTCCTCGCCGTTTTAAAGGAAATAGAGTCAGCATATGAGGATGTTATCTACTTCAACGATGTTCGTTGGCTTAGCAGGAGAAACGTCTTGAAAAAGTTTTTTGAGTGAGAGCAGAAATCAAAGCCTTCATAAGGAAGGATGGAGTGGGGGTGTTGTTCTGGTACTAAGTGATCCCAAATGACTCATGGACTGGGCTTTTCTTGTTGACATTACACGGGAGCTGGATGTCCTCAACAAGAAGTTACAAGGCCACGGGCTGCTTGTCAGTGTTGCCTATGACAATGTCATTGTGTACAAAGCTTGTGCTATAGAAAGCCCTGCTTTCTCATATAAAATCCCTGCCATTTCCCAACATGCAAAGTACTCATGGACTCGGGCACACCATTCAGTAGTAACTTAGTAGTAAGTATACTGATGCCATTGAAAAGCTACGGGAAGAATGTATCACAGGTTTGCTGAATTCACAACACAGAGAGCCAATTTTCAAATTTTTATGACAATTTCTCCTCCAAAGTGGAAGATACCCCCCCCCCTCACACTCTCACACACACACACAACTTGCGCATCCATACGGAGCTGACTGATCGTCAGAGCAATTCTGAATTTAAGGCAACGTTCAGTGGGGTCAATGGAAAAACAGACACGCTTGGGAAATTTATGAGAGCATTGCCCTCCACCTTCCCTGAGATTTCCAGGTTGTTCAAGCGGATCGTGTGCCTTTTTGGGAGTACCTTTTCCACCATGAACTTTAACAAGTCAAAGTTCAGGGCCAAACTTACTGATGAGCGTCTACAAGCTATACTGAGGGCCTCAGTTGCTCCCGAACTCAAGCTAAATGTTGCTTACGCGGTGCAAGAAGAAGCGCTGCCAGATCTCTGGCAACAAGGAGAAGGTGGAAGAAAAGGAAGTCTAGATCTTGAGAACGCTTCATGTTTTCATTTGCTATTAATGAAGATTTAGCAGATTGTAACAGTTGCACTTTATTGAATGTGTAATCGCCTTTTGTGTGTGGAATACTTTAGGCGGACCAGTCTAACTCAGACTCTACCTCCTACGGCCCGCGGATGATTTGAGTTTGAGACCCCTGTCATAAAGTCTCTTCGTCCTAAAGAATCAGCGACCTAGACTCTCTTCGTCCCAGACTCTCTTCGTCACAGACTCTCTTCGTCCTAGACTTTTTTCGTCCTAAAGTCTTTTCGTCCTAAAGACTTAGCGTCCTAGACTCTCTTCGTCCTAGACTCTCTTCACCCTAGAATTTCTTCGTCATAGTGTCTCTCTGATCTGCTCTACAGCTGAGAGTGTTTGAGAGTTCATTAATTTTTTTTTTTTTTAACTGTAAAAGTTTCGCTTTAATTTCATGAAACATAAAAAGCAATATCTCTTTGTTTCAATAGGTTTCACCAATGTACAAGCGCTGCCAATGGTCCTGAAACTAATATAAGAATTGAGAACCGCTGCTCACATATCTTTTTTCCATGGTATTTGAAACAAGAGTTTTTTGGCATCCGTCCGCCCTAGGGCATAGACGAAATAATTTGGTCATTCCGCTAGAAAAATCTCCGGTGAAGCTGCGAAGCCTAGGTGAGGTGTATTTGCTTTTATTTCTTCTTTTTTTTGTGTCTCTATTCAGATGTAAATGAGAATAAATTGTTACCCTGTCAGCAGCCGCCCACTCAGCTTCTTGTCTTGCTTGCATCGTTCATTCCAGGCACTCATACTCAAACATACGCACATAGCAAATTATGAGTTTCGGTGGTAACGATTTAATACACAATGTGGGTTCACGAGGGGAGGGGGTTAGTGTAATATAGCTTAGTATGGGAGTGTGCTAACAAAGATTAGACATTAATGTATGTATTGGTTAATTTACAACCCCTAACAAATTTTTTTGTAGTATAAATCCTTTATAAACAGCACATATTAATTACGCCCCTTAACTATATTGAAATTTTAATGACCCACCTGCTTTTATATCCCAGATTTATTTCACCAACTATTTCAGAATGACAAAAGAAAATATTACTGACCAAACGCACTTGCGAGTTTGTTTGTTTGTTTTTTTCAATGAACTCATTTAGCGCAATTAACGGAAATTTTATTGCGTGACGTAATATGTACTCCACGTTCTCCTTGAAAAGCAGTAAAAACTTATTTTTGGGGTGGGGGGTGGGGCAAAACATTTCCTACACTGTGTTGTCATCAGCAGCGAGTCTGTGTGGCAAGTTTCAGCGCTAGGGGGTTAAGGGAAGTGGATCAATTAGCCGTCTGAAGATTTTACCAAGACAGGCACCATCCCCAAACAAAGGCGATGTTAGTACAAAGGATTTAAAAATGAAACAGCCAGTAACATGTTTAAACTATTGACACGGCCAACACTTCAACGTAATGTCTGACATGTCACGTGGTTGCGCACTTCACACTTCACTGCCACACGGCAGTCGCGGTTCCTTGTGATGTGTTCTCAGTGATAGTCGTGTCTTGGGGTTGTGATGTGTTCTCAGTGATAGTTGTGTCTTGGGGTTGTGGTGTGTTCTCAGTGATAGTTGTGTCGTGGGGTTGTGATGTGTTCTCAGTGATAGTTGTGTCTTGGGGTTGTGGTGTGTTCTCAGTGATAGTCGTGTCGTGGGGTTGTGATGTGTTCTCAGTGATAGTTGTTTCGTGGGGTTGTGATGTGTTCTCAGTGATAGTCGTGTCTTGGGGTTGTGATGTGTTCTCAGTGATAGTTGTGTCGTGGGGTTGTGATGTGTTCTCAGTGATAGTCGTGTCGTGGGGTTGTGATGTGTTCTCAGTGATAGTTGTGTC
>CAXITT010000200.1:41217-67248 GCA_964033795.1 Lymnaea stagnalis
TGTGTTGGGAGCAGTTGTAGGGTGCTTGATGTGTTGGGAGCAGTTGTATGGTGCTTGATGTGTTGGGAGCAGTTGTAGGGTGCTTGATGTGTTGGGAGCAGTTGTAGGGTGCTTGATGTGTTGGGAGCAGTTGTAGGGTGCTTGATGTGTTGGGAGCAGTTGTATGGTGCTTGATGTGTTGGGAGCAGTTGTAGGGTGCTTGATGTGTTGGGAGCAGTTGTAGGGTGCTTGATGTGTTGGGAGCAGTTGTAGGGTGCTTGATGTGTTGGGTGGCGTTTTTGGGGGCGTTGGCTGTGTTGGGAGATGTTGTGCTGATTGTGTTGGGGTATACTGTCGGTTTTTGGGAGAGGTTATGGGTGCCGACTGACTTGGGTTTTTTGTATGTGGTCAGTAAGAGGAGAAGTACCCCCTGGACAAGTCTGCTATACAATGAAGCCTTACACAGTTACTTCACTTGCTAAAATGCCCTGGACAAAACACCTGATAACGTTTTAAGTCGTAAATATTTAACATTACACTTAAGACACATAAATGAGAACATATAATAATACTTATAAATTATTTATTACTTCAATCATGTATTTCATTTATTTCAATTCCTTACAAACTACTCTAATCGTTTATCATTTCGGACCTGACACATCATGTCAGTCATAATTTAATTATTTTATTACAGTAAAACCTTCGTTTTACGACCTTTAAATTGTCATTAAAAAGAGGTCGTAACTTGGAGGGGTCTTAAAAAATAGGTAGGGCATTTTCGAAAAACAACATTTAGAAAATGGGCAATGTTTCAGGGGCTAGGTCGTAAAACTGAATTACTTGAAAGTCACACGTGGCCTTTTAGAGGGAGTCGTTTAAGAGAGGGTCGCAATATGGAGATTTTACTGTATACCCTCGTTTGTCTACGGAGAAAGATTTAACCACAATTTCGTAGTTTTTATGTGTCTTTCAGCGAGTTCATTGTTTTGGGAAGTCTTTCAGCAAGTTTGTTGCTTTGTGATGTCTTACAGAAAGTTCTTTTTTTTTTGTGATGTCTTTCAGCAAGTTCGTTGTTTTGTGATGTCTTTCAGCAAGTTCATTGTTTTGTGATGTCTTTCAGCAAGTTCATTGTTTTGTGATGTCTTTCAGGAAGTTCATTGTTTTGTGATGTCTTTCAGCAAGTTCATTGTTTTGTGATGTCTTTCAGCAAGTTCGTTGTTTTGTGATGTCTTTCAGCAAGTTTGTTGATTTGTGATGTCTTTCAATAATTTCGTTGTTTTGTGGTGTCTTTCAGCAAGTTCGTTGTTTTGTGATGTCTTTCAGCAAGTTCATTGTTTTGTGATGTCTTTCAGCAAGTTCGTTGTTTTGTGATGTCTTTCAGCAAGTTCATTGTTTTGTGATGTCTTTCAGCAAGTTCGTTGTTTTGTGATGTCTTTCAGCAAGTTCATTGTTTTGTGATGTCTTTCAGCAAGTTAGTTGTTTTGTGATGTCTTTCAGCAAGATCGTTGTTTTGTGATGTCTTTCAGCAAGTTCGTTGTTTTGTGATGTCTTTCAGCAAGTTCGTTGTTTTGTGATGTCTTTCAGTAAGTTCGTTGTTTTGTGATGTCTTTCAGCAAGTTCGTTGTTTTGTGATGTCTTTCAGTAATTTCGTTGTTTTGTGGTGTCTTTCAGCAAGTTCGTTGTTTTGTGATGTCTTTCAGCAAGTTCATTGTTTTGTGATGTCTTTCAGCAAGTTCGTTGTTTTGTGATGTCTTTCAGCAAGTTCATTGTTTTGTGATGTCTTTCAGCAAGTTAGTTGTTTTGTGATGTCTTTCAGCAAGCTCATTGTTTTGTGATGTCTTTCAGCAAGCTCATTGTTTTGTGATGTCTTTCAGCAAGTTCGTTGTTTTGTGATGTCTTTCAGCAAGTTCGTTGATTTGTGATGTCTTTCAATAATTTCGTTGTTTTGTGGTGTCTTTCAGCAAGTTCATTGTTTTGTGATGTCTTTCAGCAAGTTCATTGTTTTGTGATGTCTTTCAGCAAGTTAGTTGTTTTGTGATGTCTTTCAGCAAGTTCATTGTTTTGTGATGTCTTTCAGCAAGTTCATTGTTTTGTGATGTCTTTCAGCAAGCTCATTGTTTTGTGATGTCTTTCAGCAAGTTCATTGTTTTGTGATGTCTTTCAGCAAGTTCATTGTTTTGTGATGTCTTTCAGCAAGTTCATTGTTTTGTGATGTCTTTCAGCAAGTTCATTGTTTTGTGATGTCTTTCAGCAAGTTCATTGTTTTGTGATGTCTTTCAGCAAGTTCATTGTTTTGTGATGTCTTTCAGCAAGTTCATTGTTTTGTGGTGCCTTTTAAGCTTTACACTTAACCAGCGACAGCCTTGGGAAAATCGTTGTATTTACAGAATATGCAGTTGCATTTTAGTAAAAAGACTTTTTATGCATACACTTGAAATGTGTGGGTTGTTACTGTTAGCAAGAGAGAGAACCCGTGGAACAGCTTTTCATATTTAGAATAAACAATTTTCTCCCTTTTAAAATTCGCTATTTTATAAAAGTATTTCTACAACTGTCATTTTCCACGGGACATTTCGTTAATAATAAGATTTGTTAATGTGATTTTATTTTTGAAATATTTATTGTACAATACTTCACGTAAAATAGTTCACACAAAGTTCATATTACACAAGGACCAAAACAATATTTAAAAAGAATATGAAATATCTGGAAAGTAATCTTCTTATTCAGCACTTTTCCTTTACGAATAATTTCATTGCCAAACTTTTATAAACAATAATATCAGTCATCTTAAAATGACATCAAATAAATTACAACTCAATAGATAAAATCTGGAGCCAATCATTTTTGAACACTTAAATATAAACAAGGTATATAATTAAACGTACTCTCTAGCTACTGCTGCAGTTTGTGTAATACTCGATACTCTCGTTGTAAAAGGCGATACTCTCATTGTAAAAGTCGATACTCTCGTTGTAAAAGGCGATACTCTCATTGTAAAAGTCGATACTCTCGTTGTAAAAGGCGATACTCTCATTGTAAAAGTCGATACTCTCGTTATAAAAGGCGATACTCTCATTGTAAAAGTCGATACTCTCGTTGTAAAAGGCGATACTCTCATTGTAAAAGTCGATACTCTCATTGTAAAAGGCGATACCCTCAAGGTGACCGATGGATAAAACCTTCGTGCTGATATTTCATACACCGGATATCTTCTGAATATTTCTTGATCTCACTAATGGGACACCCTCGACGATACTGTTAGTTGCTGATCTTTGCCATGTCCGGATACCCCATATATTTTGAACTTGTGTTAGGTACAAAGTAAAGTGCGAACATGACTCACTGTAACTGATCCTTCAGGTGATGTTCCCATTTCTCACAAAAGTTCAGCCTTAAATGTTTTAACTGTACTTTAAAGCAACCATCTCTCGTGTCAACCAATCAATTATTTAGTCATTGATTTTACACCATCGCAAATGCTCTGACTTCAAATCATGTAGATTTGGTTGAAGAAAAGATTTTTTTTTTAACTATCAAGAGCTTCACACTATTATCACTCTGAAAAGTCGACTCCAGGATCTAAAGGACTAGTAGCAACGTCTTAGTAATGTTTTTTTTTTTAAAACTTTTAGACTTTCCCAATCTCTCTCAGTCTCTCGCAGTCTCTCTCAGTCTCTCTCAGTCTCTCTCAGTCTCTCTCGCAGTCTCTCTCAGTCTCTCGCAGTAGCTAAATATAAAAATTCACTTTGATTACTATAGTGATTTTATCCGATCATTTCATCCCTACAGACTCTCGGATACAACCACGAAATTGGATCTTCACTTGGCCGACTGGAGAATAAGTCACAAAAAATGTTTTTTTTCAAAATAATATAATAGGACGCCATAAACTATGATAAACAAATGCCTTGGGTTACAGTTTAAGTTTACTTCAAACCACTTGCCGACTTATTGTTTTACGACTTCTTGTCCATATTTGATGACAAAAAAATGCATCGAATGTTTTATTGCATGGGAATATTCTTTGTCGTAAACAGTATCATAAAATGTCGATACTTTAATGGTTTCGATACTCATAATATTTCGATTCTTCACAGATATTCCATAAAACAGTATAAAAACTATTTGTACAGTTAAATCGTCGTAAGCTTTGAGAATGTTTAACTTCAACCAAATATCTTTCTTCAAATGAGTAACTACACAAATTTGTTAAAACAGAAAAATACACTTTAGCGATGTGATACCAACCTTTGAATGCGAATATCTAATCAGACTTACTGCTTACAACAGACCGAAAGACTTCCTTAAAGAATAATTTTAGACAAGAACATATTCGGGAATATCAAGCATCCCTACTTGAGAATGTCACTTGTCTCTGATCACGGCGTTTTGCAAACTGAAACACTCGCCAACGGGTTACCAAGTTGTCCTACAGGTATGTTACATACGTGTCAGGGGAGATGCCATATTTTACAATTCTCAAGTCCAGAATTAATACAGTGCATGTGTGATGACCTGTGCTTTTTCCACGGTGACTGCTGTCCTGACTACTACAGCCAATGTCTTAACGTTACCATTGACAGCTCTGTCGCCACCATTCTCATGGCCCTTTTATCCAGATACACGAATTTTTCTCAGCTCCTCGAGTTTCACAGTAGACTCCATTGGACACCGTTGTTAACATGCTTTTCGAATTCCTTTTTACATCAGACATTGCTCGTAAGTAAATGTGGCGCTAGCACAAACTTTAAGACAAGTTTTGAACGTTTATATTCTACAATGCGTACGTCGAGAAGACGAAAATTAACATACTTCCAATTCATGTCAAAGGAAGAAATCACAGGGCGATGTGAAGCAGGTGTTAACAGGATAATTTATTCTCTAGGACGTCATCCCCTTGACGATATCCACTGGTATTCGGACCATTCCTTCTACTACAACATATTTTGTGCCATCTGTAATGGTATTTCTCCAACGAATCTTCGTCCTTGGTCAATTGCGGTCAGGTGTATTGAAAGAAACATCACGTCACTAGACACCGTACAAGATCTAATCCATATAATGGATTATGACGAGTGCGCTTTGTTGAATTTGTATCCGGCTTTAATTGCAAAACCCTTTCGGCAGTGCAACGGCCACGACAAAGAAATATCAATATCTAGTGTTTTGGAAAATTTATTCTTTGAAGTAAAAGATGATTATGAATACAAAAATTATTATGAAGTTGAAAATAAAAACGATTTTAATAATGAATTTAAAGATGAAAATGATTATGAATTTGAACAAGAAAATGATTATGATGATGAATTTAAAGATAAAAATGATTATGAACTTGAACATAAAAATGATTATAAATTTGAATATGAAAATGATCATAAATTTGATTCTGAATATTATCCAGGATTTCAAGTACCCAAAGAAGTCAGGCCAAATATTTCAGTAGACTCCACTAGTTCCATGTTGTGTGGAAGATATCAACATATTATAATAGACAATAAATCAGGTAGGGTATTTGATAATCCTCACTGTATGATGTACTACAATAAAATTGCTGATATCGGAACACTCAATGCACGTATCAATTATTCCTGTATAGAGAATGCTTCATTAATGGAGACGAAAGAAATTTGGTTCAATCTTTCTTTTTATTCCGAACAGATTCTGAGAGGCGAAAGAAAGCTTTTTTGCTCAAGAGAATCAGTTTATTCCCCTTTTCACGACAGCTGTGTTAGACACACATGCCCTGAACGACATCTATTCAGGGCAGGTAAATGCGTCCAGGTGTTCAATGTTGAATCAAACGGGACAGACGAAGTTTCGTCCCTTGATTTCTTTCTGTTCAGCAGCGTAACCCCGCTGTCTCTAAGTTCACTTCTCTTTCAAGGTCACTCCCCTAATCCATCGCCGGTCTGGATCAGTTTCTATTTTAAACAAATGTGCCCGGATCTTCTGTCTGAAAATAGTTTGAATTATTCCAATGAGGTTGAATATGAGGAAACTGACTCAGAGGAATTTGATGCTATAGAAACTTTTAGAGAGCTTTTAAAAAGTAACTGTCAATTTCATGCTGCTAAGTTATTACAAAATGAATTTTTTCCTCTAGGATTGCCTCAGACAGAGGATCGTTCAAAATATAATGATTTTCATCAAACTTTTCGCGCACTCATTTCTGATTATGAGGAAGGATTAAATTTGACGCACAAGACACTGGTCAAAGATCAGGTCACGTGTTTAATTCATAACGAGTTTCAATGTATTCACACCAATGTTTCTAAAGGGAGGATGCATTTTATAGATCATCCTTTCTCTTCTATAAGCAGTATGGCTCAGGACTCCGAGACAGCGTTACAACCAGAAGCCCCAGGTTTCTCAACATTATATTACGAAACTATGTATGTCGATATTCCAACACTACAAATCGACGCATGTGCATTTCTCGCTGTCTCGTTTCCCGATGCCGAGAACTTCATTGTACATATCAATAGCCTGTACCCCACCCTTCGTCACTTCATTAGGTTCTCTCTTAGACAAAATCTAGTATTCATAAAAACTCTAATTTTCAATGAAGAGTTGCATATTTTAGACAATTTGGATTTGATGAAGCCACTGCTGCTCAATGAAGCCACATCAGAAACTTGTCTGCAAAAGGGCAGGGTACTAAAGGAAGTGAGTATCCCGGTTTACATCAACGAGTTGGGTGAGCAGATTGTTTACATTGACAAGGACTCCATTCCTTTACTTCCAGTGAGGTTTTCCTCTGAACTAGCAGGCGACGATGAAGCCGACACATTCGACTGGACGTCAGTAAACATTTTTCTGTGTGTCTTTAATAACGGAAGCCTTGTTGACCTTGAACTTGGGTGCAGTCCGTCCGAGTATCTTCTGTTTGAATATCCAGACGTGGTGCTGTACAGAAGTTTCTTGTTTGTAGCGAATGACATCAAGCTGGTTGCTTCGTTTTTAAACGAGACGTCACGCTCTAAAGATGGTGATCTTTCTATGACGTACATAATGGACGCCATGTTTCACAATATCTCCCACAATTCCCTGTATTTCTACCCTCCACAAACTTATCAACTCACGAACAAAGGCGTCATCGTCTGTGCCCAGTTTGATGCTGGTGTAGCCACCTATGATAAGAAAACTCCCTCGACTAATTCCGTTAGTTCAACACTTAACGGTCTATTGATCTGTATATTTCTGGAGATGGTTTTAGCTCTGGACTTTTAATCTCACTATTTGGAGTTCACCGTCCTGCTACGATCCCTACTGCCTTTGATCACTCTGACAACACGCCCGGGGGGTTATTATGTAAGAAAGCATTCTTTCACCACTTGGTCATATACAATACCAATACAGCGACGAGCAGCACGTTTTGTCCTAAACGCTACAGGAATACCTCTAGCGTTGGCAGCATGCTAGAAACACTAGGCTGGTCACCATTGGAGAAACGACGACGACAATCCAGGCTCTCCATGATGTACAAGATAAATAATGGGCTGGTCCACTGTTCCGGTATTAAACAGAAACTCGTCCCTCTCCCCCATAGACAGCGACGAGGCCATGACAGGCAATTCAGGCTCATACCAGCAAGAAGCCAGTATAGGAGCTGCTCATTCCTGCCCAAGACAATCAGGGACTGGAACCATCTTTCAAAAGGAACAGTTGAGGCGACAACACTAGACACATTTGTGTCTATTGCCTCAAGCCTTCAAACCCCTAGTGCATAATTTCCTCATCAACACCAGTAACAGAAACATTGCAAATCCCATCTACATGCATAGGAGCCAAAATGATCAATAAATTGATCGTGGGCCCTTTAGATATAGAAGAAGAAGAAGATATCCTACAAGCTCGTCCGTGTTTTCCCCCAAAAATATTAATATGTGTTCTCAATCGCATAAGGAACATTAGAACTCACTCTTCCACTGAATGAAGATTATGACCCCCACCCTCCCACCCCCCCCCAATCCTATGTGGAGGCATCTACATCTTGAGCACAAACCCATGTTTCATCAGGACTCCTTTAAAACATACGAGTTTATCATAATTAATGTATGATCATCTTATAAATTTCGGCTTAACTCACTATTTAAACTTGAACATGGAATATTCCAACACCGCCCAAAATTGGTTAAGGTCAGCTGCGCATGTCACAAAGCGTACTCGAGTACATAATTTAGCAGGCCGGATATTCACCAGCTTTGATTTCAAGTGTTACAATTTTTTTATCTTTTTCGAATACGGTGAATTTCTTACATTATTTGCAGTAAGTATGTGAACAAATCCTCACCAATATGATTCATTCCTAGTCTTTCCCTATAATACAAGAACATTACTATCACGCGGGTCTGGCTAGATGTTCTATTTAGTAAAGACGCACCACGTGTCAAACCTCTCCCTGCGGCTCACAAACCTCGAATTGTAATTTTCATATGTAAAATAGTTTATCCCCCCCCCCCTTGGTATTATTTAAATCAAAGGCTAGATGCTATTGTGATTTTTTAATGGTTTTTTTTTAAATTTAATTTTCTTTTATATGAAAGTATTGTGGTAATAAATGAAATATTTCAATAAAAAAGGTGAGTTTGTGGTGTGAGCCTTCATGTGTGAGTCTTCATGTGTGAGCCTTCATGTGTGAGCCTTCATGTGTGAGCCTTCATGTGTGTCCTATAATTGAGTCGTACATGTGCTAAAAGTCTTTACATTGTAAACTGTTTCTTTCTAACTCAGTTTATTTTGTCTTGGGAAAGCAAACTTCCTCAAGCTTCATCCAAATGGAATTCAATAGACCAATGAAGTTTAATATTTGATCAAAGAGGAAAGACTTGCCTTTTTAAAAAAAAAAATTTTATTTAACATTTTAAAAAATATCTCATCCATAAGATATAGTTATTTAGTGTTAAACTAAGGCGTCATTGTATGTGACCTATTTGATGTAATCCACACAAAGAATTCATGGCTTTTGTGGATGAAGATCATGCAGATCATACTCATATAAATAGACAATATACAAATCATAATCATAATAAAAAATCTATAGCATATACAGATCGTATAGATCATGCATGTCAAACAGATCGTGCACGTCTTACAAATAATACATTTTACACAAGTCAGGTTTCATGAAACAAAGCATAAAAAAATTAAAGACATGGAACTCCACTATAAAGACCTAGAAAAAAAATCATATTTTGCGAAAGATAAATCTTCTTGTAAAACTTGAAATTTGATTATATTATTTAGCGATTAATCAGATGTTCTAAAAAAACTGTTTAAATGTTGTAATTGAATTTAGTGTGTACATAATTTAATCTTAATGGTCGAGCAACAGAAGAAATGGTAGTGGAAACTTAGGTTCCCTGGAAATGGTAGTGGAAACTTAGGTTCCCTGGAAATGGTAGTGGAAACTTAGGTTCCCTGGAAATGGTAGTGGAAACTTAGGTTCCCTGGAAATGGTAGTGGAAACTTAGGTTCCCTGGAAATGGTAGTGGAAACTTAGGTTCCCTGGAAATGGTAGTGGAAACTTAGGTTCCCTGGACATGATTGTGGTTAACATGGTTAACAAAGTAAAGGGCCTAAATATATTTCTTTTAACATTCACTCATAAAAAGGGGTGATTTGATATCCCTTGGAATCGTGAGTCCCCCTAGATGCGTACTGCTCTCTAGAAGCGTAAGGCTCTCTAGAAGCGTAAGGCTCTCTAGAAGCGTAAGGCCCCATAGAAGCGTAAGGCCCCATAGAAGCGTAAGGCCCCATAGAAGCGTAAGGCCCCATAGAAGCGTAAGGCTCCCTATAAGCGTAAGGCTCCTTATAAGCGTAAGGCTCCCTATAAGCGTAAGGCTCTCTAGAAGCGTAAGGCTCTCTAGAAGCGTAAGGCTCCCTAAAAGCGTAAGGCTCTCTATAAGTGTAAGGCTCCCTATAAGCGTAAGGCTCCCTACAAGCGTAAGGCTCTCTAGAAGCGTAAGGCCCCCTAGAAGCGTAAGTCCCCCTAGAAGCGTAAGGCTCTCTAGAAGCGTAAGGCCCCCTAGAAGCGTAAGGCCCCTGTACCAGACCATGTTACTTATTAATATGACGGTGATTTTCACACGGCACTAATATTTGTTATCACGGCACAATAGCGTAGTGATTTGATATTGAAGAAGGAATAAAACGAGAAAAAGGAACTAGTTTTTGTAGCTGAAGCAGATTTAATGTTTTTTAAGTAGAGCTGAAATTAAGGTCGGGGAGGAAAGACTAGAGACTGTAGGCCGCTTCGAATACCTTGGAGCAATAGTCTCAGAAGAAGGCTACAAGCCCGAACCGATGTCCAGGATTGCGCAGACTACAACAGCACTAAAAAAGCTCAAGAAAGTATGGAAGGACAAAAATATAGCCCCCAGCACCAAAATCAGGCTGATTCGCTCATTAGTCCTCTCCATTTTCCTGTATGCCTGCGAATCCTGGACATTAACAGCCGATCTTGAAAGGAAAATAAAGTCGATGGAGATGAGATGCTTCAGCAGAAGCATTTTTGGCATCTGCTATAGGGGCCATATCTCCAATGATACAGTGAAAGAAAGGTTTCGTAAGGCAATTGGGGAGTACGATGACCTTATGTACGATGTATTATGCTCAGCAGGCCAGTCTAGCGCATGACAGTGTTTGCACTGCTGGTCTGGAATCCCAATGTTGTCCTCTTAGACGGAAGACAGAAATGGGGTGAAAAAGTACCAGTGGTAACGGGAAGAGGATTGTGTGTATGTCTGCTAAGACTGCGTTGGTTTGGAGATGTTGCTTTGCAGATGTCGCACTGCCAGAGTTGTGAATGCATTTTGCTGTGCATAGTAAAACAATACCGTGTAGTGAACTTTTTATTGCATTTTCGACACTCATATAGTTTGAAAAGTTTTGTTGTAGGAATCGCACTGGAAGAAGGTGCTATTGGAGTAGGAGTTAGGTAATCTGTCAGTGGCGTAAAGTTTTGAGTCTTTTTGAAAGAAAGTTCTCCCTTGTGAAACGCTTAGTGCAAGTGTCACACTGAAACAATTTGACGTGGCGGTGAATTCTTTTTGTGTTTGGCAAGAGAGTTCATGTTTGAAAAGTTTTGCTGCAGGAATCGTACTGGAAGAAGATGTTACTCGAGTTGGAGTCAGGTAATATGTCAGTGGGGGGAAGTTCTGTGGGTTTTTTGCGCTGTGAAACGTTCAGTTCGAGTGTCAAACTGAAACAATTTGTCGTGGCGGTGAATTGTCTTGTGTTTGGCTAAGCGGGATCTTGTTTGAATAAAGTTGACAACAAATGTTGCAGAGGAATGTTGTGGTTGGAAAAGACAATGTCGTTTTGTATGAAAGAGAAAAACATCTGAGAATGGATGTCTTGGTTGTATCATCAGACAGTATATGCTGCTGTGCAGACATGATTAGGAATCGGTAGGATGGTTTCAAAGTGACCTTTATCCAAGTGTCCTGAGTGCAGAAGGTAAATGAAGAGAGTATTTCAGATTTGTAAATGCAAGGCGGGATGTGAGGGCTCTTGTTTGAAGTAAATAGCAATGGTAGCATTTAGAACCTGGGACTTCTCCGGTTCTCCGGTGGACAAGTCTGTGATGGCTTGTCGATTAGGACCCCCTTGGCGTTACCCGGGGAACACAACTACTGGGCGCGTCCTGCGTGGGCAGACAAGGGATGTGCTCGGTTCCTGCATAAAACAGCTCCTACAGGGCTGCCAGTTGTGATACTTTCCAACTGGAAGAAAGGCAGAGACAGGGTAGGGATCATGATTACAAGTTGCCGTTAATGGATATTAGGCGAGAGGCGAAGGTGGTAACCTCTGGCCGATGATTCTTACTACGCAGCCCTGAAAAGATGCTCCAGGGCAACCGTTTCGTCCCAGCTACATCGCGAATTAGATGCGTTGTGGAAAACCACTGTAGAATCCCTCTTATAGGGCGTCTAACACTTCCCCGGGATGGGTGGGGGAAGATATTAGGACGTAAATTTTTCCATCCCGACTCCTGAGAAAGTCGATCGTGTGCACTTTGTGCAAACACAGTGTCGGACCGACCGGGTGTCTTTGGGTTAGGACGGCCCCCGGCGGAGACCCTGGTCGAGCAGACTCAGGTGGGGGCTGTCCTGACAAAGGGACATCCCCGACGTGCCGCTCTGCGGCCCGATACCGGGTTGGGGAGGGGTGTTTTGGGGAGGGCATAAAGAGCGCAAGCTCGACGGCCCGCTGACGCCATTTCTTAATGTAACATTTCAGAACCTGGGATGGAGCTTGAATGACATCCTATTGAAAGTACTCCTGATTTGTTGTGATAACGTGAGTTGAAATGGAAAGAAGTACAGGAAGGGCGTCTCCAAATCTGTCCCAATGTGATGCAATGAAATCGTCTGCCCTATGTCGTAGTGAGAGTGCCCTGCCTTCATCAACCGTTGTTGTCAAGAAATTGATCGGAACAGGCACTATTAAGTACGCCATTTTCTATACTAAATATATACGTCACAAAATACACAGCATATAGCAAAAGCTAAGCAAATTATAATAGCCGCACTGTTGGAAATGGACAAAATGCTGAATGACTACGGCTCCACACCCATAGACAAGTCAGTGTGAGAACAGTTATGTAAATACAAATAAATAGTTACACAAAAATTAGAACTTTCCATTTTTTTAATGCATTTTATACATTACTTACAAAGACAACATTTCCAATGAAACATGTCTAGTTATCAGCCAAATGAAATGGATGACTTAAATATCCTCTCGCTTTTAAGATTAGACATGTTGGCTTGAAGGTTGAAGCTAAAACTATTGTAGAGTCATTTAAAAGATAATAGAGCATAATAACATAAACATTTATTTTAAAAACTGTTTCAAACTTGATTATATTCAATTTTGTAAAAAAATATCTCATGGACTACTTTATTTAATGACATATTTGCAATAATTCTTCATTGAATATTTTATACATGCAAATGTGTTTATGATTCATTATTTCATTATTAAAAGAAATACAATAAAAATATGAAATTTGTAAATAAAAAAATTATTTCCCATTTGAAAAAAAAAAAACAAGTTCTCATTGTGCTGAAAATGTCAGTTAAAGTCAAATTGTTCACGCCTTTTTTATGAGTTTAAATTGTTTTGGTTTTTTTTACGGTGTCGGGGAAGGGCGTGGTCTAAAAAAAATACAGAGGCATTATGGGAAAGGAGAACATTTGAGTTTTCTGAACGTAATAAAGAAATGGTCAGTACGTAATATAGGGATGGCCAGTACGTAATACAGGGATGGCTAGTACGTAAAAACAGGGATGGCCAGTAAGTAATATAGGAATGGCCAGTAAGTAATATAGGAATGGCCAGTAAGTAATATAGGAATGGCCAGTAAGTAATATAGGAATGGCCAGTAAGTAATATAGGAATGGCCAGTAAGTAATATAGGAATGGCCAGTAAGTAATAAAAAAAAGGAAGGGCAAGAAAGAAAAAAAGGAATGGCAAGTAAGAAATATAGGAATGGCAAGTAAGTAAAATAGGAATGGCCAGTAAGTAATATAGGAATGGCCAGTAAGTAATATAGGAATGGCCAGTAAGTAATATAGGGATGATCATTAAGTAATATAGGGATGGCCAGTAAGTAATATAGGAATGGCCAGTAAGTAATATAGGAATGGCCAGTAAGTAATATAGGAATGGCCAGTAAGTAATATAGGGATGATCATTAAGTAATATAGGGATGGCCAGTAAGTAATATAGGGATGGCCAGTAATTAATATAGGAATGGCCAGTAATTAATATAGGGATGACCAGTACGTAATATAGGAATGGCCAGTAAGTAATATAGGAATGGCCAGTAAGTATATATAGGAATGGCCAGTACGTAATATAGGGATGGCCAGTAAGTAATATAGGAATGGCCAGTAATTAATATAGGGATGACCAGTACCTAATATAGGAATGGCAAGTAAGTACCGGGTAATATAGGGATGGTCAGTACGTAATATAGGGATGGCCAGTAATTAATAAGGGGATGGCCAGACGTATATTAGGGAGGGCCAGTAAGTAAAATAGGGATGGCCAGTACGTAAGACAGGGAGGGCGAATATTTGTTAATGAATCTTAGGTCATTAGACCCCCTTGATTGCATACATAAATAAATACACATCGCTCAAAAAAAAAAAAACTAGGTCATTAGACTGCCCTGATTGCATTCATACATTGAAATATCATCAAACAAAACTAAGTCATTATACTGCCATGATTGCATCTGTAAACGACAACACTATCAGACCCAAACAAACTTGGTCATTTAGTGATAAGATGAGAAAGTTATTTGAAGATGTTTCCATAAAAAGTGTGTCCATAAAATCCATGAGATTTTTACTGGCATCCAATTGCTCACAGACAATGACGCCTTTGTCTGTCAGCTGATAATTGTTTGGAGAGTAAACATACAGTGAACTCTTGGTCAAATTGTACAACATGGCTTCTAATGTACTCTTGAATGTATCGCTTTCTTCGGTGTATTGTGTAATTTGCTCAATAAATGAAGCAGCAAGTTTAATATCATTGAATACAAACAAGAAATCTTTATACAGAATCACGTCTGGATATTCAAATAGAATGTACATAGAGGGTTGGCACTTAAGTTTAAGGTCAGAGAGAGTGACGTCATCAGAGCAACACAGAGAGAGTGTCAACATTTTGATATCAAATGTGTACATCTCATCGTTAGGATCTAGTTCAGCGTAAAACTTCATAGGACTTTCAGGAATGGCTTCTGGATCAATATAGACAACGTGCTCACCATTTTCTTTAGTGTAAACTGGGATATCAACTTCCTTTAGTGTGCTGCCCGTCTTCAGACAATGTGTTGTAATCTCTTGTGTTGAGTCATTGGACGAGGGAGACTTTGCAAACCCTAAATTGTCTAAAATGTTAACATGTTCATTAAAAAAATGAGTTTGGGAAAGCACAAGATTGTTTCGTAGAGAGTTAACTTTCAGAGGATAATAAATGGGGGAAAATGATTTAAGCAGCAACCCGATATTTTGATCCTCACGTAAGGAGGCTGTGAGCAATGCACAGGCAGTGAACATTTTTCTGCCGTCCTGAAGCTCCATATTTGATGGAAAATTACAAGGATCTGTGTGATAAAGTCGGTTCTTTGTATCATTATAAGGGAATGGCATGAAAGGAAAAGTATCACCTTTAAATTGTGTGGGATCTTCAGAAGCATTAGATTTGAGACAGTGGAACTGGCCTTGATCGATACATGTAATTCTTGCTGTGAAAGCTGTCCTATGGCCAAAGTAAATGTCTTTTTCATACTGATTAATAACAAGGTTCAAGATTTGATGTAAATTCTTAAATTCTGAAGGATGCTGAACAGCAAGTAAAGATTTAAATGAGTTTTCACACTGCATTATTATGGCAGCATTAAATTTGCAGTCACCGTCTTGTAGAGAAAGAAATACGTTTATGGCATCAAATTTATCTTCTTTAGTTTTACTTTCATCTTCTACGTATACGTATTTATTGATGGACTGAAAACTTTCTCCTGTATAATTACTTGAATAATTTTTCTTATAATTAGTTTCATATTGAACAGAGCTGCACAAATGCCTAAAATTAAATCTTACCCAGAAGGGAAGCTGGTCAGAGAAATTACCTTTAAAGAGAACTGAATGGAGAGATTGTGGAGATACATTCCGAAACAAGAAGAATTTCGGATCTGTTACTCTGTCATTTTTTTCAGGATCTAGAATAAATGTCCGGACGCATTTACCTGCTCTTAATAAAAATTGTTCAGAGAACGTGTTGTGTTGAACATGTGAATAAACTTCGTCCTCTTTGCAAAGATTTCTTCGGTCGGCATTTATGTAATCTATTATAAAAAAGTCGAAAAAAAACTTAAAATATGATTTATTATAAAGTTCTATTTTCTCAGTACACGAATAATTGACGTTTTCAAGAAATGATTCGATATTTGTAATGTTATTTAAGTGCATCAAGCAGTGAGGATTGTTAAATTGTCTGCCTGTTTCATTGTCTATTATACTATATTGATATCTTTTACACAGCATGGAATTAGTAAATTCTTCAGAAACATTGTAGGTAGCTATTTTGGGAACCTGAACGTCAGGACTAGGTTTTGTTACATTGACATCTCCTTTTGATGAAAAAAAATTATCTAAAACGGTAGATATTGAGAAATCTGGGGGAAACTTTAAGCACTGACGAAATGGTTGTGTAACATCAATGGGATAAAAATTCAACAACCAACACTCATAATAGGTTAATAAACTATAAAGATCAAGAGCTTTATTTATATGTTCATTTTTCTTACATTTCACCGCCTGTGACCAGGTTCTGAGATTCGTTGGAGAAATGCCATTACAGATGGCACAGAAAATGTTGTAGTAGAAAGCATGGTCAGAATACCAGTGGATACTGTCAAGTGGACTTTGGCCTGGACTGTGCTGTGTCCCTTTATTGGATTTTTCACATCGTTCTGTGATTTCTTCCTTTGACAGAAATTGAAAATAGTTCAATAACTTTATTCTCGATGTTTTCATTGTAGAATATAAACGTTCAAAATTTGTCCTAAAGTCATGGCTTGTTCCACACTTTGTAACGAATAAAGTTGGATGTAAAGAGGGATTGGAATGGCATGTTAACAACGGTGTCCAATGTAGTCGACTGTGAAACTCTAGGAGTTGAGAAAAATTCGTGTATCTGGATAAAATAGCCATGAGAATGGTGGCGACAGAGCTGTCAATGGTAACATTAAGACATTGGCTGTAGTAGTCAGGACAGCAGTCACCGTGGACAAAGCATAGGTCATCACACATGCACTGTATTGATTCTGGACTTGAGAATTGTAAAATATGGCATCTCCCCTGACACGTATGTAACATACCTGTAGGACAACTTGGTAAGCTGTTGACGAGCGGTTCAGTTTGCAAAACATTCCTATTAGTGACAAGTGACATTCTAAGTTTCTTTCGTGAAATTCCAAACTGTCAAAGATTAAGTTACGTTTGAAATTTTCAAATCTTAAATGATATGTACGTATTCTTGTATTTATAGTTATTTTATGGCTTTGTAAAATAAAGAAAAGGAAAACCACACGAACCTAAGATCAAATTGTATCCTCAAATATTAATAAGACTTCTTTTATGTGAAAATTTTTAATATAAAATATAACCTCATCTTCAAAAGTAATCATTGAGGAAGATTGATGGTAAAATTCAATATGCCCTTAGGTGGCAGATGATTTATTTAAAACCAGGTTGGAGCATTCTGTGTGTATGGGTAGTGAGTGGTGACGAATCGTCGTGATTGGTGTAGAAGGATTGGGAATGGTGTAGAATGATTGTGAGTGGTGGAGAATGATTGTAAATAGTGGAGAATGATTGTAAATGGTGGTGAATTGTTTTGAAAGGTGAGGAAAGTTTGTTATTAGGGAGGAATGTTGTGAATGGTGGAGAATGATTGTGAGTGGTGGCGAATGATTGTGAGTGATGGCGAATTATTGTAAATTGTGGAGAATGATTGTGAGTGGTGGAGAATGATTGTGAGTGGTGGTGAATGATTGTGAGTGGTGGCGAATTATTGTAAATTGTGGAGAATGATTGTGAGTGGTGTAGAATGATTGTGAGTGGTGGAGAATGATTGTGAATGGTGGGGAATGATTGTGAGAGGGGGCGAATTGTTATGAAAGGTGAGGAAAGTTTGTTAGCATTGGGGAATGGTTGTGAATGGAGGAACGTTGTTTTCAATGGTGGATGTAACGATCCTATGGGGTGATGATGTTACTTGCAGTTATTGCTTATATTATTTATTCACATTCACAGCTGTCCATAATTATCTAACAAAGCACGAGAGCCATAACTCCGAGAATTCGCATCACAACATTTTATTAACTGATTAACGTACACTGGTTTAAATAATATCTCTGTGGACTAGAGCAAAATATAATTCGTCATATAACTTCTTACACTTCACATTAAAAAACACATTTTGTTGAATCAACATTAAGATACTGTTTCATATATAAGTAATCGTAGCAAGTGTTAATTTAAAAAAAATACTCAATGTTCAATCATCCGGCCTATTTCCATATCCCATAACTTCTTTAACTTCCTGTTTCTTCTGCTTAACAAAACAATACATTATTCCGAAACAAACTTAATATCTAAATATTTGATCTGTGACAGTGGAGAATGGTTGTGTATGCGGAAGAATTGTTTTTACTGGTGGAGAATGGTTGTGAATGGTGCAGAATGATTGTGAATGGGGGAGAATGAATGTACATGGGGGAGAATTGATGTGAAAGGTGGAGAATTGTTGTAAAGGGTGGCGAATAATTGTTTTGTTGGGAAATGCCTTCGGATTTGAGTAGATTTAAATGATCGTGGAGAATATAGAAGAGCTGATGATGTTGGACTATAGAGAATATTTCAGGATTAGGTAGATATTGCTTACAGGTGGAGATAGATGAAAAATTTTGGAGGAGGGTGTGAAATAATGAGAATGGTAAAGGATTGTGAGTGCTGGACAATTTTGGAGGATGGTGGAGTAGCAATGGTGGAGAGTAAAAAAAAATGGTGTTTGAATATGGATGTTGGTATAGGATAATGAATGTTGGAGAATTTTGGAGAAGGGTTGAATTTTTTTAGGGTTTTGTTTTTGCCGTATGTAAGGTGACGTGAGCACTACCGTAGGCAGTCTGGTTTTATAGATGCAATGTCATTAGCACGTATATTCCCGAATTTCCCCATTATTTTAACAATATTTATATATAGTGCTTTCACAGCTATATTACAGTTTCATTGGGCAGAATTCTATATCTCCAAAATACATTTCCTATTCTAGTGTGTGCACATTTCACCGAAAATACCTGCCCCAACCCTATAAATTCTCCCTAAATCACCAAACTCTCTGAGTTTACCAACCCCCCCCCCCCCAAAAAAAAAAAAAAAAAAAAAAAATATTTTAAAAAAAAAAAAAAAATGACTTTGAATTGTATACGTTGGTGATTAGTGCAACTACTTTCTTTTAGTTAAAAGATTGACACCTGAAATAAGACACTAAACAAACAAAAGGTTGAAAAAGTAAACCATAATAAAATGGAATAACAAAATTGTTCAACGTCATCAATTTGTAATCACCAAAATGTGTCTATTACTCTAAGCATTTGAATTAAATAATGGTGGTTATTTTTTATAATATCCTAAGTCCTGGGACATATTTGAGCCCCGAGACACATTGTACTCACTTGGTATAGTTATATACTATAAGTAATTCTTTACGAAATCTGGCTCAGAAAGTCTTGGGTAAAAGATGTCAGTATTAATTTTTTTTTTATATTAACTAACGTCAAGTTTGTTCGCGACTACCTGGCTTGCCAGCAAAACTTTCCGACGGCTAAGTGAAAAAAGCATTACGGCAACCTATCGAGCTGAAACTTGGCACTTAGACTCGTTGCCGATGACAACAACTTCTATGAAATTTCTACCCTCCACCCAAACCCCGAAAATATCTGTTTCTCCTGCCTTTGAAATGGAAGATAACGGAAAATTATGGCGTTGATTTCACGAAACAAGCACCCGATTATTGCACTAAATAATCTTCTTTTTTAAACAAAATATCGGAAGTAATAATTGGTTCGTTACATTTTTGTTTTGTGTTTTAGTGAAATAGTTAGTGTAAAAGCCAGTGGGGATATTAGAACTATAACAAAGTTCAGGGGCGTGAAAAAAAATGTGCTTCTGCGAGCCTTGGGGAGAGCACTGGTTGCGATTGTTATAAATTGAGTTACTTCTTCTTCTATATCTTAAGGGCCCATTTGTATGCATTTTTTGTGAAATTTTGCCCGATATTAAATTTTAGAAAAGTATTTATGCAAAAAACTATGTAAAAAAATAATACATTGAATAAATGACATTCCGAAGAAACTGCCTTTCGAAAAACACTCAATCGTACCGGTACCTATTGATTTGGAACAAATTGGTTTCGAACTAATTTCTGGTAACCTTCAATAATGTTAGTTTCATAAATAATCAACTTGTATGTTTTCAGATAGTTTATGATGATAGAAAGTGATTCATATTTTTTTCCAGGGAATAAAGTACACTGTTATAGAATAATAGAACTCTTGTTGTCCTTCTTTTAGCCAGTAGTATGTCGAAAATTTCACCTGTGTTATAACCAATCCTGGGAATAAAGTGTACCTGTGTTTGCAAAAAGTTTGTCTAATATCTACCTGCGTTCGCCAGTAGTGTGTGTGTAAATGTACTTGTGTTTACCTTCAGCGTGTCTAAAATCTGTCTGTGTTAGCCAGTAGTGTGTCTATATCTGTGTTAGTTAGCCTCTTTTCAAATTCCCCTAGACCACGAGCTTGTTCCATTTCATTAAACACCACAGGGGACATAACATGATTAATATCCGTTGAAGTTAAGAGGGTGTGTCATGTAAGATGGAGTTGATAGGGTGTGTCATGTGAGATGGAGTTGATAGGGTGTGTCATGTGAGATGGAGTTCATAGGGTATGTCATGTGAGATGGAGATAACAGGGTTTGTCATGTGAGATGGAGTTGATAGGGTATGTCATGTGAGATGGAGTTGATAGGTGTGTCATGTGAGATGGAGTTGATAGGGTATGTCATGTGAGATGGAGTTAATAGGGTATGTCATGTGAGATTGAGATAATAGGGTATGTCATGTGAGATGGAGTTGTTGGGTGTGTCATGTGAGATGGAGTTGATAGGGTATGTTATGTGAGATGGAGCTAAAAGAATGTGTTAGGGGAAATCGAGTTAATAAGGTGTGTTAGGTGATATGGAGCTAATAGAATGTGTTAGGTGAGATGGAGTTAATATGGTGTGTTATGTGAGATGAAGTTAATAGAATTCGTAAGGTGAGATGGGGTTAATAGAGTGTAGTATGTAAGATGGAGCTAATAGAATTTGTTAGGGGAAATCGAGTTAATAAGGTGTGTTAGGTGAGATAGAATCAACAACGGATGTTAGGAATGTGCTGGCCAATAACATTGAACCTTGATATCGAAGCTACCTACCGTAGAACTACATCACCATAACGAGGCTGAGTACGGTGGCACTACATCACCATAACGAGGCTGAGTACGGTGGCACTACATCACCATAACGAGGCTGAGTACGGTGGCACTACATCACCATAACGAGGCTGAGTGCGGTGGCACTACATCACCATAACGAGGCTGAGTGCGGTGGCACTACATCACCATAACGAGGCTGCGTACGGTGGCACTACATCACCATACCGAGGCTGAGTACGGTTGCAATGAATCACCATGGGAAATATGACTAAGTGATGCTAAATAACCCAACAACATAGATTAGAGAAGAGCCCCAACAATACCATTTGTTAATAGCAGGTGATTTTCATCTCATTTTGACACTTTTGTTTTTTTTACCTAAACGAAATATAATCACGTGCAAAATGAGAAATTTTACAAGGTATGACCGACAAAGGTATCCCATCTCCACAGATCAGATCTCCAATCTGCACACATCAGATCTCCCGTCTCCACACATCAGATCTCCCGTATCCACACATCAGATCTCCCGTCTCCAGACATCAGATGTCCCGTCTCCATACATCAGATCTCCCGCCTCCACACATCAGATCTCCCGCCTCCACACATCAGATCTCCACACATCAGATCTCCCGCCTCCACACATCAGATCTCCACACATCAGATCTCCCGCCTCCACACATCAGATCTCCCGCCTCCACACATCAGATCTCCACACATCAGATCTCCCGCCTCCACACATCAGATCTCCACACATCAGATCTCCACACATCAGATCTCCACACATCAGATCTCCACACATCAGATCTCCACACATCAGATCTCCACACATCAGATCTCCACACATCAGATCTCCACACATCAGATCTCCAATATCCACACAGCGGATGATACAAACAGATGGACAACGTCAAAACAACTTGTGACCAGAGTCGTATATCCCTTGTCTTAAAACATGATATGTGTGTAGTAATTATAACTCATCTGAACACCAATACTGTTGCACAATCAAAGGCAAAAAAGATGATTGTTATGTGAATACCAAAAAAAAAATATTTACCCAAAAAAAATTTTTTTTAACGTTTTTTTTTTACAAATTAATTATAAAGATAACAATTGATGGACTGCATTCAAGTTGTAAAAATTACATTACTTCCGGCAACAAAAGGGAAATGTCAAAATCAACAAATATGAAAACTAACGGTTTTTTTTAAACTGTGATCTGATACTTGTTATATTTATTTTTTCTGCTGAAGCCTCTAAGCCGAAACCTTAAAATCTTTTTGTCCTGTGTACGAATTCAAGTTTAGCCTACCTTGTTCATATATTTTATTTAATTCTAAAGACAACTCTCCAACCAAACCTTTCTAGTAATCTGCAAAATTAAACGACATGACTTGAAATATCTTCTCCCGTTTGACATTAGAAACCACAGCTTTTGACTCTAAAAATATAACATAAATATCTCATGAGGTCATTTAAGTACATATTTTCAATAATTAATTATTGACTGAATATTTTTACATGTAAAATGGTGATTGAAAAAAAATTAAAGACATAGATTACTTAAGAGAACCTTGAACATTAAAATTGTGCACATTAAAAAAACATCAATCAAACAAGAAATGGAAAAATTACGAACTGTTGTGCTGTAAATTTCAGTTAACGGTGTTTCCATAAAAATTGTGTCCATAAAATCCATGACGTTTTTACTGGCACCCAATAGTTCACAGACAATGACTCCTTTGTTTGTCAGCTGATAATTGTTTGGAGGGTAAACATACAGGGAACTGTTGGTCAAATTGTACAACATGGCTTCCAATGTACTCTTGAATGTATCACTTTCTTCAGTGTATTGTGAAATATGTTCAATAAATGAAGCTGTAAGTTTAATATCATTGAATACAAACAAGAAATCTTTATACAGAACCACGTCTGGATATTCAAATAGAATGTACATAGAGGGTTGGCACTTAAGTTTAAGGTCAGAGAGAGTGACGTCATCAGAGCCACACAGAAAGAGAGTTAAAAATTTGATATCAAATGTGTACTGTTCATCGTTAGAATCTAGTTCAGAGTAAAACTTCATAGGACTTACAGGAATGGATTCTGGATCAATATAGATAAAGTGCTCACTAAACTCATTAATGTAAACTGGGATACTAACTTCCTTTAGTGTGCTGCCCGACTTCAGACAATGTGTTGTAATCTCTTGTGTTGAGTCATTGGACAGGGGAGACTTTTCTAACCCTAAATTGTCTAAAATGTTAAAATGTTCATTAAAAAAATGAGTTTTGGAAAGTACAAGATTGTTTCGTAGAGAGTTTATTTTAAAGGGATTATAAAGGGGAAACAATGTTTTAAGTAGCCCCAAGATATGTTTGTGCTCGATGAGTGAGGCGGTCAACAAGGCACAGGCAGTGAACATGTTTCTGCCGGTATCACCATGAAGCTCTATATTTAATGGGAAATTGCAAGGATTTGTGTGATAAGGCTTGGTCTTCGTCCCGTTATAAAGAAATGGCGTGAATGGAAATGTATCGCCTATAAATTGTGTGGGATTTTCAGAAGCATTAGATTTGAGACAGTGGAAGTGGCCTTGATCGATACATGTAATTCTTGCGGTAAAAACTGTCCTATAGCCCAATGGAATCTCCCTTTCATACTGATTAATAACCAAGTTTAAGATTTGGTGTAAATTCCCAAATTCTGAAGAATATTGAGCAGCCAGTAATTGCAGGTTTAATGAGTTTTCATTCTGCATTAATATGGCAGCCTTAAAATTGCAATCACTGACTTGTAAAGAATGAAATAAGTTTAAGGCATCCGAGTTCTCTTCCTTAATGTTACCATCATCTTTAGTATCAACCTTAGGGTCTTTGATAGAATGAAGAATTTCTCCACTATAATTATTTGAATGATTTGTCTTATAAATACTTTCATGTTTAACAGAGTTGCACAAATACCTAAAATTAAATCTTACCCAGAAGGGAGGCTGGTCAGAGAAATTACCTTTAAAGAGAACTGAATGGAGAGATTGTGGAGATACATTCCTAAACAAGAAGAATTGAGGACCTGTAACATTTTTTTCAGGATCCAGGGTATAAGTCTGGACGCATTTTCCTGCCCTTAATAAAACTAGTTCCGGGCAAGTATGTCTAACACAACTGTCGTGAATATGTGAATAAACTTCGTCTTTTGTGCAGAGCTTTCTTCGCCAAGAATAAAAGTAATTTGAACGAAAATCTTTGAAAAAAAACTTATCATCCGATTTATTATAAAGTTTTATTTTCTCAGTACAGGAATAATTGACGTTTTCATGAAATGTTTCCATACTTGTAATGTTATTTAAGTGCATCAAACAGTGAGGATTGTTAAATTTTCTGCCTGTTTCATTGTCTATTATGCTATACTGATATCTTTTACACATCATGGAATTAGTAAATTCTTCAGAAACATTATAGGTAGCTATTTTGTGAACCTGAAGTTCTGGACTATTTTTTATTTGATTGGCATCTCCATTTTCTGACAAAATATTTTCTAAAACTTTAGATATTGAGAAAGTTGGTGCAAATTGTAAGCACTGGCGAAATGGTTTAGGAATATTAATAGGATAAACATTCAACAACCAACATTTATGATAGGTTAATAAACTCTTAAGATCTAGATATGGGTTAGGGATTTCCTTTTCCTTACATTTCATCGCCTGTGACCATGTATAAAGATTTGTTGGAGAAATGCCATTACAGATGGCACAAAATATGTTGTAGTAGAAAGCATGGTCCGAATACCAGTGGACACTGTCAAGTGGACTTTGGCCTGGACTGTGCTGTATCCCTTGATTGGATTTTTCACATCGTTCTATTATTTCTTCCTTTGACATAAATTGAAAATAGTTCAATAACTTTATTCTCGATGTTTTCATTGTAGAATATACAAGTTCAAAATGTGTCCTAAAGTCATGGCTTGTCCCACACTTTGTAACGAATAAAGTTGGATGTAAAGAGGGATTGGAATGGCATGTTAACAACGGTGTCCAATGCAGTCTACTGTGAAACTCGAGAACTTGAGAGAAATTCGTGTATCTGGATAAAATGGCCATGAGAATGGTGGCGACAGAGCTGTCAATGGTAACGTTAAGACATTGGCTGTAGTAGTCAGGACAGCAGTCACCGTGGACAAAGCACAGGTCATCACACATGCACTGTATTAATTCTGGACTTGTGAATTGTAAAATATGGCATCTTCCCTGACACGTGTGTAACATACCTGTAGGACAAATTGGTAAGCCGTTGACGAGTGGTTCAGTTTGCAAAACGGTGTTATTGGTGACAAGTGACATTCTAATGTAAGAAATCGTTGCTACTTTCTAATGTTCTTTCATGAAATTCCAGACTTACAGATTGAGTTAAGCTTGAAATGTTCAAATCTGAAATCAGTTTTTTTATAAGTTTTTTTTGCATGATATTTTCAGTAGATTTTTATTTTAAAATTGCTTTGTCTATTACATAAACACAAAAACTATTCCAGCACGGCATCACATTTTGAAAGTAATGTTTTACTGAAAGACTTCTTATATCTGAAAATGTTTAACTTAAAATGTATCCTCATCTTGAAAAGTAATCATTGTAGAAGGTTTCTGTGAAATTAAATATTCCTTTAGGTGGCAGATGATTTATTTAAACATATTAGTGCCCAGTGTGTGGAGGGGATAGAAGTGGCGTAGGTAGGGGGCTAGAGCCCCCGGCATGCCCAAGATTTTTATGACATCCTTCAAAGAAAATCTCTGGATGTTTTTTTTTTTTAATTTAAATGGTAAGAGAAGGTGTAGAAAAGTTGATGATGGAGAAGGTGGATGGAGAGAAATGGGAGAAGTTGGAGGTGAGCGTTGTAGAATGGTGTACACAGCTGTTGAATAGTGGAGGGGGTGGGGTTTTGTAAAGGGTGGGAGAGGATGGGGAGGGTGGGGTTTTGTGGAGGG
>CAXITT010000200.1:77763-107581 GCA_964033795.1 Lymnaea stagnalis
ATTCTTTATAAAAAAGAAAAAGAAAAAAGGATATATTACTAAAATGAATGTTCTATAATTCTATATATGGCATTGCTACCGTATGCAAACGTAACTGCAGTAAAATCAATTTAAACTGTGATCTGTCAGACGAGTGGAAGAAAACTGTAACAAAGAAAAAACTATTACCTTCGATAGTGAACTTGTCCACCGGTAAAAGGCAAGACATTCTCAATATCACTGTCGTTTTCTTCCTCCTCTCCAACAGAAGTTTCATCTTCACTTGAAATATAACTAATTTCTTCATCAGATGACGAATATTCAGCCATAATTTTAAAATATTGCCATCGACTCGTCTCGTGAAAAGTTGAAATGATTGTAAAGATGGCGGACGGGAATCGCGTAGCGTCGAAAAATAACACGCGGATCGGAGCAAATTTTTTCAAATTAAAAATTTTAATACAAACTTAAAATAGTATTTTTTAATTAATTTGTCCATTAAATTAAAGATAAAAGATAAAAATAACTTCAGTTTATAAAAAGGTTAGAAAAAAATCAAGTTTGAATCCATCAGCCACCGGTGTCCGATAAGTCAATTCAACGTACCTTGAGTAAGCGATCTTTGAGAACAAACTAAATGATATTTAACAACAAACTAAACGATCTTTAAAACAAACTAGGCGATCTTTAAGAACACTCTAAGCGATCTTTAACAACAAACTAAACGATCTTAAAGAACAAACTAAACGATTTTTAAGACCGAACTAAATGATCTTTAAGAACAAAACAAATGATCTTTAATGATTTATAAGAATAAACTAAGCGATCTTTAACAGAAGACTAAATGTTATTTAAAAACAAACTAATTAACAACAAACTAATGCGATCTTTAACAAAAAATAAACGATCTTTAACAACAAACTAAACTATCTTTAACAACAAACTAAACGATCTTTAACAACAAACTAAACGATCTTTAACAACAAACTAAACGATCTTTAACAACAAACTAAACTATCTTTAACAACAAACTAAACGATCTTTAACAACAAACTAAACGATCTTTAACAACAAACTAAACTATCTTTAACAACAAACTAAACGATCTACCTCTCCTTCCCACCCCAACCCCCCCCCCCCCGTCTTTTTTGTTTTGATCCCCACATCACCGATTAGATGTGTGTCGCCAATAATTTGTTTACCCACCCCTCTCTTTGATTGGGAAAAGGTTGTTTACGTTCAAATACGTTATGTGTGCTCTAAAGACCGATATTAGGTGACGCGAATTCTAGCATTCTATCGATTCTTTTTCTGGAGGGTTTTAACTTACTCCCTAAAAATATATATGTATATATATATAAGCCAGCTGCTTTCCCAACGGAGATAGTTTTTTTCGAGACGTTTACGGGACGTGATATACTCACAAGATTGTATGCTTAAAGCGTGTGTGTATATTTATATTAATATTAGCGTCTTTCGAGGTTTCTACATTTTCACTTGCTCTGTTTGTGAGTGGATATACTTTTATTTCCGACATATATATGTTGTATCCTTTAAATTCAGCAGTTTCATTAATAATGTTTGTATCGCTAGCCGTGGAGTCGTTTTTTCTTTGTATGCCAGTTTTCATTCCTTTGTTACGTACTGTCCATTTAACGCGACAAATTCCAAAGCAGATTAGATTTTCAAATCCCGTTCAACGGAACGAGACACAGTTTGAAGGAACGTGATACAGCGCGAGCTGTGTCTCCCCAGTAAAACAACGCCAATGCCTCTTCCAGGCGTGGGCACAGGGGAGGGGGAGGGGCTAAGTTGCCCAGGGCCCTCAGGCGTCTACGTGGCGTCAGTCTTCTAGGGACATTATCAGTTTCATACAGTTAATGAATATGTAGGGATCTTTTTACAATTTAATATGCTTTTATGTTGCAGAGGGAAGGAATCACGGTCCACAAGATTTATGTAAACTAGTTTAATTGATTTACAAATTAATTCTATTCTTTGTCACTGGATTTTTTTTAGACAAAGTCGTTTCTTTTCAAATTGTCAAGTTTTTTTTTTAGTTTTTGTATGCGTTTGGGGTGAGGGTGGTTTTCAGGAACAAAGGGTTTTACAAAAAATGTCATATGTTTATTAAAAAGATTTATACGATAATTTTTTATTTTTTGTTGTTGTTGTTGTTTAATTTTATTCTTCTTATTATTATTTTGTTATTAGTATTGTTTCTTTCAATTTTCTTTTATTTTCTTTGTGGGTGGGGGGAGGTAGGCATTGGGTGGCTGAATATTTTTTCCTTCTTGCACTTGGCAAGTTATAGTTCTCTCCATGATATCATTTGAAAAAATCTCAAGAAATTTTATGATGTCAAGACTACATGATGTCAAGACTATTTGATGTCAATGACAAATTTTTCGTTTAAAATCTGTTTAAAAATTGGTCCTAATAATTATATTGACGGCTATCCGTCATTTAGATGACATTATATCTAATATAATGTCATCTAAATGCTTATTCCTCCCCCCCACCGCCCCCTTTCTGTTGCACCCACCGATGTCGAGCTGCTGGTATCTCCATACAAATAATCCACCCGTATCATCCCACTCCCCAGGGCCGCGTCTGCTTTCTTGATAGAGAAGAATGTCATCTCACAGACGTTGCTTTGGTAACATCATCACGTTTGGAGATATTGGTAATATCACCCAAAAACAAAAAGACCCACCCATCTGAGATATTGGTAGTATCACCCATAAAACAGACACCCACCCATTTGAGATATTGGTAGTATCACCCATAAAACAGACACCCACCCATTTGAGATATTGGTAGTATCATCCATAAAACAGACACCCACCCATTTGAGATATTGGTAATATCACCCAAAAAAAGACCCACCCATATGAGATATTGGTAATATCACCCAAAAAAAGACCCACCCATATGAGATATTGGTAATATCACCAAAAAAATAGAGCCACCCATTTGAGATATTGATAATATCACCCAAAAAAATACCCACCCATATGAGATATTGATAATATCACCCAAAAAAAGACCCACCCATATGAGAAATTCGTTATGTCATAAAAATAGACCCAACCTTTTTCAATGCTCCTAAAATGTAATATATCAACCTATTACAATTAGGTGTAACTTTTCACTATTTTAGCACATATCGTGTAAGCGATTCATGTAATAGACATGAGAGCTATGACACCGTATCTGTCAATAGTTTAGAGTAGTTGAAATGTCAGCTGTCATGAAAACTTACATGTGTCAATTATTTAAACCGTTAGGGAAGTGGACATTATTTCAAATGTAATTTACGGATTTTTTTCTACATCTCGTTTCATTGTATCGTGCTGAATGAAATAGTTTATTTAACGTCATTCGATCACGTGATTCGTGTGAGTTAAAAGCAAAACCTCAAAAGGTCGTAGGCTTAGTTGTAATGTTTTTAACAGTTTATTACTTTGAATGAGTAGTGTGGGATTTCGTTAAATGGGAGCCAGGTATTTGCTTTTTCCCCCGACATACCCAAAGCTACTTGCGCATCCTCCCACCAATCGACACCAAGATCGAAAATCCTCCACCAATCTCCACCCACTTCCAACGACATCCACGAACCTTTATCGATCATCTTCCACAAATCAACTGCCCCCCCCCCCAACCTACTGACATCTACTCTCCTTAAGGTTGTTGTCAGTTTATTTCGTCTTGGGAAAGCAAACTTCCTCAAGCTTCATCCAAATGGAATTCAATAGACCAGATTATAGAAGCGTTAGAATGTTTACAAGAAGACCAGTCACAGAAGGGGGACACCAGAAGAGAGGCAGAAAACATTGCATAGAAGATGTAAGAGTTAGAATTTGCGTTCATGCTTGTCTTTTGAGAAGAAGTGTTACAACATTTTCACAGGGTCAGTCAATCTCTACAAAATGAGCACGTGAACTTGAAAACGTGTGCTGATTTGTATTCTTCACTATCAGATCACTTGCATGAATTTAGGAATGAATTTGAAAGATTTGAAGAAGCTGCAAAAGAAATAGCACCAGGTGTGGATTATAAGTCCACTTTGACCCGTAATCGTAACGAAAGACAGTGGTCATTGATGGTGATGCCCCTGAGGTATCTCAGAATGCCAGAGATGAATTTCATATATCTGCTTTCTACACCATTGTTGACAAACTTGAGACGGAGATGAGTAGACGAGGACAGATATATAATGATCTAGCAGCTCGATTTTCTTGTTTGGTCGATGTACCACAAACATCTCAGTGTTGTGAAGGACTAATAAATGCTTATTCTGAAGATCTGAACAATAATTTATATACTGAGCTACAACAGTTCCACTCATATATTCGCCACACGTTTCGTGCATCAAAACTAAGAATAACACGTTCAGTCATGCAGAACTCTACAAAGTAATAGTTAGAGACAACATCGAGTGTGCTTTTCCAAATGTAGAAATCGCCTTGCACATATTTTTAACATTAATGGTTACGAACTGTTCAACTGAGCGCTCTTTTTCTCCTTTGAAACATACAAAAAATCCAAGTAGATCGACAATGAAACAAGAAAGGCTTGTTTCGGCATCTTTGCTGATGATTGAGGCAGACTTGTTGCGCACAATTAACTTTGATGATGTACTCAAAAGCTTTGCCAGACGTAAATCTAGAAAAAAAGAACTTTAAAATGTAAATGTGTGTTCTCTCTCTGACTTTCTTATCTATCAAAAAAGTTTCAGTATTTTTGTCTACTTTTATTACAAAATTAATTAACTATTAATTTTAATACAGAAATACCTTGTTGTAGGTTTTATATGAGTGATAGTAGTACACACATATGAGTGATAGTAGTACAAACATATGAGTGATAGTAGTACAGACATATGTGTTTACATTTCACAACTGTTTTTCTTTGTTAGTTTTTTGCATAATATTGAACGGGATCGGGGGCCCGGGGCAGTTGGGGGCACCCATGTGGATTTGTGCCTAGGGCACCAAGGTGGCTTAATCTGACCCTGGTTGCAGAGGGATGTTGTAGTAGGAGACGACACTGTCATTTTGTATGGAAGAGAAAAGTAACTGACGACGGATGTGTTGGTTTTATCATCAGACAGTATATGCGGCTGTGGAGACATGATAGCAATCGGTAGGATGGCTCCATAGTGACCTTTGTCCAATTGTCCTGAGTGCAGAAGGTAAATGAAGAGAGTATTTCCAGAATTGTAACTGCAAAGCGGGATGTGGGGGGGTCATGATTGAAGTAAATGGCAATGGTAGCATTTAGAATCTCGGATAGAGCTTGAATTTCATCCTCACCTCCAAAAACTCCAGATGTTGACATGTATTTATAGTAATTCTGATTTGTTGTGACCAATTAAGTTGTGGTGGAAAGAAGAGCGTTTCCAAATCTGCCCCAATGTTATGCAACGAAATCTACTGCCCTATGTCGTAGTGACAGTGCACTGCCTTCATCGACATTTGAGTCAAGATAAGACTGATAAGAAAAGACAAAGAAAGTCTATCATTCATTTCAGAATTCATTTTATTAATAATTTTACAAACAATGATTCTTTAAGCAAACGTTTCTTGATTAAATAAAGAACTCCATTAATAGCCCACTTTTAAGTACGCCATTTTCTATACACAATATATATACAGCCCAAAATAAACAGCCCATAGCAAATGCTAAGAAAATAATACCAGCATCACATTCGCTCATTAGGAAGCAGCAACCATTTTTATTTATAGCCCGCCAAACTTTGTCAATAGCAATGCGTGAACTTCCCATCTACTAAAGTTACTTGACAAAACATGAACTCAAGTAACGCACCTTCAAGAATCCCCTCCCACATGACACTTCACTGCACAATATATATTTCATGCACATGAACTATATTAAATACTCTGATGTGTAATAAATATCCCAATGACCCTAATACTTTTAAACCGAATATTTTTTACACCTTACTTAAATTGGGACAATTTCATTTTCCGAAAATATTACGCGCCAAACGCAGTTGCGTCATATAAAAAAAAAATATATAAAAAACGTACTTATCGGGAATTATGATTTGCACACTACTGAACTCATTATGGAACCTTACTTTATTTCAAAGATATATAATTATTTATAGTATACTCTCAATCCCAAATTCGCTGATTAGGAAGTAGCCGCAAATGGAAGCAGTAAATCAGGAAGCAGTCAACGAGTCATACCAGAATCGTAATGGAGAACAATTTTTCGTGTTAAAAGAAAATTAAGAAAATTTTTATTCAGTCTATTTAATCAATTCATATTTAGATACGATGCAATCTGTGCAGTCTTTCCGTCTCCGAAAACGCCAGCAAAAATTTTTTTTTTAATTTTGACCTTGAAAAACAGGAAAAACTGAGATTCGGGGATCGTAGTTTGGGCTGAAAATTTGAGAGAATGTTGTTGTTTTCCTCGCTAACGAGTCTATTTGCCGAATTTCAGAATGACGGAAAGTGGGTCAATTAGCCAGAGTTCCGTAATATCATGGAATAAACAGTTTCATATCAGTACACATGATAGGTGCGTAATATTAACTCATCTGATCACCACTACGGCTCCACGCCCACAGGCAAGTCAGTGTGAGAACAGCTATGTCAATACGTATTAATAATTACACCAAAAATTATAGCTTTCCAATTTTTTAAAGCCCTATAAAAACTACTTATAAGGGCAACTTTCCCATGAAACATTTCTAGTTATCAGCGAAAAAAAAACGATATCACTTAAATATTCTCTCGCGGTTGACATTAGACATGATGGCTTAAAGCTGAAAATATGATAGAGTCATTTCAAAGACAATAGAGCGTAATAACATGAACATTTCTTTGTAAAATGTTTCAAACAGACGTGATTATATTCAATTTTGTAGAAATATCTCATGGAATATTTTTTTAAATTACATATTTGCAATTATTATTCTTGATTGAATATTTTATACATGCAAATATGTTTTTGGTCATTTATTTCGGTATTAAAAGAAATAAAATAAAAAAACTGAACTTTGAAATAAACAATTCATACCCATTTGAAAAGAAAACAATTAATAAACAACGAATAGATCAATAATGTATCATTGTGCTGAAAATGTCATTTAAAGACAAATTGTTCACGCCTTTTTTCATGAGTGACAATTGTTTTTTTTTTGGGTGCCGGGGAAGGGCGTGGTCTAAACAAAAAAAAAGGAGCATTATGGGAAAGGAGAACATTTGAGTTTTCCGTGGGTATAAAAGAAATGGGCAGTACGTAATAAAGGGATGGGCAGTACATGATATAGGGTGGCCAGTACGTAATATAGAGATAGTCAGTACGTAATAAAGGGATGGGCAGTACATGATATAGGGTGGCCAGTACGTAATATAGAGATAGCCAGTACGTAATAAAGGGATGGGCAGTACATGATATAGGGTGGCCAGTACGTAATATAGAGATAGCCAGTACTTAATATAGGGATGGTCAGACGTAATACAGGGATGCCCAGTACGTAATAAAGGGATGGGCAGTACGTAATAAAGGGATGGGCAGTACATGATATAGGGTGGCCAGTACGTAATATAGAGATAGCCAGTACGTAATATAGGGATGGTCAGACGTAATACAGGGATGGCCAGAACGTAATAAAGAGATGGGCAGTACGTAATAAAGGGATGGGCAGTACATGATACAGGGTGGCCAGTATGTAATATAGAGATAGCCAGTACTTAATATAGGGATGGTCAGACGTAATACAGGGATGGGCAGTATGTAATATAGGAATGGCTAGTAAGTAAAATAAGGATGACCAGTACGTAATATAGCGATGGCCAGTAATTAATAAAGGGATGGCCAGACGTATATTAGGGAGGGCCAGTACTTAATACAGGGATGGCCAGTACGTAATACAGGGATGGCCAGCACCTAATACAGGGATGGCCTGTACGTAAGACAGGGACGAATATTTGAAAATGAATCGTAGGTCATTAGACTGCCCTGATTGCATTCATACATTTAAAAAATCATCAAACAAAACAAGTCATTAAACTGCCATGATTGCATCTGTAAACGACAACAATATCAGACCCAAACAAACTTGGTCATTTAGTGATAAGCGGAGAAAATTATTTGAACATGTTTCCATAAAAAGTGTATCCATTAAATTCATGACGTTTGTACTTGCATCAAATTGATCACAAACGATGATGCCTTTGTTTGTCAGTTGATAATTGTTTGGAGGATAAACATACAGGGAATTGTTGGTCAAATTGTACAACATGGCTTCCAGTGTACTCTTGGATGGATCACTTTCTTCAGTGTATTGTGAAATATGTTCAATAAATGAAGCTGTAAGTTTAATATCATTGAATACAAACAAGAAACTTTTATACAGAATCACGTCTGGATATTCAAATAGAATGTACATAGAGGGTTGGCACTTAAGTTTAAGGTCAGAGAGAGTGTCATCATCAACGCCACACAGAGAGAGTGTCAACATTTTGATATCAAATGTGTACATCTCATCGTTAGGATCTAGTTCAGAGTAAAACTTCACAGGAAATAAAGGAATGGATTCTGGATCAATATAGACAAAGTGCTCACCACTCTCCTTAGTGTAAACTGGGATACTAACTTCCTTTAGTGTGCTGCCCGACTTCAGACAATGTGTTGTAGTCTCTTGTGTTGAGTCATTGGACGAGGAAGACTTTGCAAACCCTAAATTGTCTAAAATGTTAACATGTTCATTAAAAAAATGAGTTTGGGAAAGCACAAGATTGTTTCGTAGAGAGTTAACTTTCAGAGGATAATAAATGGGGAAAAATGATTTAAGCAGAAACCCGATATTTTGATCCTCACGTAAAAAGGCTGTGAGCAACGCACAGGCAGTGAACATTTTTCCGCCGGGATCGTCATGAAGCTCCATTTTTAATGGAAAATAGCAAAGATTTGTGTGATAAAGTTTGGTCTTCGTATCGTTATAAAGAAATGGCATGAATGGAAATGAATCACCTTTAAATTGTGAGGGATTTTCAGAAGCATTCGATTTGAGACAGTGGAAGTGGCTTTGACGGTTACATGTAATTATTGCAGTGAAAATTGTTCTATAGCCAAAGTAAATGTCTTTTTCATACTGATTAATAACAAGGCTTAAGATTTGATGTAAATTCTTAAATTCTGAAGGATCCTGAACAGCAAGTAAAGATTTAAATGAGTTTTCATTCTGCATTAATATTGCAGCATTAAATTTGCAGTCACCGTCTTGTAGAGAACGAAATACGTTTATGGCATCAAATTTATCTTCTTTACTTTTACTTTTATCCTCAACGTATACGTATTTATTGATGGACTGAAAACTTTCTCCTGTATAATTACTTGAATAATTACTCTTATAATTAGTTTCATATTTAACAGAGCTGCACAGCTGCCTAAAGTTAAATCTTACCCAGAAGGGAAGCGGATGGGAGTAATGGCCTTGAAAGAGAATTGAATTGAGAGGTTGTGGAGATACATTCCGAAACAAGAAGAATTTCGGTTCTGTTACTCTGTCATTTTTTTCAGGATCTAGAGTAAATGTCCGGACGCATTTACCTGCCCTTAAAAAAAATTGTTCAGGGAACGTGTCCCTAACACAGATGTCGTGAACATGTGAATAACCTTCGTCTTCTTTGCAAAACTTTCTTTGTTCGGCATTAATGTAATCTATAATGTAATAGTCGAACAAAAAATTAAAATATGATTTATTATCAAGCTCTATTTTCTCAGTACAGGAATAGTTGACGTTTTCATTAAATGATTCGATATTTGTTATGTTATTTAAGTGCATCAAACAGTGAGGATTGTTAAATTGTCTGCCTGTTTCATTGTCTATTATTCTATATTGATATCTTTTACACAGCATAGAGTTAGTAAATGCTTCAGAAGTATAAAAGGTAGCTACTTTGGGAACCTGAACGTCTGGACTATGTTTTATTACATTGACATCTCCTTTAGATGAAAAGAAATTATCCAAAACGGTAGATATTGAGAAATCTGGGGAAAACTTTGAACACTGGCGAAATGGTTTTGAAATATCAGTGGGATAAAAATTCAACAACCAACATTCATGATAGGTTAATAAACTATAAAGATCAAGAGCTTTATTTATATGTTCATCTTTCTTACATTTCAGCGCCTGTGACCAGGTTCTGAGATTCGTTGGAGAAATGCCATTACAGATGGCACAGAAAATATTGTAGTAGAAAGAATGGTCCGAATACCAGTGGACACTGTCAAGTGGACTTTGGCCTGGACTGTGCTGTGTCCCTTGATTGGATTTTTCACATCGTTCTGTGATGTCTTCCTTTGACATAAATTGAAAATAGTTCAATAACTTTATTCTCGACGTTTTCATTGTAGAATATAAAAGTTCAAAATGTGTCCTAAAGTCATGGCTTGTTCCACACTTTGTAACGAATAAAGTTGGATGTAAAGAGGGATTGGAATGACATGTTAACAATGGTGTCCAATGCAGTCTACTGTGAAACTCGAGGACTTGAGAAAAATTCGTGTATCTGGATAAAATGGCCATGAGAATGGTTGCGACAGAGCTGTCAATGGTAACGTTAAGACATTGACTGTAGTAGTCAGGACAGCAGTCACCGTGGACAAAGCACAGGTCATCACACATGCACTGTATTGATTCTGGACTTGAGAATTGTAAAATATGGCATCTCCCCTGACATGTGTGTAACATACCTGTAGGACAATTTGGTAAGCTGTTGACGAGCGGTTCAGTTTGCAAAACACTGCTATTAGTGACAAGTGACATTCTAAGTTGCTTTCGTAAAATTTCAAACTGTTAAATATGAGGTTACGTTTGAAATTTTTTAAATCTTAAATGATATTTACGTATTCTTGTATTTATAGTTATTTTATGGCTTTGTAAAATAAATAAACGGAAAAGCACACGAACATAAGATCAAATTGTATACTCAAATATTAATAAGACTTCTTTTATGTGAAAATTTTTAATATAAAATATAACCTCATCTTCAAGAGTAATTATTGGAGAAGGTTGATGGTGAAATTCAATATTCCCTTAGGTAGCAGATGATTTTTTTAAAACCATTTTGGAGCATTCTGTGTGTATGGGTAGTGAGTGGTGACGAATCGTCGTGATTGGTGTAGAATGATTGGGAATGGTTTAGAATTGTTGTGAATGGTGTAGAATGATTGTGAGTGGTGGAGAATGATTGTGAATGGTGGAGAATGATTGTGAGTGGTGGAGAATGATTGTGAGTGGGGGCGAATTGTTATGAAAGGTGAGGAAAGTTTGTTAGTATTGGGGGATGGTTGTGAATGGAGGAAAATTGTTTTTAGTGGTGGATGTAACTATCATATGGGGTGATGATGTTACTTGCAGTTATTGCTTATATTATTTATTCACATTCACAGATGTCCATAATTTTCTAACAAAGGACGAGAGCCATAACTCCGAGAATTAGCATCACAACATTTTATTAACTGATTAACGCACTCGGGATTAAATAATATCTCTGTGGACTAGAGAAATATATAATTAGTCATATAACTTCTTACACGTCACATTTGTTGAATCAACAGTAAGATGCTGTTTCATATATAAGTAATCGTAGCAAGTGCTAATTAAAAAAATACTCAACGCTCACTCATCCGGCCTTCTTCCATATCACATAACTTCTTTAACTTCCTGTTTCTTCTACTTAACAAACAATACATTATTACGAAACAAAATTAATATCTTAATATTTGATCTGTGACAGTGGAGAATGGTTGTGTATGGGGGAGAATTGCTTTTAACGGTGGAGAATGGTTGTGAATGGGGAAAAATGATTGTGAATGGCGGAGAATGTACATGGTGGAGAATTGTTATGAAGGGTGGCGAATAGTGATGGTGGGAAATGCCTTCGGATTTGAGTAGATTTAAATGATCGTGGAGAATATAGAAGAGCTGATGATGTTGGACTATAGAGAATATTTCAGGATTAGGTAGATATTGCTCACAGGTGGAGAAAGATGGAAAATGTTAGAGGATGGTGTGAAATGGTGGGAATGGTAAAGGATTGTGATGGCTGGACAATTTTGGAGGATGGTAGGGAATAAAAAATGGTGTTTGAATATGGATGTTGGTATAGGATAATGAATGTTGGAGAATTTCGGAGAAGGGTTGAATTTTTTAGGGTTTTTTTTTACGCATGTAAGGTGATGTGAGTACTACCGTAGGCAGTCTGGTTTTATTGATGCGTTGTCATTAGCACGTATAAAATCTTTCAACGTCATAAATTTGTAATAACCAAAATTGCTCTATTACTCTAAGCATTTGATGGTAGTTAATTTTATAATATCCTAATCCCTGGGACATATTGACATATTTAAACCCCGAGACACTTAGGACGCTCCTGGTAGAGTATATTATACTTCAAGTACTACTTTACAAATTCTGCTTCAGAAAGCCATGGGAAAAGATATCAACTTCCCTTTTGTTCGTGACTGCCTGGATTGCTGGCGAAAGTTACGGACGGCTACGTTACTATGACAACAAATTCTTGATAATTTCTACCACCACCCAAACACCGAAAAAATCCGTTTATTCTTGGAAGATGAAGGAAATTATGATGTTGATTTCAGGAAACAAATCTCCCAATAATTGCACTAAATAATATTCTTTTTTTTTATATATCGGAAGTCCGTTTGGTGCGTAATATTTTCTTTTGTTTTAGTGAAACAGTTCATGCAATAAATCTGCGGTGTAAAAGGCCAGTGGGATATTAAAATAATAACATAGTTCAGGGGCGTGGAAAAAAATGTGCTGTTGCGAGCCTTGGGGCGGAGCAAGGAAGGGGGGGGCAGTAATTGGGATTTTTATAATGTGATTTAATTGTGCGTATTTTTTGGTCCAATTTTCATACTCACGCCCCATTGCCCCATATTAAATTTTATACAATTTAACAGTATTTTTACAACAAAAAAAAAAATTGAAAAAAACGTGCCTAAAATATATTTGTGTTATGAAGTAGTGTGTCTAAATTATACATGTATTAGCCAAGTAGTGTGTCTAAATTATACATGTCTTAGCCAAGTAGTGTGTCTAAAATCCACTTACCTTTGTCCGTAGTGTGTCTAAAATTTACCTGCGTTAACTTGCAGTGTGTCTAAAAAATCTGCCTGTGTCAGCCAGTGGTGTATCAAGAAACTATCTGTGTTAACCGGCAATGTCTAAAATCAAACTGTTTTGGCCAATAGGGTATCTAAAAACTATCTGTGTTAACCTGCAATGTTTAAAATCTAACTGTTTTGGCCAATAGTGTATCTAAAAACTATCTGTGTTAACCTGCAATGTTTAAAATCTAACTGTTTTGGCCAATAGTGTATCTAAAAACTATATCTGCCAGCACCTTTTCAATTTCCCCTAGACCACTAGTTCCGTTTCATTGAACACATAAGAGGGCATAAAAGATTTAATAGGATGTGTCATGTGAGATGGCGTTATTAGGGTATGTCATGTCAGATGGAGTTAATAGGGTGTATGAGTTAGGAGATGTGGAGTTAGTAGAATGTGTTACGTGAGATGGAGTTAGTAGAATGTGTTACGTGAGATGAAGTTAGTAGAATGTGTTACGTGAGATGGAGTTAGTAGAATGTGTTACGTGAGATGGAGTTAGTAGAATGTGTTACGTGAGATGGAGTTAGTAGAATGTGTTACGTGAGATGGAGTTAGTAGAATGTGTTACGTGAGATGGAGTTAACAGGGGATGTCAGGAATGTGCTGGCCAATAACATTGAACCTTGATATTGAAGCTATCACCGGTAGCGCTACATCACCATAACGAGGCTGACAAAGGTGGCACTAACTCACCATAACGAGGCTGACAAAGGTGGCACTAAATTACCATAACGCGGTTGACTACGGTTGCCATGAATCACCATGGGGAAATATGACTACGTGACACCAAATAATTAAACAACATAGATTAGATAAGGCCCAAACAATACCATTGGCTGTAGCAAATGATTTTAATTTCATTTCAACTATTTATTTTTTCACCTCATAAAGGTTTAATCATGTGCAAATTGAGAAATTTTACAAGATATGGCCGACAAAGATATCTCATTTCACAGATCTGATCTCCCGTGTCCGCACATCAGATCTCCCATCTCCACACAACAGATCTCCCATCTCCACACATCAGATCTCCCATCTCCACGCATCAGATCTCCCATCTCCACACATCAGATCTCCCATCTCCACACATCAGATCTCTCATCTCCACACATCAGATCTCCCATCTCCACACATCAGATCTCTCATCTCCACACATCAGATCTCCCATCTCCACACATCAGATCTCTCATCTCCACACATCAGATCTCTCATCTCCACACAACAGATCTCCCATCTCCACACATCAGATCTCCCATCTCCACACAACAGATCTCCCATCTCCACACATCAGATCTCCCATCTCCACACATCAGATCTCCCATCTCCACACAACAGATCTCTCATCTCCACACATCAGATCTCCCATCTCCACACATCAGATCTCCCATCTCCACACATCAGATCTCCCATCTCCACACAACAGATCTCTCATCTCCACACATCAGATCTCCCATCTCCACACATCAGATCTCCCATCTCCACACATCAGATCTCCCATCTCCACACATCAGATCTCTCATCTCCACACAGCGGGTGATACAAGAAGTAGTAAAACATCGAAACAGTTTGTTACCAGAGTCGTTTATCCCTTGTCCTACAACATATGTCATTTTGTGTGTAATAATAACTCTTCTCAACACCAATACAGTTGCACAATCAAAGGTAAAGATGATGAATTTTATGTAAATGCAAAAAAAACAAAAAATACTTACAACAGCAAAAATATTTAAAGTATTTTTACAGATTAATTATAAAAGACAACTTTCCAATTAAACCTTTCCAATTAAACCTTGCTGGTAATCACCGAAATTAAACGGAATGACTTGAAATATCTTCTCCCGTTTGACATTAGAAATTATAGCTTTTGAATCTAAAAATAATATTAAAACATGGGGTCACTTTTTTAAATACATATTAACATTAATTAAATCTTGACTGAATATTTTTTAAATATAAAAGGGTATTTTTTTTTAATTACAGACATAGATGACTTAAGAGAACCTTGAACATTAAAATTGTGCACATGAAAAAAAAATCAAGCCAACAAGAAATGGTAAAATTACGAACTGTCGTGCTGAAAATTTCAGTTAACGGTGTTTCCATAAAAATTGTGTCCATAAAATCCATGACGTTTTTACTGGTATCAAATTGTTCACAGACGATGACTCCTTTGTTTGTCAGTTGATAATTGTTTGGACGGTAAACATACAGGGAACTGTTGGTTAAATTGTACAACATGGCTTCCAAGATACTCTTGAATGTATCACTTTCTTCTGTGTATTGTGAAATATGTTCAATAAATGAAGCTGTAAGTTTAATATCATTGAAGACAAACAAGAAATCTTTATACAGAATCACGTCTGGATATTCAAATAGATTGTACACAGGTGGTTGGCATTTAAGTTCAAGGTCAGAAAGCGTCACGTGATCAGAGCCACACAGAAAGAGAGTTAAAAATTTGATATCAAATGTGTATCTTTCATCATTAGGATCTAGTTCAGAGTAAAACTTCACAGGAAGTAAAGGAATGGATTCTGGATCAATATAGACAAAGTGTTCACCACTCTGCTTAGTGTAAACTGGGATACTAACTTCCTTTAGTGTGCTGCCCCACTTCAGACAATGTGTTGTAATCTCTTGTGTTAAGTCATTGGACGAGGGAGACTTTGCAAACCCTAAATTGTCTAAAATGTTAACATGTTCATTAAAAAAATGAGTTTGGGAAAGCACAAGATTGTTTCGTAGAGAGTTTATTTTCAAAGGAATATAAAGGTGGGAAAATGAATGAAGAAGTAACCAGATATTTTGATTTTCGTGTTTTGAGGCGGTGAGCAATGCACAGGCAGTGAACATATTTCTGCCGTCCTGAAGCTCCATATTTGATGGAAAATTACAAGGATTTGTGTCATAAAGTCGGTTCTTTGTATCATTATAAGGGAATGGCATGACTGGAAAAGTATCACCTTTAAATAGTGCGGGATCTTCAGAAGCATTAGATTTGAAACAGTGGAACTGGCCTTGATTGCTGCATGTTGCTCTTGCAGTCAAAACTGCCCTAAAGCCCAAGGAGATGTCCTTTTCGTACTGATTAATAACAAGGTTTAAGAGTTGATGTAAATTCTCAAATTCTGAAGGATGTTGAACAGAAAGTAAAGAATTAAAAGATTTTTCATTCTGCATTAACATTGCAGCCTTATATTTGCAATCACTGTCTTGTAAAGAATGCAAAATGTTTAAGGCATCCAAGTGCTCTTCTTTAATGTTACTTTCATCTCCATTAACGTTAGAGTCTTTGATAGAATGAAAACTTTCTCCTTTATAATTACTTGAATAATTTGTCTTATGAGTACTTTCGTGTTTGACAGATTTGCACAACTGCCTAAAATTAAATCTTACCCAGACGGGAAGTTGATCAGAGAAATTACCTTTAAAGAGAACTGAACGGAGAGATTGTGGAGATACATTCCGAAACAAGAAGAATTGAGGGCCTGTAACTCTGTCATTTTTTTCTGGATCCAGGGTATAAGTCTGGACGCATTTTCCTGCCCTTAATAAAAATAGTTCCGGGCAAGTATGTCTAACACAACTGTCGTGAATATGTGAATAAACTTCGTCTTTTGTGCAGAACTTTCTTCGCCAAGAATAAAAGTAATTTGAACGAAAATTTTGGAAAAAAACTTATCATCCGATTTATTATAATGTTTTATTTTCTCAGTACAGGAATAATTGACGTTTTCAAGAAATGATTCGATATTTGCAATGTTATTTAAGTGCATCAAGCAGTGAGGATTGTTAAATTTTCTGCCTGTTTCATTGTCTATTATTCTATATTGATATCTTTTACACAGCATGGAATTAGTAAAGTCTTCAGAAACATTATACGTAGCTATTTTGTGAAAATGAAATTCTGGACTATTTTTTATTTGAATGGCTTCTCCATTTTCTGACAAAAGATTCTCTAAAACTTTAGATATCGAGAAATTTGGTGCAAATTGTAAGCACTGGCGAAATGGTTTAGGAATATTAATAGGATACAAATTCAACAACCAACATTTATGATAGGTTAATAAACTATTACGATTTAGGTATGTGTTAGGGATTTCCTTTTCCTTACATTTCATCGCCTGTGACCAGGTTCTGAGATTTGTTGGAGAAATACCATTACAGATGGCACAAAATATGTTGTAGTAGAAAGCATGGTCCGAATACCAGTGGACACTGTCAAGTGGACTTTGGCCTGGACTGTGCTGTGTCCCTTGATTAGATTTTTCACATCGTTCTGTGATTTCTTCCTTTGACATAAATTGAAAATAGCTCAATAACTTTATTCTCGATGTTTTCATTGAAGAATATAAACTTTCAAAATGTGTCCTAAAGTCATGGCTGGTTCCACACTTTGTAACGAATAAAGTTGGATGTAAAGAGGGATTGGAATGGCATGTTAACAACGGTGTCCAATGGAGTCTACTGTGAAACTCGAGGACTTGAGAAAAATTCGTGTATCTGGATAAAATGGCCATGAGAATGGTGGCGACAGAGCTGTCAATGGTAACGTTAAGACATTGGCTGTAATAGTCAGGACAGCAGTCACCGTGGACAAAGCACAGGTCATCACACATGCACTGTATTAATTCTGGACTTGAGAATTGTAAAATATGGCATCTCCGATGACACGTATGTAACATACCTGTAGGACAAATTGGTAAGCCGTTGACGAGTGGTTCAGTACGAAAAACACTCCTATTAGTGACAAGTGACATTTTCAAGTAAAATAGCGTTGCTATTCTTTAATTTGCTTTCGTGAAATCCCAGACTTTCCAGATTTAGATAAAGTTCTAAATAAAATCTATTCAAACATGGCATCAAATTTTTAAGTACATTTTTACAGGAAGACTTCTTTTATCTGAAAATTGTTAATAAAAATGTAACCTCATCTTCAAAAGTAATCATTGTAGAAGTTTTCTGTGAAATTAAATATTCCTTTAGGTGGCAGATGATTAATTTAAAAAATTAGAGCCCTGCGTGTGGAGGGGATAGAATGGGCGTAGGTAGGGGGCTAGAACCACTGGCATTGCTAAGATTTTTACTACATCCTTCCATGAAAATCTCTGGATATTTAACATTATTTCTAAAATGGTAAAGAATGGTGTAAAAGCGTGGAAAATAATGGAGAAGGGTGATTGGAAGAAATGGGGAGGATGAAGGGGAATATCTTAGAATGGTGGGGACAACTGTTGAATGGTGGAGGCAGCTGTTGAATGGTGGGGGCAGCTGTTGAATGGTGGAGGCAGCTGTTGAATGGTGGAGGCAGCTGTTGAATGGTGGAGGCAACTGTTGAATGGTGGAGGCAGCTGTTGAATGGTGGAGGGATTAAAATTTGTGAATTGTGGGAAGGGATGGAGGGAAATATTGAAGAATTCTGGACTATATGGAGGTTTATGGAGAGTGGTTAAAAGTGGTGTAGAATGTTGGAGAATTATGAAGAATGCGGATGATGGTGAAAATATTGAAAATGGTGAAATATTGGAGAATGGTGAAGCATAGTGGAGACTTGTGGAGCTGTTAGAAAACGATTTGCAATTTGTGTGAAAATTCTCTCGAATTGTTGAGGATGTGAAGAGTCGTGGACGATCTGGAGGATTTTTGAGGATGGTGGATCATTGTGGATGTTGATGTAAGATGAAGAATTAATTTTTGCCGGTTTTTCAGTGTGTAAGGAGAGTACTTCCGTGGGTGGCCTTGTTTCAGAGATCATGTGTCATTAGCAAGTTATTACCAACATCCCCACTACTTACACAATAATTGTATAAATTGTTTCCACAACCCTATCACAGTTTCTTTGACCAAAACCCTTTTTAACTTGAAAACCCATTTCCTATTTTAGACTGACCTCTTTTGTACCGAAAAAACACTGCCCCCCCCCTCCCAACCCTCCAAGCCCCACTAAATCTCCAATCTCTCCTTATTTTCTTAGCCCCCCTTCCCCTTACAGTTGCCCTTCATAAAAGCAATGACTTTGAATGGTATAAGTGAGTGATGTTTCATTTGGTAAAAGGGTTGACATCTGAAATAAGATACTCATACATGAACTGTTTTAAAGGAAGAATTTAAAATTTAAAATGTTACCACAAAAACTCTCAAAGTCGTAAATTTATAATCACCAAATCGTCTCTCCAGCTCAAAACGCTCATATTAAATCATGTTATTCACTTTCACAGTAGTCTACGTCCTGGGACATCTTTTATTCCCGGAGACACATCTGACGCACTTGGTGTTTTAATATTCTGCCAGTAATTCATAAAAAGAAATCTGCTCCTGAAAGCCATAGTAAAAGAAATAGATGTCATAATTTTTTCTTGGTCAATTCACCGTTCTTGGAAGTGTTTGTAAGGAAGACTTTGCCCACCATTTATCAAAATCTAAATGCTTTCTACACATAAAGCGAATGTAGAAAGATACACAAACAAGCACTGAGAGACACCGCGGCTGTGCAAAATTCAAACTATTTGTCATAATAAATACCATTTGTTTTTGCTCTATTGCCTTCCTGTATGTTCTTTTACAAGGCTTGCTAAGCGTTTTGTTATAAGCCTTGCCTTTCGGTTTGTTACATGGATCACATCTGCCTTCCCTAATCTATGTCAAATTAAGGCTTATATATGCCTTCTTTATCTAATTTGGGTTCAGTTAAGGCTTAGCTCTGTCTTCTTTATCTATGTCTAATTCAGGCTCATTTGTGCCATCTCAATAGACAAATGTTTGGGTAAAAAAGTATTTTAAGATTTTATCTGGTCAAGTATTTCGACCATGCATTAAATTGTTACGGTTTTTAGAAATATGCATTGTGTGAATTATTTGAATTCGAAATGATATCTATTAAATGTGAACGTTTCTTGAACTATGACCTATTCGAAATGACCATCCTTAATATTAAATGTGAACGTTTCTTGAACTATGACCTATTCGAAATGACCATCCTTAATATTTTTTATCATACTTTAGATCTATTAAATTTGAAAAGTTTTAATTTCGATTAAAACAAATTGCTTTTAGATGAAGTGATATCTCAATAATAGATTATACCCGTGGGTAGGCCAAGATACTGAATTTATAAGCTTACATGACTTTATAAGCAGACATCAATTTATCAACAGTGTTGTGTATTGGGCATTGGAACCCCAGAACCCCACAACCCCAAAATTTAAACCATTAATTAATCAAAGAAATGTAGTGGTTTTGAAAGTATCAAATATATCACGTACTATATTTCTTCCCCACTCACCATCACAAGTCACAAGTTCATTATTTTTTTATCGATAAACTCATTAGTGTGCTGAACAGTATTAAAACTAAATCTCACAAGCCAATTATTTGGAAGGATGTGTTTCCTCGATAATTTAAATTGGAAATATGTATAAAGCATTGATAATTTTTAGAAGCCATTCACAAATAATTTTAATTTTGCAATTTATGGTTGAGTTATGTGTTCTTCTTAAGAAATGTACACTTACGGATACTGTGACTATAACTAGATCTACAATCTATAATATAGCTTTGATATGCGAAATAAATATCTTCTTAAAACGTGTATGGTATAGTTAAAATGAATATAAAGATAAATTAATGTCTTTTTTAATGTCACTTTTTCCATTTATTACCAGACACTTTTTCACATTAATTTGTAACTGCAATGAATCATCCTCTTTTATTTTTGTAACTATCTAGTGAAAAATATACAAGATACAGTATAGATAATGAAACCAGGAACCCTAACTAAATTTATATTTCATCCTAAGTATAAAAATAAAGCCTAGTCTTCTCCATTTTTATTGTGTTATAAAGTTATAGGTTGATAAAAGTATTTTGGAACATGCTACTACTTTTAGCTATTACCCTAAACAACACTTCTATTTAATCTCTTGGTCTTGGTAGCAAAAGATCACTATGAATAGGGAGACATCATTTTAAAATAATAGGATGTAATGTTGTTTCTATATAAATAATGGTTTGCTTCATATTAATTTAGGCATCTAAACTAATATAAATTATTTCTTTGTTTTTAATGGTACCCTACATTGTAGTGTTAATTTTATTTATAAATCAATCAAATTTTTTTTTCAAATGTTCTTTTTGAGTAATTATATTGTGATTAAGTTACATTTACATGTTAACGATTCTTATGCTGAAACTGAAGTCCAGTACAAGTTCTAATTTATAGATTATTAATATTACACATACCGGTACAAGTATTCTACAAAAATGCACACCGGTACCGGTACTAGTTTTTAGAAATATTTGTTCAGTTTGCATAGTGGTAGTTGAGGATTATTACAAAGACAATAAAGGCATATATTTAAGTAGTGAGATCAATGAGCAATGCACAGTGAAATTATTATCAAAGATCTGATTCAGCAAGAAATTACTGAATCATTTCAATTTAGCTAGTGTAAGCTCAAGGATTACTGAAGTAACTTGCCCCATTGCAACCACCAGTCAACTGTTCCTAACAACTTTTTAATGAGTGGGAGGGAAAAAATAAATTAGTGGTTCCTTAGAGGGCACCAAGTGAAATCACTGACTTGGCAGTGTTTAGAGATGTTCAAGCAGATAACTAGAAAAATATTGGGGAAAATGCTTACGTCTGAGTAGTCCCTTAAGCAACCACCTGCCCACCCTGCAACCAGTGATTAGCCTTAAGTGCAACCACCTGACCTCAGTGCAACCACAAAGGTGTCCGCAATGAAACCAGTGGTGACATTAAAGATAGAGATCTCCCAATACCATCACCAGATACACCCATAAAAACATCAATAAATCTGACACATATAGCATGGACTACACACATCAAAACAAATAACTCTTGCATTTTTTCATGACATTCCTGGTTGAATTTTTTTTATTTCTAACAAATAAACAAAATTGTATTCTGAAATAGACTGTAGTCTAGACTTAATCTTCAAATCATCTTCCGACTCGTAATCGAAAATCATTTCAGACTCATCAATACTTATGTCTGTTTCAGACTCATCAATACTTATGTCTGTTTCAGACTCATCAATACTTATGTCTGTTTCAGAGTCAGCAAGCATTTTGCTTGTCTTTCTCTTTTTCGGCCCTTTCCCTTTTGAATTATCTTTCAGCTGTCTTTTTTTCTTCCATTTTCCTCTTTCTGTCTTCTTTTCGCCTTTGGATTTCTTCATCCCTCTGGTTTTTTTTTTGTTCTTCTCGAGATTTTGTTTTCTCTTTCTTCCTTTTTGCTTTCTCTTCTACAGCCTTTAATTTTTTCTTGCTTCTTTTTTCTAGGTCAATTTTTCTTATGGCCTTTCTTTCTTCTTCTTCTTTTTCTGCCCGGTCTTTGTTTATTAGATGATCTTTGAATTCTTTTCCACTGATCAGTGGTGGGAGCATTTGTGTTCTTCTTCTCAGAGAGCTCTGTTTAAGAACAGGCAATGATAGCGGATCGTTTTGGAACATTAGGTGGAGAGTATTGACTGCTTGATTTTGAATGGTACATAAGAATTTTCCCATGATATAACTCCCATAACTTGTACAATGGGTCATCGCAGTTGTAACCCTTTTCAAACCTTTCATAATACAGTCTTACGTCTGACTCTCCTATCTGTGCACAAATCATTGCAAATTTCTTTAAATCTGAAGCAATGTCAGTTGCAGCATCTGGGAAATGCTTGTGCCAGCAATACATGGGGGTTCTGCTTCTGATGTAGAACTAGAAGTGGCCACTGGAAATCAGTGAAATTTCCTCATCAACACCAGGAACAGAAACATTGCAAATCCCATCGACATGCATAGCAGCCAAAATGATCAATAAATTGATCGTGGGCCCTTAAGATATAGAAGAAGAAGAGAAGAAGGCACAGGGGCTGGTATGTAAACATCTGACAGAGAGGCTGGTATGTAAGCATCTGACAGAGAGGCTGGTATGTAAGCATCTGACAGAGAGGCTGGTATGTAAGCATCTGACAGAGAGGCTGGTATGTAAGCATCTGACAGAGAGGCTGGTATGTAAGCATCTGACAGAGAGGCTGGTATGTAAGCATCTGACAGAGAGGCTGGTAAAGGTGGGGCTGATGTAGATCTAGATGGATTTTGTGGAGAGGGCATAACTGAGATAATGGCATCTGAGGGAGGTGTTGCTGCCTTGTCAGGCACAATACGTGTCTGATTTCCCACCTCCATGGGCGTGCTGGGCAGTACTTTTGTTGGATCTAATGGATATAACCCACTGATTTTAAATGTTTGTTGGATCTAATGGATATAACCCACTGATTTTAAATGTTTGTTGGATCTAATGGATATAACCCACTGATTTTAAATGTTTGTTGGATCTAATGGATATAACCCACTGATTTTAAATGCTTGTTGGATCTAATGGATATAACCCACTGATTTTAAATGTTTGTTGGATCTAATGGATATAACCCACTGATTTTAAATGTTTGTTGGATCTAATGGATATAACCCACTGATTTTAAATGTTTGTTGGATCTAATGGATATAACCCACTGATTTTAAATGTTTGTTGGATCTAATGGATATAACCCACTGATTTTAAATGTTTGTTGGATCTAATGGATATAACCCACTGATTTTAAATGTTTGTTGGATCTAATGGATATAACCCACTGATTTTAAATGTTTGTTGGATCTAATGGATATAACCCACTGATTTTAAATGTTTGTTGGGCAATACTTTACTGCACCGTTGCCTGGTAGGCTACTTTAAAAACATTTGCAAATGTACGTTTTGTAATAATTTCAGCTTCATGTTGCTTTTTCACAGCTTTCCGTCATTCTGTCTTCATCGTTTTGAAAATGCCCACATCTAAGGGCTGCATGATGTGAGATGAATGGGCAGGCAGGGCATAGAGAATAATGTTGTTCTCTTTGCACAGAGTGGCGGCCTGGGTGGACTGGTGAATGATGTGGCCATCAACTAAAAAAAGAATAGGCTTTTTTAGCTGTGTTGTTTGGGGAAGAAAAACCTGCCCCAGCCAATCAGCAAAGATGGTTTAGTTGGTCCATCCATTTGTCGACTTTGTTATGTAGCACTCTTCAAATATTTCATTTGGCTTAACCCTCTATTACACAATTTTAGTTTTTTTATGGAAAAAAATTTTTTGATTGCATACTTCATAGTTATTGGACTTCAATAAACATAATATGCAAGGAAAATAAGTTTTTACAATAAAATAATGATTTTATTGGTATGTTGCCATATGGCAACAGTGCGTCTAAAAGGTCATAAAAGTAAAACTGAACAAGAAAAGGAAACGATAACAATAATATTTTTAAAAGGTGAATATTTAATCGTTTACACAAAAAATGGTAATCAGTACTTAGCTTACAAGCATATTTTACACAAAAATAGAGAAAATCATGTCATCAATATATAGTATAGAGCATATAGAGGGACAGTAAATATTTATATACATATGTGAAATGCAGGTTTAATGCTGGTGGAACTGTTGGAAGCAATGTGAACTTTACATTTTTCACATTTTATTCTTGAAAATCCTTTGCAGCCTGGTCTCTTGCATCTTCCTTTGTTTTCAAGTGGCTCAGGAAAGTGACCAATATAATCAGCTCTTACTGGTAAGGGTGGAACAGCTGCAGTAGGACCTCAGATTTTTAGCCGCAAGTTGAGGCTCTATATCCAATGAAGGACTGTCAAGTTTCCTAAACCCTGCTTTACCTTCTTTCATTAGGCATATGGCCATCTGGGTGTTGAAATCAAGTACACCGAGGATATTTTTGTCGCAATTTGCATTAGTACTATCAGCCTATAGATCACCCATGCCAGCACAACTGCCATACTGGTATCCAGAAAGTGGAATATGATACAGTGATACTATTTTTTGGACCTTACTGTTATCCTGTATAAGGCAAACAGTGAAGCGAGAAGATCCACACCACTCATGAATTCATTGTAAATCATGATTACCGATGGACAAGTTACCTTGATTTCCCTTTTAGCCTTTTTGTCCCATCTTTTGACCCGTTTCATGTGCTCAATAGCAGCAAATGTACTGAGTGTGGTTACCGCTCTATTGTCAACCCATTTGACTGCAAACAGATCAACACCGTCATGGCCGCAGGTTTTCAGAATTGCGGAGCCCCTTCCATTTCCAAGTCCTTATCTGAAGGCATTATGCAATTTCTAAGCCTATTAGACCTTACAGTGCCAATAGCTGCATGTCAGCTTCATCTCTGTGGCGCCAAAGCTAATTTCTTGCAAATAGTTTTGCCTGTGGTTGGATTGCAGTGTCTAAAGAATTACCAGGTGTGTCGTTAAGTTTCACGGTCTGAGTCTGATATGGTTGAATCTGAAAAGGGAAAATTTAAATATTATTTTTCCGAAGTGGTTATGTGCAGCCGACTGCGTATAACCCTGAGAGTTATACGCAGTCGGCAAGTCACGTGAGTTCTATATGAGTCCTGGGTTACACTATCGATCGATAAAGGTGCCTCCTTATCAGATTGACTGGGTGGTCGAATGGTCTAAACTAAGCAAACCTCAAGTTGGTTGACTTGAGTTCAATTCCAGCCGAAGGTCAGCCATGAATACGTGTTAGTTGTTATGCTTGTTCTCGAGAATGGAGCAAAAACAGCTAGGCTTATTGTTTTATTTTGTTGTGGCTAAAACATGTTTAAACATGATAAGAATTATTAACTTGACCAATGTACGGTTAATAATGTTATTCTTATAATTATCATATTATATGTTTGTGTTGTTAATATATATTTTGTGCTGTTAACTAATTTTGTGGCAGATAAAAACATGTTTCTCTGGTACAGTAATAAATATAATCAGGGGTGGTGAGTAGCAGAAAAAATAGCTGTAGGGGCAGGGGGTTCTGTAGAGAGGGCACTGTATGTAAGTAATACTTTCAAACAGTTATAGTTTTGCATGGAAGCTGAAAACTGTTACATTTAGGTCATCAAAAAAAAAATCATAAATTATATAATTTTTAAAAATAAATAGAATGTATTTCCTGAATTAGTCAGTAAAACCAACCACATGATGGTCATAGCAACATATAAAAAACTAATCAATCAGAATACAGAACTAGACTTAGACCATGGAAATGTCTTTTAAAAAATCATCTTCTCAGGCTTAGACGCTAAGAAATGTAGACTTTGACTTTATAATTATATTATATAATATAAGATACAAGCAATAATACTAATAATAGCACTAATACTAATATTATTACTATCATTCAATATTAATTAAAATTAATTCAATTAAAATTTTACGTTAATTAAACACCTAAAAAGTTATAGTTCAAAACAATCCATAATGCAGCTAATTATACTGTCTAATGCGACTGCATATAACTCTCAGGGTTATACGCAGCCGACTGCGTATAACGCTTCCCGTATACTTATTTTTCAGTGTTTACTTTAACTTTTGGCTTGAATGTGATATAATTGTTCTTTCAAAAAATATTAGAGATTAAATACAATTTAAAAAAGTATATGAAAACATACTTGTTGTGTTCTGGAGTCAAAGTTTCATCTATGTCATCATCGCCTGAAGATAGCTCACTATCAACAGAGTCCTCAGGAATAGCAGGAATATCCACATCTTTATTTTTTCCATAAAAGCGTGATGGATCCATGACTGCTTTGATATTTGGATATTTGAATTTTAGAAGAAAAAAACATTATAGGAAACTAATAATTCCACACAAAAAAAATAACTTACAATATAGGCTTATATCCTCTATAGTATCTATTCTTTTTTTTTTTTCTATAAAAAGAATTAATTTAAAACGTGTTAATTTAATCAAAATACAAAAGGCTAACATTAATCTTAGATATTTATAGATATTTCATAAATAAAACATTATTCATATAGCTTATAAACTGGTTATATATTGTATGTTGCCATTTGGCAACAAAAAAATAAATACAAAAAATTAACCACATTGACGCACTGTTGCCAATGGCAACATACCATTTTTTCGTATGTCATCCACCTATGATGACAAATATCAAACATAAGCTCATTTAATATCAGTTTAAACATTAAATTTAACATTCTTTATTTTTTATAACAGAAATTATCATTATGTGATATAAAAAAACATCTTGTACTTACCAGATTCGGCGGAAAAAATTGTAGTCAACTGTGACCGTCTAAAATGTGTTCTTACATAAAAACTGCAAAGCGAAAGTGAAGAGCTCTTCAGGATAAGAGTTTAAAACCTCAAAATTTAAAAGGGGAATCACTCCAACAAATAAAAAATTGGGCTTGCAGTACTAGCAGTAGTGTAATTTCGCTTTGTTGCCAAATGGCAACATTGTGTAATAGCCAAGGAATTGGGTACCAGGATATATGAGCATTCCTATAGCATTGCAGCAAACCAATGCAGTGATCATGGTTTTTTGCTCACTCCCAACCTGATACACAAATTTGGTTCCCATGAAGGATAAAACCTTCCCGGTTCCAGAATCAAGACTGAACCCAGATTTGTCGCAATTGAAAATCCAATTTGGCTCAATGAATATAGCGGCATCTATGCCTTTGACTGTTGTCATCAAACCATTTGAGGATGCATTCCTTCGGATGATAAGACTGAGCTGCTCCCCATCGCGACCGCTCAGAAGCAAAAATCTGCACATAAAACGACAACCATTACTCTCTCAGGTGGGCGTATTGAGTTAGCTCAAACAGTGCGGTACTGGGTGTCTACCTATATAGAAGACTAACTTTTGAAAGTCATATTAACATGCTTTGCAAGGCGATTTTTCTGGAGCTGCGCAGGATTAGTCACATCAGGCCCTTCATAACTATTGATACAACAAAGAGGCTGATGTCTGCATTTGTGCTATCACGCATGGACTATTGCAATGCTCTCATGGTGGGTCTTCCAGCTACGCTCCTGGATAAAATTCAAATAGCACAGAATAATGCGGCTCGCATTGTTCTCCGCAAACGCAAGTTCGACCATGCTAAAACACTTCTGAGAGAGTTGCACTGGCTGCCGGTGAGTGCTCGCATAGAATACAAAATCGCAACTTTGTGCTACAGCTGCTTACATGACCTGGCGCCGTCCTATCTGAAAGAGCTGCTGACGCCTTATGTACCCACTAGAGAGCTCCGCTCATCCGATAGTGGCAAACTCTCGACACCACGTGTTCGCCTTGAGACTTACGGAAAGCGCACTTTTGCATTTGCTGGTTAAACAATTTGGAACGCCCTTCCTGTCGATCTCAGGAACAACCACACACTGGAGTCCTTTAAAACCGATTTAAAGACACATCTATTTCGCAAACACTTTCTGGGATGATTGTCTACCTTATTTTCCAGTGAATGCATAATGGATGTGTTGCTTATGGTTGAAATGGCTAGAAAGACTTTGACATTGTATGCTTGTAATTAGTTTTTGTAGTGTTGCGTTTGTTTTAAATGTGGTAAATTATAGATTTGTTTTTTGTTGACTTTGTACCGGGCTTCGAGCCTTTGGGGATGAAGCGTGTTTTTTAAATAAACTTTATTATTATTATTATTATTATTATTATTATTAATAGAGCATCCGAGCGTACAGTCTGGCCAGTCTCATTTGGATATTAATTTAACACCCTGGTATTCCGTTTGGCCAGTCTCTCAACAGCTATTCGGTATGTCCACGTTAATGTGAGTTAGCATTGTGGGTCTTAACCTAGACGAATACGTGCTTACAACTTTATTTTACAAAATACTTTAAAATCGTGTTACTGATATTTTTTTTTTCCATATCAATGTATTGATAATTTTGGCTCCTAGTTTGAATTCAGAGTTAGCCTTCTCTTAGATGAGTTGCCTTCCAAAGCTAACGAGTCGCATCCACCCGGGGTGCTTGGGATTTTGGCTTTGACAGAGATTGAACTCCAGACCGCCACTATTTGGAGTGAGTCAGTTTAGATCACTATGCCACCTAGTATATATTTATATAAGCAGGTACATTGTTAGAAGCCATTCGTACGAAAACATTGTCTAAAAATAGTAACATTAAGTGAAGCGTTTTGACTTTTCCGGTCTTAGAAGCGACAAACCCTATAGAAATGACGTGTTGGTTTCACTTATGTTTAATGTTTTTTTTAATTGTTTCTAAAATTATTTATTTAAAAGAATGTTATGTTCATTTAAACGTTTTTTTTTAATTCAAAGTTTTTAAGATTCGATGAAGTTTGTATAAGATTGTTTGCTTAATTTTAAGTTTTGGATAAATTATTTATTTACTAGGTATAGCCCGCCAAACATTGGCGACAGCAATGCGTGAACTTCCCATCTACTAAACCTAATTGACAAAACATGAACTCAAGTATCGCACATTTAAGAATCCCAATTTTTGCTACACCCCCGCCCCCTTTCAATGATACGTCACTGCACACTTTTTATTTCACACCCATGAACTCAATTAAATATTCTGATGTCCCAACCACTTTTACTTTCACACGGAATATGTTTGACACCCTACTTGAATGAAGACGATTTCATTTCGAAAAGAAAAGATTACGCACCAATCGTAGTTGCTTTTTTTTTTTTTAAATCATTTAGCGTAGTTATCGGGAATTTTCTTTTTCGCGCTACTGAACTCATTATTTAACCATTCTTTCTTTTAAACATTTAGAATTTATTAATTT
>CAXITT010000200.1:107724-134336 GCA_964033795.1 Lymnaea stagnalis
TCTATACACACAAAAAAAGTAATATATATATATATATATATATATATATATATATATATATATATATATATACACATACATACATATATATATATATACGAGAGAGAGAGAGAGGGGGGGGAGAGAGAGAGAGGCTAAAATAGGTTTGAATCAGGGATCTGGAGTGTAGCCAGGATCTGGAGTGTAGCCAGGATCTGGAGTGTAGCCAGGAAGTGGAGCTCTGGTGCTGGGATTTTAACTTTTGAAAAAAAAAAAAATTGGTTTCTGACCAAAATCAAGCGAATCCTCTGTACCAGCTATTAGGATAGAGAGAATCGACAGTTGGCTCCCCCCTCTCCCTCCCCTCCCCCCTCTCCGAACTACGCTCTGCTTTGACCTAGCCCCTCTTCCAGGCGCCCATTAGTTCGTGGCGCATGCGCCGGGATCGTTAGCTTCGGTCGAGCGCTTCAGTTGCGCTCAAGACCTACTAGTCTCTCGCACCACGGAGAGGTCGAGATCCCTTGCGAGAGAACACAAGACAACAACGACGAACAAACATGAATGACAGTCACAAACATAAACTGCAATCTGCTCACCGCCCTCGCATAAAAATGCGATTACGGGGCGGGATAGGTCCGTTGGTAGGCTGGTAGAAAGAAAAAAAAGGGGGATGGGGGAGGGGTGCAACATCCGATACTGTTCAGACTTATATAAGTTTGCGCGGACGTACGAGAAAACATCTGGTATTTTAAATAAACGGAAACTATTTTTTTTTTTTTTAAATGCTGCACAACTTATTTCAAATATTATGTTGTTGTTGTTTTTTTAACTTGATACCTTTTATTCCTAGATGCATTTTTCAATAAGCAAGCCAGTATAACTATGGGGGCATCCATTAATTCCATCATCAATATCTATATTCTATATATATACTAGATATAGCCCGCCAAACATTGGCGACAGCAATGCGTGAACATCATCTACTAAAGCTGCTTGACAAAACATGAACTTAAGTAACGCACATTTATGAATTCCAATTTTCGTAACACTCACCCCCACCCCCTCCCATGCTACGTCATTGCACACTTTTTATTTCACGTTCAGGAACTGTATTAAATATTCTGATGTCTCAACCACTTTTAAACCGAATATTTTTTATACCATACTTAAATTGAGACGATTTCATTTTCCGAAAAAAAGATATTACACACATAACGCAGTTGGGTTATTAATAATAAAATGTATAGGCCTAATATATCATTTAGCGTAATTATCGGGAATATATATGTTGTGCGCTAGTGAACTCATTATTGAACTTGAACCATTCTTTCTTTCAAACATAGAGAATTATAATCTCATTACCAAGTGCGCTGAATAGGAAGCAGTCAGAAATGGAAAGATAATAATTGATGGAAACGGTCCACGAGTCACATCAGAAGCGTAATATATAAGAGATATTTTACTAGCTTCACAAAAAAGAGCTAACTTCTCAGTATCTAAAAACAATGGCCCTACAGCCAGTCCTAAAACATACCTGTCGTCATTTAAAGAATAGTCCTACAGCAAGGCCTACAACCGTACCTGTCGTCATTTAAAGAATAGTCCTACAGCCAGTCCTACACCCTACCTGTCTTCATTTAAAGAATAGTCCTACAGCCAGTCCTACACTCTACCTGTCGTCATTTAAAGAATAGTCCCACACCCAGTCCTGCACCCAGTCCTACAGCCAGTCCTACACCCAGTCCTACAACTAGTCCTACACCCTACCTGCCGTCACTTAAACAACAGTCATACTACAGACCGCCAAACATGTTTTTAACCGAAAAGTCATCCAGATGTCATTCGTGTGTATGTTTTTTGTTGTTTTTTTTTTTTATTATTGTTGGGTTTTTCGTTTCTTTTGTTTGATTGTTCTTTTATTATTTTTTTTATTGTTGTTTTTGTTTGTTTGTTTGTTTGTTTGTTGGTTTTTTTCTTTCTTTTTTTTTCTTTTTGTGTTTTCTTTTTTTTTTTTTTTTAAGGGTTCCCTTACAAGGAAGTATATTGCTACCACCCTAGGCCTATAACCATCAATTATCAATTCACATAAAACCTGGTGCTTAAATAAAAACCAATTTTTTCCGCCAATTAAAATCAATTTTTTTTATTTTTTTTTTTTTTTTTTTTTTTTTTTTTTTTTTTTTTTTTTGTTTGTTTTTTTGTTTGTTTTTTTTTTTCTTTTTTTTTCTTTTTGTGTTTTCTTTTTTTTTTTTGTTGTAAGGGTTCCCTTACAAGGAAGTATATTGCTACCACGCTAGGCCTATAACCATCAATTATCAATTCACATAAAACCTGGTGCTTAAATAAACACCAATTTTGTCAGCCAATTAAAATCATCGGTGATATAACTTAAGCCCAAGCTGATCAGCTACATCTTTGCCTTCAAATTGTCCCTTTGATACCTCGATTGCACGTGTTGATTCGGTAGTATAAATAACTGCTAAACCTGACATTTTAGTAAACCCAAAAAAAAATATATATATATAGAAAAATAGATAAAATCTATGAAATTATTGAGTGAAAGATACAGGATTGTGACTTTTTCTGTTGATGGTGAAGCTTAATGCATTGCTCGTGGTCCCAACGACTGTCAACGCCACAGTGGGCCATTTCACAAGTTTAACTATCATTTCATTAGTGACAATTCTGGAAGATACTACTCACAGAGTACCGACTTGAGATTTGCTCAGTTTAGACCACTCGGCCACCCAGCACCCATACATACTAAAAGTTTACTTTTAGTATGTAAATTGTTATATCATTGAAAAAAAAGCTCTTCACCTTTCATAATGAGAGAAGGGTTCAGTATTTGAAAATCGTAATTGAAAATCATAAAAACATAAATATCGATACTCACCGAGACTGTATGCTGACGCACTTAACACGGTATTGGGTTGACAAAGTAGTTGGACAGACAAATTCAGATTACTGGAAACATATTTGTAAGCGTTTCAAATCTGTTAAAAAGTTTCCTGAATGACAGATTTTTTAATTATTTTTTTTTAAATACTTAGCCTAGATTTATTATTAGTAACTTCCCAACTGTTTTTCTCTTTTTAATATCAGAATGATAAAACAAATTTCCCCATCTATTTGCACTCATTTTTTATATTATTAATTTTGTTTTCAATGAGAATCCGGTATAAACCTAATAACTTTTTTTTTTTGTGAAAAAGCATTTTGATTTTAATGCCAACTCCATTTTTTGTGGTAGGCCTACTAGTTTTAGAAGAAAAAAAATCTAATTCATAATTATTCAATTTAAAATAGAATCTGTCTATTCAGTTAAAAATAATCGATAATGAGATGTAGAGGTCAGTCCTATGATCACAAGATGTATAGATCAGTCCTATAAAATGATGCTAACAACGGGATGCAGCAACTATGCACATACCAATTTGCACAAACCAATGTATGTACTCTGTGTAGCCCATTCACTGAATCTAACAGGCTGGAGTGCTATTGAGTGCTGCCAATAGGTATTTATTTTTTTTCTCGATAGTGCAATTGCTGATTTTTTTTTTTTTTTAAATATTAGCAACAACCAGCTGGCGGCAAATCCTTAACACTTGTATTGAAAACGGAGGTGATTTAAATGATCGGCACATGCTGTGGCCACTGGCTACATCAACAATATTGAAGAAATCTTATTCTTAACTATTAGAAGCACTTGACTGTATAGCTGAAGACGAGAATCAAAGAGGTGATGCTCGAAGAGACGCAAATAATATTGCATCTATAAGATGATGAATTAGATTTTTGTTTTTTCTGTTGAATTTTTGGAATGAGAATTTACCAAATTTTCACGAAGTAAGCCAAGCTCCACAGAATAAGTATGTGAACTTAAAAATATGCGCATGTCTTTATGAAATATTAGAATTGATCAACCGTGTAGGCTATTTCATGAGATCATTTCGAAAAGTATGAAATGCTAGAAATGCTACGAGCTGTGGATTTATAAGCTAACTCGAAATTTAACCGGGAAAACAACTCAGTGACGTTGAAGGGCCAGAAGTAGGCTACACCTAAATACAAGAGACTAAGACCAATTCGCATGAATGTGTTTTATGGCGTCACTGAGACACTAAAAAACTGTGATCTGAAAGTGAGGAGAGTTATAAGTTATATAAAGTGGTAGCAGATTTCATACTAAATGATGTGCCACATATTAACACCTCGTTACCTCATCATCATTGTCTGAAAAGGACAGATTTTTTTTCAGGGTTGTGAAAAACTTATTAGCACTTAGCCATAGACTTAAACAATAATTTTGAAGCTGGGCTTCAGTATATTCATAATTGTGTGTGGTATAAAGTAATTTCACTCAAGCAAACTAAAATAATACAAGAATACAAAAATAATTTTGAGTGGTTCTTAAACAAAGACATTTTTAATTGTTAAATGGTTTCTTACTCATGGCAATTAAAATAAGTGTTTGATTATTTATGTATTTATTTGGGGGGGGGAGCTATCACTAAAAAAAAAGGTGTTGGGGGTTATAAACCTAAATTCAACTGTCAACGGAATGCTAGATTATATATTTGTTGCTTGAGAAATTTACCAGAACAAGTATTTTTGCGACCGGTATTTTATAAGTCTAACCAGTTCACGCAGACTAAAAAGCAGGTATTACACTACGTATCACTACTAGTCGAAAATTATTCAATTAACACATTCATTATTAGTCTTCTTTTTGATTATCCGTTATTGCATTTATTTTTTCGGCCTCGCTTTTAAGAAAAGAACCCGAGGCATAAAATTAAAAAAATCTGGCCTTTTTCTGCGCCAACTGGCACAGTGATATCTGGTCTGGACTTTGCATAAATATCTCGATTCCGCTTCCTGTCCTTTCTTTTAGATCGCTCCTTGCAGGGCAGGTGTGTAGTAAAATATGGTGCTTAACCTTTGTATAAATATCTGACTATATCCGAAGTTTTAAATAATAATCCATTTTTTTCAATGCATTAGTTTTAAATAACGTATTATCACTGTTTATATTTCAGATTCATTAAAGAAAATGAGAGCCAAGGTAAGCATTTTAAAAATTTATTTTGATGTGTACTTTCTCGTATGAACGAGTGGCATGGCAAATTGTAAAATGCTAAGCATGGTCTATTTTTTATTATCTATTTCGCCACACATACATGTTTTATGTTAAAGTATACATACTTATATGTTACCAAATATTTAAATCCCGATTTTAGCAATTCATAGTTATTGCTAAAAGTTAACGTGACTTCAAAAATCAAAACCACTGTCTGGTACTAACTGTGCTAGTAACTGCTAGACTACTAAAGGTACACTGTTATTACTGTCCATCAAGGTTTTGTTATGCTAGGTAATGAATTAATGTATCTTGTGCATACTTTGTCGGTTCCTTTTGGCTACCTGGCATCATTATATATGGACAAGTCAAGTCTTTTTTTTTGTGTGGTAATTCTAGGTCTACTATTAACTATTGGCATGCCTTTTCTTTCATTTTAAAGGCGTATGCATTTTGGTAAATTTTAAGGACAACTGCCACAATTTTATCTAATTTCACGAATGTATCCCTAAATCAATCCCTATGCCTAACCTGAACCCTACATCAATCCCTCAACCTAACCTAAACCCTAATTCACTGCAACTATAGTAAACACAGTGGCAGCCGTCCTTAATATTAGCCTGCATTTTTAATATGTAAATGCTATCTCTACTGCTTAGCAGCCTACTGCTTATTTAATGGATTTCCGTAACCTCTGTTTTTTCTTTTTACAGTGGAGAAAGAAGCGTATGCGAAGGTTGAAGCGAAAGCGAAGAAAGATGAGGGCGAGGTAAGCTAATTTTATTTTATTTATTGCCCTCAGTGCCTTGGTTTGAATACATTTGTTAGCTCTACCCTGCGCTTGGATATGTTAATTTCAATGTCAGATAATTCAATACTTATGTGGCCCAGGCATGCTGTTTTCTTTCACTTATTTTTAATGGATGCAAGACCTGCAAATCTTGCTTGGTCGAATTCAAGCAGTTAATAATTGTTTTTAACCCCATAACTTTTGTCCCACTGTGGACTAGTGTAATTTTTAAGTCTGTGTCCCTAGGATAAAACAAGTTTAGACTTTATTTGTATTTAATACTTACACCCCACCCCCTTGTTTGGGACGAGAACACCTAGTCTGTAATTTTTCAGAAACCAGCAACATTAAAAAAAATAGGCAACACTGAATAACATTACATAATGTCATTAGTATTAGTCCACTTTCTGCACATACTTGTAAGATTGTGTGAATGGTGGGCTGTTTATTTTTGTTATATTACATGCTTTATGGTAGCATTTGAATCATGTCATGTGTGTAGTGACCTGGGACTTTGGAAGTGATGTACAGTTGCATCATTTTATGTAGCTACCATGCCAGTCCCATTTGTCCCTAAATTTGCAAATCTGCTTAAAAGGTTTAACTTATCAGGACTAAAATGTGACCTTTATGTTCATGCACATTGTTGGCTTTTACTTTTGATATTTATAGAATTGATTTTTTTTCTCTAGATGTGGGTCTACACATATCTTTGGCTTACAGTCAATCCTATTGAATAGATTTGTTTTTTCTTTATGTGTAGCATTTTTACCTATCACTTGCTGTGAACCCATTTTAGATCTGTGTACTATATCAGGACTGCGCAACATTAGGGGATGCATGTGTTGCTGTCCCGCAGGGTAGCGAAACATTGTTTGCTTCATTTTTAATAGCTATATTTTCTCCCCCTATTTTCTTTCAGTTTTTCATGCAGTGTGTCCCGCCTTCTATTTTAAGTTGTGCTGGCCTGTTTTATAGGAATGTGCCTCATTAAAAATATGTAGCTTTAATTTCATGGCTGCTAATGTTCTTTTTCTCACTATTCACAGATCCAAGTAAACCTGTCTTTGTCGTCTTTGTGTGTCGAGTTCTGCATCAGAAGTCAGCCTAAACAGAAGCACACCCGATTGCCTTCAAGGATGTCTCTGAAGCCGTGTACTAATCAATTTGATGAAGTGGTTCCTAAGATGCTGTCTTTCGGCTGTTTAATGCTTCATCTTTTTATGTTTGCATGGAAAGACTGGTTCAGGCTTACTTCTGAAACAACCTCATATTTTAATAAAAGTGGCTTTCACAGAATTTTTATTCCTGTTATCATTTTGCAGTGAATGCTTGGTTTGCATAAACGCTGGTTGTGAATTTATTTAGTATAATAATATAATTTAGGTTAGTAGATTTCAATAGTGGGTTGTATGAATGTTTGTACTGTACTTAATTTAGTGCCATAAGTATACTGAGGTGTTTCTGAGATTTATTGGTGACACTAGCACCATTCACACTTGTTTTCTGAGGTCAATTTTTCCATCAACTTTGTTCCTGGTGTTTACCACAAATTGCTGCTTTATCTTTTAAACTTTTAGTTGATACTGACCCTGTGAGCACACAACCATATGCCTATGGTCAGGAGGAAGTATTGAATAAATGTTTTTGATTACCTTGTTTGAAAAGTGATAGTTTGAAGGCACAGAGGTTTCAGTTATAAAGTTAACATCCCAGGATGGAGGAGTGCAAAGTAGCATTTAGTACAAAATGTACTGTATCGAACACACTGATTAAAGCTAGTAACATGGGTTGAGTTGAACATGAATTAATACTTCTGCAGTGTGGGTACCATGTGTCAGTAGTATTAGTCTGAGTGGAAGTGCAATTGTAATAAATTGCAGTGCCTACCCCCCCCCCACAGGGTTTAGCAAAGAGATCATAATATCAATGATTTATTGGTTGGATATGATGAAATAGTACCGGTAGGTTGATTTGATGGAAAGTCTTAAGCAGATAATTATGCTCAGTCAAATTTTCTGAACTACAAATACAAACCAGTGTCAAAATGAAGTTTATTGAAATAAATTACGATATGGTATGGCAACATAGGTGCCCAATCTTAAATGGTTAAACTTTTGAAACTAATGGTTACCCCGGTATTTTCTTTGGATATGACTTACTTGAGGCTTTTATATTTCAATTACCTGGTATTTTACTTTCCTTGCGAAAACTGGGGGAGGTATTAATTTTTAATGCCCCCATGGAATTTGGGAAACGAGTCTAGGCAGTTGCAGAGCATTGCCCTAACTGTTAAACTTAAACGCTTTACTTTACGACAGGACATAGAAATCTATTAAAAAGTGAAGTTAAAGTGTTGTAAACCTGAATAAAGACTAACTTTTTGACACTATTGTATGTCAAAAGTATTTTCAAACTTGAAACCAGTGCTATTTTGACCCAAAGAATAAGACAGTAGAAATATAATCAGTACCAGGACTTTAATAAGAGTAAGACTTAGAGGTACCCAGTTAAATAATTTCAACTTTTTTCCATTGGTGGTGCTCTGTTACTTTTCACAACAGTGAGTAGTATTTATATATTTTAAAAAAATTGTTGTGAATAAATAGAGGAATACATTTCTATGGTGCACAACAGCTGTTTATTACATACCGTACACGGTAATATTATATTAACAATCACAATATAAATTGCACATATAATTTAAGGATTAGAAGATACTAGTACAAGTCATTATGATGATATGTTGAAAATTGAATTTGCAGCAGTTATTTATCTCATGTCTCTGAGAAGCTGCTGCACATAGTCAAGGAATGTCCCACTTTCAAGCTGATCTTCTGGTAATTTGCTTCTCAGGGATGCCTGGAGGAGATATCAAGATTACAGTATTTGTTAAGATAGATTTTGAGTACGGTACCCTGTTTCTGTGATTAAATAAATTATAAATGGAGATGCAGCAGGAATCATGTTCAATTACTGGTAGAGCAGATTATTCAAATTTCAAACATTCATTTCAATTACTGATACTGGTACATTTGTTTATAAATTTACTGTATCGGTATATAATAATAATGCAAACACTCATGTCGAAAGGAAAAAATGTAATCATATATGGGTGTCATACGGTATATATATATGACAATGTTTAATTTATTGCATAATTTTCACTGACTTCAACTTACCTTCACTTTATCAAGATATGTGATTGCTTCACCCCAATGTTCCTTCAGATTGACTTTATCAACAGCTCCACTGTAGAATTCTGTTAGGTTTTTCTGTTTGAGGAAGATATCATAACATTCCTATCTTATTCCATTTTCCAGTAAATATTTATGCCATAGGTAGGGTACCTTAGTAACTTAGTAACAAACAGGTTCCTTTTTAAGTTAAAATTAGTCATGCTCATTGACAGTTGGATTTTTTTTTTTTAATTCATTCACCCAAACAAAAAAAGGATCCCCAGTACTATTAATTAAATTAATTTAATAAGTACAGTACCAGTATTAATACCGGTAGCAATAGTACAGATACATCATTGAAATTGAACAGATTATTTAACCTCCTTTGAACTTGAATGCTGTAGACTTGAACTAAAGTTGTTGTTTTTTTAATTCAAATAGGTCAAGAGAATGTTACCATGTCAGATAAGAGATCCTCTGTTAGTGATGAGTCCCGTCTGGTTGTGTAAGAGACATGCATAGGAATATTGTAAGAGGTGGGTTGCTGAAACACAAATAACCCTAATTACATTATGATTTTACTTCTATACCGGTATTCCATGTTAATGTTACCTTACTATCAAATCAACATGCCAACAATTTTAAATAGCTTTTACTTTCAGCAATGTAAAATCTTGGTCTTAATTTAGTGCTTCAACCTGGAAGCAATCCTCCCCCATATTTATAATTACCCGGTACACTGAATTTGTAAAGTTGATTGTAGTTTATGTGTTTGACTAAGTCTAAAAAACTCATGAATGAATAGCTCTTGTGTAATTAACTTTAAAAATAACATTCTGTTTCAAATAACTCCTTCAAATTACTACCGGTATTGATTAGCTATTTTCAGTATAATTATGCAATACAATCTTGAGTAACGGGTAATGAGTTATTCAGTTTGCGTTAGTAAGTTTTTGAAAAGGCTGCTAATATAAGAAATTAATCAAACTAAAATGTGCAGTGCAAGACCCTTTTCAATGGAATAGAATTTAATGAAGTTATCTAAATCGTTTTATAAAAATGTTTGGCTTTAAAACGTGTTATGTCACAGCCCAAGGAGTGACTGACTTCAAGAAACACAAAGTGATTTTTATTGTTACAATAGCAGAAGATAGTGATGATTCATTATCTCCTTTTATAAGGCACTTTGAAAAAATCCGACATTTGGGTTCTGTATTTTGTCTCTCAACAAATATAATAAAAAATCTGCATGTGGAACCTTTTACTTATCCTTTTATTTAGGGGATCAAATAAATTCAGAGTACATTACAATCAGTTGCAGACCTACCTCAAGATTGGGCATAACCCAAAAGGCTTGAATCTTAGAATCTGGTTTAGGGGGAAACTTCTCAAATGGTGCTGCAAACATCATTTAGATGAGAAAACATGAAATGAATAATTTACAGATACCGGTACTACTTAACTTAATATTCAAGAAGAGTTAAAGTTTATGATGGCTTCTTAGTTTCTTAGACAGTGATTTACATTTTTAATAGTAATAGGTTTTGTGCAGCTTGTTGTTTTTTTTGTGTTTCTTTTTACATTTTAAGATATGGATACCGGTACAAATAAATGGAAATGTGTAAGTATTCATTTTCAGTGCCGGGTATATCAAAAATTATTAAAAAAACATAATGAACACTATGCTTAACATTTGACATTTTAAGCATTTCTCAAGCTATTAAAACCCATTTCTGTAATGCTATGAATTTAAGAGTGATTATTTGCTTTTATGGCATCTGTGGAAGCATGCCAATAATTCTGGTAGATTGGGGAACAATAAATGTATGTGTACCGGTACCGGGTGCATCTTTTGTTCCTTATTTTGTGTTGGAGGGAAAGGATACAATACCAGGATAAAATACCCTGATTGAGCTGATCTTAAAGTTAAAAGTAAATATTTATTTTTTTTATTTTTAACAATTAATTTTCACACCAGCAGGTAATGATCTCATTTGGATTCCAACTGTTGCACTGTCAAATACTTTGCTACTGTACTTTGTAAATGCCAAAATTAAAAATGTAGAAAAGCCTTTGATTGACATTAACTTATTTCAGATAAGATTTATTGATCCAAAGTTTCAGCTTATAGATAAATTTTCTTACAAAGACATCATTTTTAAACTAGAACAATTTAAACACAAGACATCTTTATTATTTCTGGAGCACAAAAATCGGCCATCATAGGCCACGGATCTTCACTACCTTACTGACAATACTGACATTAGATGTGATTATTTGGATTTTATTATATAGAGTTTGACAGTGGTGTCATATCACTTTAGCTGGTTATTGATTGTGAAAGCTAGGTGGACAGAAGTTGGTACTTGTGTTATGCTAATATGATTATTTTAAGATCTGCTATTTGGTGCTTCCCCTACAAGTAATCAATAATAATGTTTTTTACTTTTTGTTATCATTCGAGACTGAAGAAAATTTTCATCAGACCAAAAAATAAAGCTTCTAACTACTTCATGAAATACCCTTTATTACAAGAAGAAAATGTATAAATAAAAGGCACTGTGCTTATATGGTATAAATGAGGGAAAAATCTTGTACTACTACCCTGTACTACTTCGAATATTGTATAATTTGTAAAATACAAACTATAAAGCCCACACGTGGCAGCAGATACAGATAAATAGAAGGGTTACTGGAAATTAGTAATAAACCAATTTGTACGAAAGAATGTCTGAATGGAAGTTAGTTCGAAGTTTGTTGAAAATGAAATTTGTTCAACAGAGGTTTGAGTGGGAACTAGGGGATTTGTAAACTTTTTAATAAATATAATTTCTGTTGAGTTTTTAATCCTATATTTCTGTTTAAAAACAACTTTCTTTCATACAAATTGGTTCTGTACTAATTTCCGGATATGAAATAGTAGGCATGGTGCTGATGTAATGGAATGTAGGTGACTATTGTAACTTACAAACTATAAAGCCCAGACATGGAAGATACATAGAGCCAGATCCTCTCATCATGAGTTGGTAGGACATCTGACAATCTACATCTCTAATGGATGGGTCAGGGGGACAGTAAGGATGGCTGTGATACCAGCCAACAACCATTTGATTCTTCTGTTTCATGCTGCGACGAATCTAAAAGTAGACATACACTTGATATGCCAGTGTAAATTTTGATTATCAAAAAACTGCTTCTATAATTGGTAGTAAATTTTTGGAAATTCAAATTACCGGTATAAAAAAATAAGAGATAAGACTATCAACTGGTGTAAATACTGGGGAAAAAAAAAATGGTCACTGGTTTAACTTTTAACTTCTTTCTGCTGCTCTGATGTTGATGTAAAGACATTAAGTAAGTAGTGCTTGATATGTACAGATTGGTCAGTACTATGGATGACTATCGTGAGTAATCCTTAGTTTTATTCAAATTATCTTACTCACCGGGTATTTCTCAATTATTTGATAATAGAATAATAGGGCAATATACCAGTCATCAGCGACATTTTTTTATAATCCCATTTGGTCTAAAACGAATCAGCTTGTATGATACTGAGTTCAATTTGTTTAGAGGAAAGAGGAATTTTAATTTAAAATGTATAGGTATGCTGGGTTAATACAACAGCCACTTTCTCATCCAGAAAAACAATGATTTTTGCCATTAATAGTAAATTTATCATATGCTGTGGGACAGTGGTTTTCACCCACCACTTGAAAGCCATCCCACCAGTTGAAAACCAACCCACCACCAGTTGAAGACCACTGCAAAAGGAAAAAAAATTATATATAAATATATACATATATTTGTAATGTAATTAATACTTCATCTTACTTCATCTTCTAGAAGAGTAGCTCTCTCTTTATCCCCAAGTCTACAACGAATAGGAAAGACTTGCTCCACACTCAAATCTGGGAATGAAAGTTTCAAGCCACATGACATGACAAATCATTAAGAATGATAAACTAGAAATTTTTTAAAGCAATAACCTCACATCCACAAAATGTCATGGCAATATGTTAAATTATAACTATCATCAAAGAACTTACGCTGCTTGTGGGAGTCCCATCTACCACCAAGATAACCCACAACTTCAGACTTGGTCAGGTGACAGTGAAAGTCCTGTATACAGGGTGTACACAAATTGAAACTTGTTAAACTTGTTACATAACAGAAAAATAATGTCAAGAACCTTTCCCTATTATGAGCTTGACAAAAGCTGTTGCATTTGCTTTGCTATAAAGTAGTCAGTGAATGTACCTTAACAAAAATAATATGGAGGACAGAAACAAAGGCATTCCTTTGAGTAACAAAATAACCATTATTTTTTAAGGTATCATAAGCAGGGCTGAAACTTGTCATCTATACAGGAAGTGAGTTCTATTACTATTTGTACAACTGTGAATAATAGTGCTATAACTACCATATTAGTTGCTCATAAGCCAACTTTTTCAAGAGAATATTTCAGGGAAATAAGTGGAGTGGTTGGCTAATGAGATTTGTATAATTATCTCAAGGCACATTTGATCTTCATTTAGAAAACAATGAAGAAAAAAGTGATTAATGGAAGTCAACATGGGGCCATGTTTTCAAAATTGGGTCACATGTTTTGTGTTCATTTTGTGACTGCTGTGATTGGCTATTAAAGTACAGACACTGAATAATGTAGATCACCAAGGTCCTATTTTTGGAAATGATCAGTATATATTGTAGACGTGTGAAATGAGTGTCAGACTGTGTTACATAATACTGTAGATTTAATAGCTTTTAAGTCTTTTAAATTTCAAAAGAGCTGTGCATCTATTGTGTGGAAAGATAATGCCAGGTATGCCGCGCAAAATGCCTCCAAGAGAAGGAAAAGCACAAAATATATGTAGATACATACATCAACCATGCTGCAACAAATGGAACGTTATTGACAAGCTATCATAACTTTTTTGAACAGAATAGTGTCCAGCACAGACAGTTAATATTGAGCAATGCACTGTAATATTATAACTTTCAGCATTACACACCATAGTGAATGTTAACTACATTAAGTTATTTCTAAACATTTTTGCATGTTTTAATTTGAATTCTTGAAAAGGCTTTAGATGGGCCAAAAGTTAAAAAAGGTGGCAGAGCTCTAACTTCACAGGACAATTATATTTAAAGAGTCTGAATTATTTTAATATTTTCTTTAGTACTGTAATGCTTCTTCTGTTATTTACTTTAAGGGGGCCGTTTTTATGCGGGTTACACTTTTCAGGCTTTTCACAGGAGGTTGGCTTATGAAACAAGTATATAAGACATTTTGATGACAATGAACGGGGTTCTATACATATTTATATAACTATGACTATGAGTAGAGCTTCATCTTAGATGTCTTGTATGACTAAGAATAAAATTCTAAAGCAATAACTAATGTGATGAATATCTTTTTTTATAATCAGTTACAAGGTATAATCATTGAGGATGACTATACTACAAACTGGAGACTGGCTCAGTTTAGACCATTCGACCACCCAGCTCCCTAGGTTGACCATGCAGTTTGTATAAATAAGGGATTCTGAAACACTTTTCTTCAGTATACCTATTGCCAGTCAGGTGAAGGCCACTGACCCATCCTTTCTTGAAATAAATTTTTTAAATGTATATTATAAAATTACTAAGGAAATGCGCTTCAAAGAGCTAACACTAATTAGGAAGCCACCAAGGGATCTGTGGACCACAGGTTAAGAACCCCTGGTCTAGGATATGGTTTGATTATTAATGTTTTCCAGATCCTTTCCCCTATGTTACGTACTTAAAAAACAATGATAAGAAACCCTAGGATCTCATATCAAGTACTAGCACACTGATGACACCTTGATGACTGACCATCAATAGCAAGGTGTTACTTGTAAGTGAGACTGTGAATGGCTGAATCTTGCTGTGACTGTCAAAATTTTCACATTTGACCAGAGTCTGGGGGTCACTGAAATAGTTTTTTTTTTTTTAAAAGATGAGATCAAAAGCACAAAAAGATTGTTTTAACTACTCATGTTACTTATAAACTTTGATTATAAATCTTAATATGTATTTAAAATTATGGAAAATCATTTTATTTCAACATATATTCCATAAATTTTTATGCAAACAATCTATACTACAAACACACTAAGTCAAGTTTTAATTTATCAACCCTTAACAGCAGTAGTTTTCTCAAGTTAGCAGAATGACAAGATCCTCTGGTCATGGTAGTGCAAGATAAAACCAGTGATCAAAATTTTTTTTTTTTTACACAAATTATATAATTATACTAAATGAACATAGCTTACGGTGTCCATAGATTTGGATACTATAAATTACAGTACTTTAAATAAGTACATTTTGGATCACAGATTCAACGTACATGTCTAGCCCCCGAGATCCAAGGGATAAATATGAAACACTTTTTCTTTCTCTTGATGCACAATAATCATCATGGCGGCTAGTCTTTGACTTTGTCCGGGCTACTGGACTATGAATATCTTTTTTCCCAACAAGAGGAAGATCAGAAGATAAATTAAGAGGTGCTGTGAAATTTGTTTGTAAATAAAAAGTTAGAAACATTCTTCCCAAATCAAAATGTTTCAGAGTGCAACAGATGTCCATGATTAAAAAAAACACTTAAATGACTTCTGCAGCTGAACACACATGAAGCTAACTATTTATGAGGTCAATAGAATAAGCAGCATCACTAATAGTAATAGCTCTATATTGTCATGTTTATTTACTATTATCATTAAAAAAAATTCTGCTTCAGGAATATTAACAGATTTTAATTTCACGTAGTTCATTTAACAGGAATTTTTTTTTTTAAACAGTTGTTTTGAAATAATTTCCTAATTAATTACAAGACAACGTTTCTACCACAATATTTAAAATAAACTTACTGCTGTCTTCTGGGGATATTCCTGCTCGCTTTGACCTAGATAGAGAAGATTTGTAAACAAATTAGTTTTATGCATCCATCAAAAAAATGTCAGTATTGACTTGAGAAAAAAAATGTTAAAAAGAGTTGTTGAATCTGATGAAACTAGATTGACAGTGACAGCCAATAGAAAGATAAGATTTGCACTATTTTTTTCATCACAGAATGCTATAAATTTTATAGAGACACATGTCTGTAAAAGTTAATGAAACATATTAAGGTACAGAATAAATTTAGTAATAAATTAAATAGCAAAAATGATGGTCCTTTTGAAAATAAAATGAACTAATCCAATATTATATTCTGACATCGAGTTAAGCAGTTTTTTTATTACATTGGAATTATTGCAAATGTTTTAAATAATAAAATAGAAGTATCCATTATAACCATTGAAGTTTCCCCAAATACATCAGCAAGTTTTTGTTTGGAGCCCAGTCTGATACACAAATTTAACATTTTATCACCACAAACTTCATTTTTTTTATTGACCAAAATTTCGTAGAACTTACTGGCCGAGTGAAGGGGTTTTGATGGGAGATTCATTTGAAGATGTTTTTTTCACATGCTTTTCTTTCGGTGTTGTTGCCTCATCCTTTTTTGTGGGTACAGCTTCATTTAGTGCTTTGGGTGTTGTGTCCACCTTGGGTCCACTGTTGTCTGGTAATGGTGACAATAGTATTGTCTCAGTTGTATCTGTGACCGGGGAAGTTGAGGTTGCTTTGCTCTCTAAAGCCCTCACATCTGCAGATGTTGCAGGTGAGACACTCTGTGGCGTGGAGCTTGATGCTCCTGTCTGATGTGGTGACTGTTGACAGATATAAGTTTGACAGATACCTTCATTTTATCAAATGTAACTAGATTTTTAAAAATCCATTTATTATCTAATAAAAGGAAATTAACTAGGGGACCTTAACACTACAAACTATCAAGATGCAAAAATCTATTACTATTGACCCCTTTACAGACCTTTCTTAAAACTTTAGATATTAATGGTTGACCTACAATTAAAATGCACCCATTCTCCACCTATTCTCCCTATCCAGCCCTCTGTCATATATAAATATATAGAGAGACAACAGATAGATACATTTATATAGATATTATATTTATAAAATACTCCTGCTTTCCAAACCATGTATGCAAATTTTTCAGGGTAATCGATGGATTTTCATGACTTAACTTAAGATACCGATACAGGTAGTTGAACTGAAGTGATAAACAGTTACTTGTAGAGATCTAGGGATGATCATCACATCACTACAGTCAAGCAAAAGATTCACCATAGACTTTTTTTTTAATTACTTAACCCAGTATTCAAAAAATATTTTGAACAATAACTTTCTCAGGGGGCTGTCATTATAGTGTGGTTGGTAGGTTTGCTTCATTTTTTTTTAACGCTTAAATTAATAAGTGTACACAGGGAGGAGTAACCATGTTTGAGTGGAAGTCACTAAAGTACCTCTCCTACCTGGTACGAGACCTCAAGTATGGACCACAAACCTCATAGTAACATTTAATATGTGACAGTAACATACTATAAACATGGTACCTCAATGACCTTTTCATACACGTTTTATTTACCTTATGGGCGGGCATTGGCACTTTAAATAATTCAAATAAATTAATCAAACATTATAATATACAAGAGAGGACACAAAGAAAAAGGAGTTGAAATAGAAAGCAGTCACCTTAATCTTAAAAGGATTGTTGATCCGGTGTTTCCGAGCCCACATGCTTTTCCAAATGTCAAGTTTTCTGTTTTTATATTTAACCTAAACAAGAAATGGGTCTGGCTTAAGAAAGCAAAAATAAACTATAATTTTTATAACAGTTTCGAGAATGTAAAAACTGATTTAAATGTTTGACCTCATATTTCTCATTTTAAAATGTGTTTTAAATTAACAAGACATTGATATTTAAAATATTTTGTTGAAATACATGCACAAAATCTTTTCCATAAATATGAATTCTTACCGATGCCCATCCACAACCTGACCGTTTGATGGGATTGACCAATCTCTTACAGTGAAGTGCCCAAGCACTAGGGGTGTTAAACTCTTCTTGAGAGCCCTGGGGCCATTTGATTTTTCCATTTTCCAGCAAATCAGCTTCAAATCTCTGACCCTGAAGAAATTATTTTATACAATTTATACTACCAAGTATTTTCTACTTTGCTTTTTATTTACATGGTAATATTTACAAAATTGATAATGATTGATATCAGTATCATTCAATTTCAGTGTTATTCTCCTTAATGATGTTGATAAAGCAAACTACAATTTGTGTCAATCAGAAAGATGCTTGTTTTTTTAAATTGGTAAATTATGTGATATTTAACCGCATTTCATATAAATCTTCTTGGTCCCTTTAACTGACATATAATCTCAGGTGGACAAGGTAATTTTGGCAGAATGTAAGAAAAGAAATACAAGAAAATATAGCCTACCCATTAATTATTTTTTTAAATGTTCAATTTGATTAAATGCTTCATTTCTAAATTTGAATTCTAAAGTAATACAAGCCAATTTCTTTAGTCTGATCTGAATAATAAACTTTCATTTCTTTAATAAATAACTGGCAAATGACACTTATAATCTGACGATACATATGATTGTAACTTTACCAGATAATCTATAGACAAGACACCTTCTCCTGCTTTAATAATTCCATCATCCATTAGTGTTGTAAGAGTTACACTGCGGCAAGTGATTGCTTGTTTAGCTTTCTGTATAGATTCTTCCTCCTCTTCCCCGGTACTTCCTTCCATGTCCACATCATCTTCCTCTTCTTCATCATCTTCTGTTTCTTTCATCAGGCATTCATTTTTGTCTTCTACTTGTGCAGCTAAACATAAACAAATAATAAAAAATAGTAAAATATAGTTTGTTGCCATACAATATTCACCTGTAGGAATAAATTGTTTACTTTTACAAAAAATCTATGAACTCAGCATTGTCTTTGACCCAAAAAAAATGGTTACATTAATCATTAGTTCTCCCTTATTTATGTTCCTTCAACTTACCCATTTTAAAAGCTGTACTTCACGAATGCTGCGTGAGAGCCAGATCCTTTTTTTGCAAAGAGTGAAAGACAGAGCCTGACAGGTTTTAGTTAATATCACTACTGCCATTTTAAATAAAATTCCAGAACACAATGTCATTATAAATTATTGTATTATGATTTAGGTAGGCTATTTAATTATTACTGTATTTGTCGACAAATAGGACACACTTTTTCCCCCTTCAAATGTGCTGGTAATTAAGATTATGATTTGAAATTTTTATGTGTATAAAAAGGGGAAGCATACTCAGTATACACTGCTGCATCCTATATGCCGTCAAATATGGTGATTTACTAGACTAGACCAGAGGAGTCAACTAGGCCTAGCATAGCATGATAATAAATTAATTAATATTACTTTAGATAGGGCCAAAGTTCAGTTCAATTAGTAATTACATTGAGAATGGTTAATTAGTAGCAGTGCCCCTAAAAGGTGCAGGGCCCCCTAGGCATGTGCCTCATTTGCCTTTGCTTTAGACTTAAGGTTAATCTGGCACTACCAACCACCTTGGTAATGCTCTTTTCTCTGCCTTTATTTTTAAAGCAGTTTTAATAACTAAACTTTTGTTGTTAATTAGACATTCTTGATTATAAAATGATTAACAAATGCAAGCGTCATGGACATGACTTGAGTATGACTATGAGTATAATGAACTAGTCTTAAACTGCTGAGATGGAGTATAGAAATAAAAGTAAAAGCCTCTGCCTATCATTTCACATATCTTGTTCCACCATTTTATTGTCTATTATTGCTTTACTTTTGTCTTTTACTGGCTTTACTCTACAAAATATAATGGCTACTCTGCCTCTGGCTACTGTATTGTATTTGTGGTCAATTTACTAATTACTATATTATTAATTATTATATCATTTAGTCTATTCTATACTATAGATCTTAGTCTTAAGGCAATGTCTACACGTCGGGTGACCAGACAAATAGTGTGGTAGATACTCTTCCGGCGGGCATGTCACATGACCAACGGATGACTAGTATGTGTTATTATTCTGGTAAACATGTCATGTGACAAGAGATCCATTATCTTGGTTTAAATATCTTATAAAGCTCTACCTAGTTGTTGGAAGCCTAAATTTAAAATATGAACAAAAGAAAATAAGACCAATACTTGCCAGTTGACTGTCAATAGACCTACTGTCATAAAAGTTTTATTTTAGACTTTTAATATTGCGTGAGAAGTAAGCTACCCCAACAGCACACTATATTGGCCCTATATTAAGATGTTGGGTCTATTTCTTTTTGAACTTTTGACCTCCCCGCCTTAATTATATATCACCCTCGCTACCATTTTTATCCTTTCTTTCTCGCTCTCATTATTTCTTCTTTCTAGTCTAGTATTCCTTTTTCCCCTCCCCTACCACACACTTATTTCTTGAAATTAAGTTTATACTCGTCACCCCCATGCATCTGCGACCCTAGTTTTATTATAGACTATTAGCGATCACGTGACAAGGCTGACAAACAGATATCTCCCCCAACTTTGTTACGGGGGGTCATGTGATCTGGTTGCCGGACAAATATCTCGAGATCTTATTCATCTGGTCGCCGGACAAGTAGACACTTCGTAGTCTTAAATAGTGTAGCATAGTATCAGTAAAATGAACTAATACTATTTAATAATACTAATTTTACTATTACTTATACTGGGACTAACAAACATTGGTAAAAGTGGATTTCAGGTGCATATATTATTTCTGTTTGAATTTCTTATTTTCGCGTGTAAACTTATGTTATTTCTTTATAAAAAGTATTTTAAAAGTAAAATACCATCTTTTTATTGGAATACAAAAAACAATTAAACAAATTTTACGAGATAAAAAAAAGTTTTCATGAATCTTTTGTCTTTTACGGAGCCATTGCGGTAAATCAGGAATAACTCTTCTGTCTTTAAAGATACGTTATAAAAGTTGCCCAATTGGTTGAATCTTGTTAAAATAAATGTTGTATTTATTTTATAACTTTACTAACAAATATAACCGGAGTTGCCCGTGATTGCATTCAGAGAAAAACAACTGCTACTTCCTTTGAATTCACATTGCTATAAAGCGAAATTTCAACAACAAAACAACACCACTATATTAAAAAAAATTATAATAATTAATTTGCCTCCAATATCACTTAAAATAACTTATGTAAAGCTTTCATTTTTTCCCATTTTCCGATGGCACCCCGTTGTCCGGAAGGAACATGATGGGATCCCGATTCCGGTAGAATTCTGGTCATAGTGTTTTCCCGATCCTGGTCATGGTGGATCCCGATATAATCCCGGTCATGGTGTGGTCCCAATCCCGGTAAGATCCCGATGAGATCCTGTTTCCGGTGGTATCCCATTTCCTGTGAGATCCCGATCCTGGTAGGATCTCGAGCCCAGTGAGATCCCAATCCTGGTGAGATACCGATTATGGTGGGATCCCGTTTCCGGTGAGATTCCGATCCAGATAGGATCTTGATCCCAGTGAGATCCTGATATCCCACCCGATCCAGTGGGTTCCTGATCCCGGTTCCGGTGAGATCCAGTTCCCTTTAGTTATAGAGAACTCTCATACTTGACATACGTAGCCAGTTTACAAGCCACATAGCAATTGTTACAAGGGCCTTACAAGAAATTCCATAGTTGTATTAACGTTATTTGTTGCCTCACAAAGTTCGTGTATAAACCAAATGTTGCACCATTTAAAATTTCCGTTGGATCAACAATTTCAATTATTGTCTCTTGGTTGTCCTGCCATTTTGAACAAAATGATCCTACTACCAGCAATACCGCAAAACGAGTCCGTCTAAATCACTAGCCCTCACCCTCATGTTACTCTGCGCAAATCAGTCACCATTGATAAGCACATTTGCTTACGAAAAAAGGGGAGGGCTGCTCAAATTAGAGCTGACCAATCACGGACAACGTATTTGCAGCCATCAGTATGAGATAACTATCAATAAATGAACTAATTTCCCCCATTCCTACTACGTCACAAATATTTTTATAAAAAGTGGACACGTGATCACAGATTGGCACATATTCGTGCAACCCCCCCCCCCCTTTTTTTTCAGCTTCACTCAAAGACAATGATGGCGTGTGCGGTGATCCACTTCTAATCCCCCATCCCCCCAAAGACTTCAAGGAACAACCAGTATATTCTGAGCGCTCTGAGGGGGAAAAAAAAGAAAGTGAGGAGTGGGGGTGGGTAAGGGGGGCGCTCGAGCGTAATGAAAAATCTAATATTTCCTTCTTTTTTTTGAACATGCCTACAGTTTAAAAATTTTGTTCAGCATACTAACTTATAGGTGGTTAAAAATCTGGCCATAGGGTGAAAAAAAAACAAAAAAAACAATGAGGCTATGTAACTTTGGTTGGGGATGTTTAAAGACTCTTTAGAATAGAAATCAAATAAAAAGAAAAAAGGGGATTTAAAATTCAGTATTAGTTAACTATAACTGCCTGTATTTAATTAATAAAGAATACATGTAAGAGTTACATGATAAAATACGAAAAGCGTTAAGAAATAATATATGCACCTGAACTCCACTTTTACCCAAATATTAGTATTATACTAAAGTTATTTACATTTAACTTTAAGTTTAACAAAGAATTTACTATAATTTACACAGTACACAGATTCACAATATACTATGACTCATGACTATACTGATACTAACAACGAAATGACAATATTATTAATATTAAAATTAGTATAATTCAATTGTAATTAGTAGTAATATGACATTATTATTATCATAATATGATAAACAGCCTATCATAATGACATTACTCATTACTTCATTATTTAATTAAATTATTATGATATTATTTATTAATTTATGAACATTAAATAACGCTGAATTAATAATATGATATTATTAATTATACTTTTAATTATTATTATTAGATTATGTCAATGTCATTATTTTTATTAAATTAACCACACAAAAAACAATGACTGAATGAGTTGAATTTAGTAAATAATTTACTGACTGTTAAGAAGTGTTACTGTTTAAGACATTTAAATTTAAGTACTTATCTTATCTATTACTATTAATTATGAGATGATGTGACAAAGTGGTAGACCGGCAGACTCAAAACACTCAATTCATATAGACAATTTTGGGACACGACCTTTTATATACTTCCAAAAAGCGATCTAATACCGGTATTTATAATAGTAATAGTGTCATCAGTGGTTTGTGACTGTGGACGCTTGAAGTTAATCAACAAGAAGTGGCGCCATTTACGTAAAATGTCGAAGAAGCCGATGGAAACCATTTCTCACGGTTTCAAGGCTGACATTTGGTGCTGTTTTTTGTATTTTAAAAAACTTTATTGTATCTGATACACAAATATCTGCTCATACAAATTTGAAGCACTTAAATTCGACCCTGCAAATAATGTTTCCAATGTTCAACTTGATAAATTATATTGACACATTGGCCTGCACTCTAATTCTTGACAGTTTACTTTGCTAGTCTACTAAATCACTATGAGACAAACTATCAATTTGATTTTCCTGTAGCCCTATTTTATTATTCATGTAAGCCTACTGATTTTTATTATGAATTTGTTTGTTGAGGTAGATTTCATTTATATATTTTTTTCGCATAGGCTATACTTGCCTAAACTTTTTAAAAATTAAAAAGTGCCATGATGACGATAGAGATCTTGGAAAAGAAATACGATAATTTACAAATTAGTGTGGAGTCACCATTACAGATTAAAAAAAATGGCGGCTGTAGTGGGCTCTACAGTTGACTATGGATTGCTAGGAGTAGATTTAGAGCGTCAAGAATTAGAGGTTTGAAGAATTTATTGGGTTTTATTTTCAAATTCTTTTTGGTCAGTGTGGAGAGTTTCTTTAAAAAAACATTCTTGCTTGGTAGCAAAGGAAACGCAAGTGTCACACACACCTCGTCGAAAGTGGAATCGGTCTTTCCGTGAACTTTTGAAGACTTTTGAAGTATATTATATGATATATGATTATATGACTTGATAATTTAAATGAGTATGAAGTATGATCATCATCATAAGGTTTAAGACATGACTGACTCAATCATTTTCACTCTTACTTCTCATATCACAGTTAGGGTTTCTTTCCCTGGATCAGCACAATTTTTAGTAAACAAAAAAGTTTCCTGTCCAATCATATGATATGTACACTTTTTTTTAACGAAGTGTCTGGTAAATTTTGAGTTAACAGTATGATACTGAGTATGGCCTCAGTATGGGCATGGGTTTTGCCAAGAGTTTTCTCACCCTAAGCGCAGTGACGTCACATTGGGGAATCCCAACACTGGACTTAGTGTGAATAGATCTATTCTTTGAAGGACCCGAACGATGTGTGTTATAACATTCCTGTTAGGGACCTCGGTATCGACCGGAAATACCCGAAAAACGGGTATCGTATTTTTGTTGTCATTATGGCGACCTCTACTTTTTAATTTACTGAGGGTATCGTTGTTTCGCGTTTCATAATCAATATTTAGCATAATAATAAAATTTTACTTCCGCCAATTACTTAAAGCCGACATCTTTCCTGTTATATTAAGAGTTCGTTTGATTTTTTGGGTCAAGATTAAAGCTTTGAAAATTGAAGTTAAAAATTGGTCAACTTCACTCAAGAATAACTTAATTTAAAAAATGCGCTCTTAAATAAAAATACTCCGCTCTTTTAGTTTATATGTTCATTTAAAACATATCCAAAATTCATGAGTGTAGACCATGGGTGGGCTTCAAAAACGAATTTCCAAGATGTCATTTTTTAGGCCACCGTGCTTGTCTGCTTATTTCCAATTATCGATAGCAGCCGTGGGGTAATTAATAATTCATTAAGTTGGTTATCCAGAGTGTAAATGGGAAATATAACTAATAATAAATCATTTTATATAAATAAAAAATGTTTTATAACATAAATAATTATTATTGGCTTATTGAATATCAGTGATTTTAATTTTCGAAGTGTCTACACGTCCGGCGCGCCGGACGTGTAGTGCGCAAGATACACGTCCGGCGACTTGTCACGTGACCGCCGGACATGGCCGGACGGCTAGTAGTTTTTATAATTCCAAACGAAGTACGATTTAGTACATCTTGTCTGGTCTTGTGGTAGAGTGGTTGCTTGACGATAGGAAGGTTTGAGGATCTATGCCGGGGATAGGGTCGTTTTTTTTCTTCCCATTTTAATTAAAATATTTTGTATATATTTGAAGACCTCAAGGGAAAAAACGGCAGAGTCCATTTTTAATTTTTTTGAGTTATCACCCCTGACTAATAGCCAGTTAAAAATAGAAGGTGCTGAATTAAGTTTAAAGAAGAAAAAATGGCCAAGTCCATAAGAAAAATGGAAACGAAAAATCCGTTTACAATGGAAAAAGGAGCATAGTCCAATGTTTACAATGGAAAAGGGGGCTAAGTCACTAATATCACGTGACATTTGTAGTCACGTGATTTAAAGGTCCAATGAGAGATAGCTATAGTGTAAACAAAATTTAAAGATGGCGACCGATTCGCTCAGCTGACCGACAAACCGACGAAAAAGTAAACTGACAGACCTGAATTTTTTTAATTTCCTACCACAAGAAAACAAAACAAATTAACATAACCACGATAAATTGGACTTAAAACATTTAAAATAATAAAATGTGTATTTTTAAATCGCATTTTACCCTTGTTTTGTTATGTTCAGTTAATTAATGTGTGTATCCGTCTCGTCTCTTTCGCTGTCGCTCTAGTCAAGTCTAGTCTATCACTGTTTGTTGCATGTCTGATGTCTGTGTTTCTCCCTGTCAGTCTATCTCAGTTAGTTTGTATATCTTTCTCCCTGTCGCTCTAACTCTGTGTCTGACTCCCCCAAACTCTTTATTTTCGAGTGTCTGTCTTGCTATCTCGGTCTGTTACTCTTTACTGACTTTACTCTTAAGTTCATACAGTTACAGCTACTGCTAGAGGAAAAATAACTAATATTGGGCCAAAATTGTAAGCAGCACATCAGAAACTAAGAAAGTATGATTTTAAATCTGATTTTCAGGTTGAATTCTAAATAATATATTTTTGTAATGATAGTTAAAGGCATGATCCATATTCTTATATTAATAGTTTAAACAAAAATAATTTGCCTAAGGCAGGGGTCATTCGTAAATTACATCACGTTAAAAATGATATTTTTAGACACCCCCTCCCCTTGTCACGAAATGTCACAAATTCTCCCCCCCCCCTTGTCACATCACCAAAAAAATTCAAAACATATATAAAATTTTCATAACTAAACTAAGATATTATTTTATTCTTCAACATTTTCCCATAATGCAGCAGTTCTAAACCTGTGGGTCGCGACCCCTTTATGGGTCGAATGACTCTTTTAACGGTGTCACATCAGACAATCGGCAAATGCATATCCTCTACAGTTATGAAGTACTAACCAAAAAATAATTTTATGTTTGAGGGTCGCCACAACATGAGAAACTGCATTCAAGGGTCGCGGCATTAGGAAGGTTGAGAACCACTGCCATAATGATAAGATGTAGTATTACTAGAAAACCGAGTTTCATGGTACCATACTATAATACCTGAGGCAAAGTTGACCTCAAATTAA